>JAWDGP010003289.1:0-11272 GCA_033675545.1 Elysia crispata | reverse complement strand
GGTACAGATAAACCATCATTCGGCAAGGAAACTTGCGGTGAGCTATTAACAGTTGTCGAGATTGTTTGTTGGTACAGATAAACCATCATTCGGCAGGAAACTTGCGGTGAGCTAACAGTTGTACGAGTTGTTTGTTGGTACAAGATAACCATCATTCGGCAGGAAACTTGCGGTGAACACAGTTATGCAGTTGTTTGTTGGTTTGTATTGATAAAATATTTAGGACCTCATCTTCCCATCCAGGTCTGTTCCAACAGGGCAGGGAGACATCCTTGAAGCCAACAACCTATATCAATTTAAACAAGTAAACCCAGTGCAGTGCACACATTAATTGTGACCTTTAACCTGCATCGTAACCCGCTCCTTAGTCATCAACAGTGAAAACGTTACTGTAGTCATCGTGCTGCTAGTCTGTATCTGTTTGTCGAGAATCAAACTCGATAGGCTTTAGGCTACACTTACCGTAACACAACACGAACAGATGATGCATTACTGCAGTAATTAAATATTTGAAGAATTTTGTTACTGCGTCACAGACCACACTGTAAAATACTGCAGCAGTAACTGATGAAGAATTGCTTACATAAACCTTGCATATAACGAGATACTCAGCCTCATAGTATTTCCTCGTTGAACCCCAGGTCTCGTTGGATAAAAGGTAACTTAAAAAATTATCTTCAATTACCTACCAACACTGGGTAGTTTTAATATGTTACCTCCCTTTATTACCAAAATAGAATCAACAGATCTGGCTAAGTGTTAAAGAAACAAGTTTGTTACGCTTTTTCTTTTTTAATTAATGTATTTCTTCTTTAAGCAACTTTTCTGACTCTTCCTATCCCCTTTTTTGCCCTTCCCTCTCTCTCTCTCTCTCCCTCACATACACACAGGTCTCAGTCTCTCCCTCATTAAAAAAAAAAAACAACTTGTTTTATTCTTAGATCGCTTAGATCTTCACTTCCTCTTTATGCCTCTCTACTTTTCTCACTGTTTCTACACATTTGTTACTCTCTCTCTCGCGTGATCAAGAACTATATGAATTGATCTTGCTTAAGCATGCACCTTTTCTCTCTTCGGACCTTCCTAAATCCTAGATCTAACCTCATAACTCTCACACCTTGTAAACCCCCCCCCCCTTTTTCCCTTCTTTTCACTGCACGCTCTACTATGCGGAGTGTACCCCCGCCCCCGCCCCCCTCTATCTCTCTTTTTTTTCCTGCCGCTATGCGGTGCCTTGCACACACCTAGCAATAGGTCTGTAGTGCCCAGAGCAGCTTTTTTTTTTTTTTAGTATTTTTTTTTTTTTTTTTTTTTTTTTTTTTATTCTCACGATACACCTGCCCACACACACACATCTTCAATCACACATGTACCCTTGGATCTAGTTTTTATTTCCGCCCAGACAAAGAGCCTGACATGTACAATGTATTGTAAACAGTAACTTTTAAAGTGGTTTTGTTCTTCTATTGAGGCCCATTACAACCTTGCTTCATCTTGCTTAACCCGAGGTTAAAGTAAATTTGAAACTGGTTGGATCCAAGGTTAATTTATTGAGGCAAAGAGGGGAAAAAACGGGGCTTTCGTCAATTCCTCGTTGCCAGAGGTCTTGTTTAAGAGTTAGGGTTCGTTAAAATACTGCAGCAATTAAATAGTTGAAGAATTTTTTTTTACTACATCCAAGAACACAAAATAAAATAACCACATCTAGATTCACAAAAGAAGAAGAAACCTAGAGTTCTATATTGAACCGATTCTGATGTATGGATGCGAAGCCTGGACAATTTAAAAACTGGTGCAAAACAAACAGGAGGCAACAGAAATATGGTTCTTTTGGAGAATGCTATGATTGTACGAATCTCATGGACTACAAAAAGAACTTAAATGAAACAGTTACTAGAAGCCAACATAACAAGATCACTCATAATACGTAAACCCTTACGACTATGGCCATGGGTCTTTTTTTACCACATGATGAGAAGAAAGACACCAGAACATCTTGAGACAACTAGAATAATTGAGGGAAAACAGTGTCAAAAAGTTGTTGGATGGACTAACAAAGTGGCTCAAAGAAGGACGAGTGACACAAGCACTGAAAGTGACTTGGGATAGAGATGCGTGGAAGGTCACATGATGGTCTGTAGACGCTAAAAAGCATGGCACTTGATTGATTGATTGATCAATGTAATCAATTTCTTACTAAGTATTTTACCATGACCAGCAAAAATCTGATGGAATATCTACTTATCGAGATCTAGACTCTAACTCTAAGCTTTAAGTAACATTGAATAGGCCTAATCATTGTAAACAGGAAATTGTACAAAAAAAAACTGAACAGCTAGGCCTACATTTAAATCTAGCTAGATCTAGATCTAGATCTAGATTTATAGAATTTAACTTACATAGAATTGATCAGGTTTCTAAACAATACCTATGATTCAATATTATCACCATCACCCAAACTAGATCTAGATCTAGGCTTGTAAACTTGTAGATTAGATTTAGGAAGAAGAAATTTCGACAAAATTCAATATCTAGATCTAGAAATCTAGTATCTATTTGGATTAGTATCGATATAATCCAGATGTATACCTGGAAGAGTTTTCAACTCATTATTTGAAAATGTAGAAATGTAGTCATTGACAGGTTGCATTCGAGAAACCCGATCGATCACTGATGACTAAACGATCGAACATCAGAACAAACTTAGGGGCACCTTTGCTTTCAGCCTAAGTTAAAAGCCGACCCTTACCTTTGAGTAAAGTTCTTTGGACGTCATAGTAGTTTTTCTACATGAGGCATGAAATAAATGTCTCGCACGAATTTGGAATCGATGAATCACAGGTTGTCAGCTGTCAACAAACCTAGATCTAGGGGGGTGGGGTCATTATATTGTCAATACAGAGCAACACCATTCGCCATCTTGACGAAGGAAAAGTAAAAGGGTCACTTCCGTTACATCTCTCTGAGAAGGGGAGGTCACTATTTCATTTCTTTAGAGCTAACATAAAACTAAAGCTAGACCTATGCATTGTTTAGCTATGGGTTCTAAAGCTAGTTAAAAATAAATGAATAAATAAGAAGGATATCATTGGAGAGAGAAAAAAAAAGATCAGTTTGTCACAAATCATCTTCCGCTGCCTAGATCTATACACGAATGGAGCTGGAAATCATCTCATTAGGAAAACATTTCTTTGCGGTAGAAGGAAAAATGTCTTTTTAGTATGATTCTTCGCTGAAAATCTTAATTAATAGGTGAAGTTAAACCTTAACAAGAACATCGAATGGCAGCGAAGTTGTTTTCAGATAAAAACAATGCATCAACCCTCCTTTTCTTCGGCGTGCCCTAATAAGTTCTTTTTTTTTTTTTTTTTTTTTTTGTTATTAAATAACATTTAAAGACGTGTCTCTGTACCGTTAAACGAGCTGGTATACACAAAGGCATCGAAATAAAGCAATGGGTATTGTTAATAAACATTAATTTTAAGATAAACCTAAAAGAAAAAATTTTAAAAAATTTTCAAGGATAATATCATCATGTTTACCACTATGAAAAAAATTTTTATACTCCTTCTCTCTCTCTCTCTCTCTCTCTCTCTCTCTCTCTCTCTCTCTCTCTCTCTCTCTCTCTATCTCTCTGTCTCTCTCTCATTCTGTCACTCTCTCCCCACTAAATAACAGTATCCATCTGCCACTGTCTCCCTCTGTCTCTGTCTCACTCTCTCTCTGTCTCCCTACGTCTCTGTCTCTCTGTATCTCTGTCTCTGTCTATCTGTCTGTCTGTCTGTCTGTCTGTCTGTCTGTCTGTCTGTCTCTCTCTCTCTCTCTCTCTCTCTCTCTCTCTCTCTCTCTCTCTCTCTCTCTCTCTCTCCAAAACCCTTAATTTCTGAATTTCTTTACTTCACAACCTCTAGACCTTTCTCATTAGTCACGTGACTTACTACATCCCAAGACACAGTCATGCTACAATTCTTTGCTCGTTACTTTCTTTGATACACTCCGTCCACTAGAAGAGGATCTCTCACTAGTCACGTGATTCACTGCTTACAATTCTTTGCTCTTTACTTTCTTTTGATACAGCCCGTCCACTAAACGAGGATCTCTCACTAGTCACGTGATTTACTGCTTACAATTCTTTGCTCTTTACTTTCTTTGATACAGCCCGTCCACTAGAAGAGGATCTCTCACTAATCACGTGACTTACTGCTTACAATTCTTTGCTCTTTACTTTCTTTGATACAGCCCGTCCACTAGAAGAGGATCTCTTACTAATCACGTGACTTACTGCATTCCAAGACACAGTCATGTTACAATTCTTTACTCGTTACTTTCTTTGATACAGTCCGTCCACCAGAAGAGGATCTCTCACTTACTGCAGCCCAAGACACAGTCATGTTACAATTCTTTGCTCTTTACTTTCATAGCAAGGAAGGATACGAAGCCTTTTATTAGTATCCAAAAAGCATCTGACAGTCAAGGCAGAAATGTGAGATAAAAGTAAGGATCTCATTTACACGTTATGTTGGGGATAGAACCGATGACAAATTCTTCCTGTGTATATCAAGACCATCACGTCACCCCTTGAGTTGATGATAGTGCATTACATGATCTTTAGATATAATTTATTTACTTCTACACTCAATGTATAGACGACTCTAACTGATAGAGACAATGATTCAACTTAAGATATAATGTATTTACTTCTACACTCAGTGTCTAGAGGACTCTAACTGATAGAGACAATGATTCAACTTTAGATATAATGTATTTACTTCTACACTCAGTGTCTAGACGACTCCAGCTGATAGAGACAATGATTCAACTTTAGATATAATGTATTTACTTCTACACTCAGTGTCTAGACGACTCCAGCTGATAGAGACAATGATTCAACTTTAGATATAATGTATTTACTTCTACACTCAGTGTCTAGACGACTCTAACTGATAGAGACTGATAGATACTTTAGATTCAACTCTAGATATATAACTTATTTACTTCTGTGCTCTGTGTCTTGACTCTAACTGATAGAGACAATGGTTCAACTTAAGATATAATTTATTTACTTCTATGCTCTGTGTCTTGACTCAAACTGATAGAGATATAGAGACAATGATTCAACTTTAGATATAATTCATTTATTTCTGTGCTCGGTGTCGTGACTCTATGTCACTTCTCTTTAACAAAGCCTAGTTGCTGGTTCTAAAGGTCTCTACGTCACTTCTCTTTAACAAAGCCTAGTTGCTGGTTCTAAAGGTCTCTACGTCACTTTTGTCTTTAACAAAGCCTAGTTGCTGGTTCTAAAGGTCTCTACGTCACTTCTCTTTAACAAAGCCTAGTTGCTGGTTCTAAAGGTCTCTACGTCACTTCTCTTTAACAAAGCCTAGTTGCTGGTTCTAAAGGTCTCTACGTAATTTCTCTTTAACAAAGCCTACTTGCTGGTTCTAAAGGTCTCTACGTCACTTTTGTCTTTAACAAAGCCTGGTTGCTGGTTCTAAAGGTCTCTACGTCACTTCTCTTTAACAAAGCCTACTTGCTGGTTCTAAAGGTCTCTACGTCACTTTTGTCTTTAACAAAGCCTAGTTGCTGGTTCTAAAGGTCTCTACGTCACTTCTCTTTAACAACGCCTAGTTGCTGGTTCTAAAGGTCTCTACGTCACTTCTCATTAACAACGCCTAGTTGGTGGTTCTAAAGATCACTACGTCACTTCTCTTTAACAAAGCCTACTTGCTGGTTCTAAAGGTCATTATGTCACTTCTCATTAACAACGCCAAGTTGCTGGTTTTAAATAAATGGTTGTTTATGTTTGTTCGATAACAAAAGTGGACCAAATATATTAAAACATTTACAACATGGACCATTGTTGCTTTTCTTATGCGATCTGTGTTGGAAGTAAAACTTGCAATCGTGTAACATTTACAGCAGTTCTGAGATGGCAAGGCCTTTCCCTCCAATGTCCTCAGGTTGTGTAGAACCAGCAATGACGTCATATATTTTTCCCTAATCAGGACTCAAGATTTAGTATCATTTAATTTCACTATACATACATTGTAAATAGTGATGACAAATTTGAATCAGATTTTATCAGAGGATAACCAACACAACTCTTGCTGTGATTATTAGTTCAGTGTTTTGTTTTGTTTTTGATCCATAGAATGAATCGCTTAGGCTTGTATCACTATCCATAAATACATGTTCATGTTAAATTTATATCATACATGTATATGATTGTATATGTGTGTGTGTAAGTAAGGAGGCTGGTATAGAACTTTTATTTATTTGGGGCAGTAGCAGTAGGCCTTTAGAACAGATCTTTAGTTTGTCAATTATCATCTTGTGGGTGGAGCCACGTGCGCTTCTAGCTTGTTAGTAGACTTAGTTTAATGGCGGGAAACTAGTCTCCGCCCCTCTAGCGGTTTATTCCTATTTCTTCAATAATTCGAAAGATACTTTGTTCTTTTATTCCTGTCCAGCTGGCCAGAGAAGCTCTTCTTCGGTCGGCTTTGGACGTACTTTGATCGGGGGATGCTAAATGTAGTTCGTAGATGTAACGATGGCTTCCGTTGATTCTATGATCTCGGTCGGGTGATGTTTTAGTTGGGGAAACGGGTTGTTCCGTTCGACGGAGTAGATTTTCCTCGGTCAGCATTGACCCTTGTTCTAGGGACGAACTGGGAAACCAGGGAAGTCTTTGACGGGGGACTTTGCCGACTGAGTTTTTGCTATAAATTGTAGAGCTCGGAAAGACTCCTTGTCAGTATCTTTTTGGAGTAACTGGAGGCCGCGTTAGATAGTACTAGTAGTATTGTTTAGAATTAGAGTGAGAAGTTATTGTGACCATTCCTAGTGGATATTATTGAACTATTGTGAAAGCTACTTGTGTTGGATTATCATTTATTTTAATTCTACGTGATTATCACCATGACTCGGGGTAAGTTGTTGCAAGGCTTAAGTTAGGTGTATTTAGCGCGAGGCCATGTCATTGTAGGTATTTTTTTACCTGTACACCCAACTCGCACTGGCATTTAAAGTGATGTTTTTCTGTTAGATTTTGATGTGCTGAGTACGAATTTGAAGGTTTTATTCGCCGCAAGTAAATAGTTTTTGAAATATATGACTTTTTATTTTGGATTATTTCTTCTTTCTTAACCTATTGAAGCGTATTGATTTACTCGAGGTAGGTGCCTTTTTGCATGTTAATTACTTCAGTCTTTTGCGCATGCGTATTACTTTCTTTAATTACTCTTTGCGCATGTGCAACGTCTTACAATTACCCATGCACATGCGCAATTAAAGGCGCGTCTTTTGTTCATCGCGTCTTTTGTCTCATTTCATTGTCATCACTCATTAGGCTCAACAGCTGAAGTGTTTTCATCGTGATTGTGATTTTCTTCATGGCTGCTTGTGATAAGTGTTCTTTTGATTATTTTCAAGTTATTGCTGAATTATAAAGGATTATAAAGGATCATTTCTTGATCACACCTATATTGCCCCGTGGAAAGTATTACTATTTATTACGGAGTAAAGGTAAGAGCTGTATTTATTACTCTTTTTTTTATTTTTTACTGTGTCCTGTTTCTTGTCTTTTCGGTTCATCTTGACCTGGATTTGATCATATTATCAAGTGAAAGTCGCTTTATGTCGGGGGGGGGGGGGGGGGGGTTGGGGGGGTCTTCCCCCCCACCCAATTTTTAGTACTTATACTTTTTTCATTGGGGGGGGGGGGGGGGGGGGGGGTTCTGCCCCCCCAAAAAAAATTTTTTTTTATTTATCTTGTTAAAATTCCATAAAATTGCGCCTTTATAGTATTACGTAATCGGGACTACTTTCACTTATAATGCGATCACGGTCAAGGTGGACCGGAAAGACAAGAAACAGCACTCTTGTGAGTGTGGGTGTAGAAGTAAAAATTTACCTCATTGTAAATTTAACAGATTCTAAGTACTATTACTTTAAGTATTAATTTTCCTCCCTTCAGAAAATCATTGACTCAATGACAGACAACTGACTTAATTATTCTTATGATGCTATGAAGTTCCTTTTCCAAATATTGTGTTAACCTAGTTCTATGTCTTTACCTAAGAATTATTGATTATAAGATATGATCACCTCGCTAATCTGGAGAAGTATTACCCAAATTAAGTTCTGTTGCAACAGTGTAAGTCTAACTGGCAGATTATCACTATTCTGTGTAAGATGTACTCTTGTAATATTATTGAGTATTCTAAGCCTAACGTCTATGAGAGACGGACTTGGCGCACCTCTTCTCCCAGTTGTGGATAGTAACTGGCCATGGCCTCCTTGAACAGACGCTCTCATGTGAGAAGTCTGCTAATTGCATCAGTGGCGGATGTTGGTCACGCTCTCGGTTCCGCGCCAGAGCGATCTTCGATTCTTGATCCTACCCCCTTCCCCTCTCTAGTCTCTAATTGATTACCTGAGACTGGGCTGATGGCAAGGTACCACGTGGTACGGCAGGCCAAGCCATGGGCGGTCGCAATTATGCGAATAAGATCATACTGATAGAGGGAGTAAGTTGGATTGACCTTGACTGTTAGATTTAGAACATGACATTTAATTATGCTTGGTTGAACTTTCACTTAAGTTAAATAGAATGATTGGTGATTATCTTATGGATCACGCTGTATGCCAAATATTAGGTTTTATTTCTTTTCTTTGTCAGCGTTGGCTGACTATTGGGCATTTTTATTAGGCATTTTGTTTGGATATTTTATATTTTGACTATTGGGCGTTTTTATTAGGCATTTTCTTTGGATATTTTCTATTTTGACTATTGGGCATTTTTATTAGGCATTTTGTTTGGATATTTTTCTATTTTGACTATTGGGCATTTTTATTAGGCATTTTGTTTGGATATTTTCTATTTTGACTATTGGGCATTTTTATTAGGCATTTTGTTTGGATATTTTCTATTTTGACTATTGGGCATTTTTATTAGGCATTTTGTTTGGATATTTTCTATTTTGACTATTAGGCATTTTGACTATAAGGCATTTTCATTAGGCCTTTTGTTAGTTCTTAGTATCTTCTCTTCTGACCATTTTGTTAGTATCTTCTACTTAGTATTCTGGCCATTTTGTTTTAGTATCTGATTTTAGTTTTATGCACTTATCTCGAGTATCTGCTTGGCGCTTATCATTCGGACCATTTGTTAGTACCCTTTATTGCCTAGTTACTTTTGGATCATCTTTGTATTTTTTTTTTATTTTATTCTTTGAGAATTGCTTCCATTCACTGATAATTGAGTATTCGTGGAATAAACATATTATAGGTGGTAACTTTAGCTTCTTCTCTTTTGTGTTCTTCCTTTTCTGGAGTGTAGCTATTCTGTTCTTGTCAAGTCTCGACACCCACTCATATTAGTTAGAGAACAGTGGCCTTAGTACTCCACTGATACTCTAGGACCCAAGAGTGTGAACTCTTTAGTATTGCACGGCTGCTAGGCACGCTACCATAACCAATAAGGGCCTGCAATTACTTAAGAGTAGGAAGAAGCACTGAGCTTCTATAGATAACTAGACTAGTGGGTCCTAAGGGAATATCCACCCAGCTAGGTCTAGTTGCATGTGTATACTGTAAAAACTCAGCAGCTGCAGACAGACAAATTGAAAAGAAAAAAAAAGAATCAGTGATGAGGGAAGATAGAGCTGAAAGGAAAGATAGAATAATTAGGATAGTAGACAGGATTTGGAAGTGTGTGCCTGTGTGTGTATGTGTGTTGTTAATGGCACAAGCTGAAGACAGATAATTATATATAAAAAAAAAATAGAAACTGTGATGTGGCAAGATAGAAATCGATAGACAGAACTGACAGAAGGATAGAATAGAGGGGCAATGAGAAGAGAGAGTAAGAGAAACAAAGAGAGAGAGAGAGAGAGAGAGAGAGAGAGAGAGATAAAGAGGATCAGAGAGAAGAGAGAGTAAGAGGAACAAAGAGAGAGAGAGAGAGAGAGAGAGAGAGAGAGAGAGAGACAGAGAGACAGACAGAGAGAGAGAGAGAGAGAGAGAGAGAGAGAGAGAGAGAGAGAGAGAGAGAGAGAGAGAGAGAGAGAGAGAGAGAGAGAGAGAGAGAGAGAGATAACACGTTTTTGTGATCAATCTAAATGCGAAAATGGGACTTTTTTGATTTAAGATTAAATACCAGCAAGACATATAAATATAGCAGTTTTACAATGGATACAACAAGAAGTTATAGTGATAAATTTAAAATCATCTGAATTAATATTTGAAAAAAACTAAAAAAAAAAAAAAAAAAAAAAAAAACCCAACAAAAAACGATCAAACTTAGATCTAAAGCAAAAGATGTTATATTCAAAATAATGTGCAGTTTACATTTTTATAACGAACATCATAATGAAAATACAGAAAGTTATAAATCAAAATCGCTGTCTGTATGTGAGTCTCAAACGAATTACAGCCAAATTATATGTGTGTGTATATTATATAGCATCAAGCTGGTTGCAAATTATGGCTTTTCATGAAATTTATGTAGGCCTACTATTAAGGGAGGCAATACTGTATGAAAAGAGAGCAAACAAAGCCTAGTTGTTGGTTCTAAAGGTCACTACGTATTTTTCCTTTAACAAAGCCTAGTTATTGGTTGTAAAGGTCATTATGTCACTTCTCATTAACAACACCAAGTTGCTGGTTATATATAAAATGTTGTTTATGTTTGTTCGATAACAAAAGTGGACGAAATGTATTAAAACATTTACAACATGGACCATTCTTGCTTTTCTGAAGCGATTTTGTTGGGAAAAAAACTTGCAGTCGTGTAACATTTAGAGCAGTTCTGAGATGGCACTGTCTTCCCCTTTAATGTCCTCAGGTTGTGTAGAACCAGCAATGACGTCACATATTTTTCCCTGATCAGAGCTGAAGATTAAATATCGTTAAAGTTCACCATTCAAAAATAGTCATGTGAAATTTAAATCAGATTTTATCCGAGGACAATCAACAAAACTCTTGCTGTGATTATTAGTTCAGTGTTTCGTTTTGTTTTGTTTTTGATCCATAGAGTGAACCGCTTAGGCTTGTATCAATATTCATAAAGACATGTACATGTTAAATTTAAATCATCCATATATATATATAATTATATATGTGTGTGTGTGTGTGTGTGTTGTAGAAGGCGGCAGTTGGAGACAAATACATTGAAAAAAAAAAGAAACAATGATGTGGGAAGATAGAGATAGACAGACAGAACTGATAGAATAGAGGGACAGAGAGAAGAGAGAGTAAGAGGAACAAAGAG
>JAWDGP010003288.1:115000-153233 GCA_033675545.1 Elysia crispata | reverse complement strand
TCTTCTAAAATCAGCCCTGTGAAATCCAGCTATGTTTAAACTGAAATAATTCTGCTACAGGTACCCCTGGAATTTCCTTGTCACAACAATAGCCCACTTTGAATGTTGAAGATTAAAAATAGGGTGGAACTGGAAAGATTGGCATTGTACTTAAAGCAGCTTATTAATTAATACTTACACCAATAGCATCAAAATACATATGCATGTAGATAGTTATGAAGGCAGAGTAGCATGATGTAATAATACTACAGGTTAAATACATTGTACTGTACCTGTATGTTAAAATTCAAACTCTAGAATACGATCACGGTAGGCTTGTGATGAATACCTGAACTTTAAAAACCTGAATTATTTTGATAAATCTATTACTCTGCAGCTACTATGTGTATTACAACATTCTCTGATATTGTGTGTATGTTCAGGTTGAAAAAGAAAAGCTAATAACGTACACAGCAACACGGTAGAAACAGAAGGAAATACCCGTACTGACAATCTGATGGTGAACCTGTGAAACATGATGCCTAGTAGTAGTACTGTGCCAGTGCTCCAATGTCTCCCAGGTTATGAATACGACAGCAAGAGGAAATAATCAATATCAGCCTCACCTTTCCTGGAAAAATCCTGGAGCATTCTCCCGCCATGCTCCTGGTGGAAACTCCTGGTCCTTCTCATGTTGCTGGACGCTGCTTTCAGCTGGCGGAAGCTACACTTCTCTCCGCACCTTGGCTACACAGGTCTGGTGATCGGTCTAGTTCCAGAAACTTGGATAACTCCAGGATTTGTTCAACTGGATTCTGGGGCAATTGAGCTCAGGCAGATGAAGAGACAATGTGGATATTTGAATGAGAGAGAAAAAGAACATAGACAAGTCAGAGGGAAGAGAGACAGAGACTGGAAAAGAAAGGAAATAGACATTCAGTGTACAAATAGAGAAGGTATGGAAGATAAAGTAGGAGGAGAAACAAAACAAAAAAAGAAAGCTGAGCAGGAAAAAAATGACTTTACAATGTTTATACATGTATATAAAATACATCTCTGCAAGTGCAAGAACAACTCACTATTACAAAGAGATTATTCATTATAATGGATGCTGGCTGACAATACATACAATACTTGTAAAAGTTTGTTGTAGTGGTTCTGTTAATCAGTGTGTATGTGTCTATATAGGCCTATATATATAAAACCATCTGTCTCAAGACCAGTTGTCCTTCTGCAGTTTTTTTTGTTTTGTTTTTTTCCAATGAAGGGTTGGAACTTATAATTATGCAAATGAACCAAGTGAATGCCACTTCCCTAAGCACTGGGTGTGCTCTCACCTTGAACATCTCCTCAAATGAAGCGAGGCGGATGGGCAGGTGTTGGTTCTCGGCCATCTCTTGCTCCCAGTCCAGGACCGTGTCAAACCAGTTCCCGTGTACCAAACTGGGTTAGCGGACAGGGAGGAGGAGACAGGAATCACATGTGGGCGGATAGTTACTTTGGTTTTAATTATTCAGATTATGGGTGGTGGATAAGTTTAATTATTCAGATTATGGGTGGTGGATAGTTTTAATTATTCAGATTATGGGTGGTGGAGAGTTTTAATTATTCAGATTATGGGTGGTGGATGAGATTTTAATTATTCAGATTATGGGTGGTGGATAGTTTTAATTATTCAGATTATGGGTGGTGGATAGTTTTAATTATTCAGATTATGGGTGGTGGATAGTTTTAATTATTCAGATTATGGGTGGTGGATAGTTTTAATTATTCAGATTATGGGTGATAGTTTTAATTATTCAGATTATGGGTGGTGGATAGTTTTAATTATTCAGATTATGGGTGGTGGATAGTTTTAATTATTCAGATTATGGGTGGCGGATAGTTTTAATTATCTCAGATTATGGGTGGTGGATAGTTTTAATTATTCAGATTATGGGTGGCGGATAGTTTTAATTATTCATATTATGGGTAGTGTAGACAGTTTTAATTATTCAGATTATGGGTGGCGGATAGTTTTAATTATTCAGATTATGGGGTAGTGGACAGTTTGTGAATTATTCAGATTATGGGTGGCGGATAGTTTTAATTTATTCAGATTATGGGAGGTGTGGATAGTTTTAATTATTCAGATTATGGGTGGTGGATAGTTTAAATTATTCAGATTATGGGAGGTGGACAGTTTGAATTATTCAGGTTATGGGGTGGTGGATAATTTAATTATTCAGATTATGGGAGGTGGACAGTTTTGATTATTCAGGATTATGGGTGGTGGATAGTTTTAATTATTCAGATTATGGGTGGTGGATAGTTTTAATTATTCAGATTATGGGTGGTGGACAGTTTGAATTATTCAGGATTATGGGTGGTGGATAGTTTTAATTATTCAGATTATGGGTGGTGGGTAGTTTTAATTATTAGGATTATGGGTGGTGGATAGTTTAATCATTCAGATTATGGGTGGTGGATAGTTTTAATTATTCAGATTATGGGTGGATAATTTTAATTATTCAGATTATGGGTGAATAGTTTTAAGTATTTAGATTATAATTAAATTTGAAGATAACCACTTTCGTCTCTATCATAATATGGAAATTGGTTAATCCGTATTAAATTCTTTCTTTTTTTTATTTTATTTTATTTTTTTTTTATTGGGCTCTTTATCACAATTATTTTCAATGGTTTTCTTTCAAACCAGAGAACGTTTATGTCCCAGTAAACGGATAGCTTTTTTTAATTTTTTTACAATATGTATTTTCACGGTTTTTCGGTGGTTTTATACTTTAATCTTTCCAATTTTAAGATAGAACATATTATATTGTTATGTCTACTGAATGCTCTACCATCATTTTCTTTCCTGTACCTACAGCCTGTATCCATGTAGATATCGAAGAAATCCTGCCAACTTCCGGTGTATCCACCGTGTAACCAGTCCTTCATGTGGTTGTACAGACTCACGCACACGTCTTTAGGATTTCTCAGCAGCACAACAATCTGTGGAAACATCCAGGGCCAGTCTGAGTAGGGATCAAGGTCCGTGTTTGGTGGTTCATTTCGTGTCATACATGTAACAACAACAACAACAGCAACAAATTTAATTATAATAATAATAATAATAATAATAATAATAATAATAATAATAATAATAATAATAATAATAATAATAATAATAATAATAATAATAATAATAATAATACACGAAGAAAAAGGTATCGATCGTGACTATGATGCCACGGGTGACAAAATAATACTAAAGATAAAGGAGCAGACACTCAACCCACTTTCGTCTTCTTCTCGATAGCCTCCCTTGGCAGGTAGCGGAACCGGACGTGAGTGTTGAGCACTCTGGGTGACCTAATTCCCTCCACTTGATCGGGAGAGTTCGCGTCAATCATATCGGCTGCTTTACCGCGCGGCAAGTACTCCGCCTTCCCCATGAGTAACATGTTCAGGATCTCGTAGAACCAGTGAGAACCTGACGAGATAAGAGGAAAATTATTGTGGAATCAATAGAGAAAATTATCTTGGCTGTTCTTAACTCTTTTAGATAGTAGAAACAGCTAGTTAAAACTGGAGTTATATCGATTCTCTCACAACAAAGCAACGCATAGTCAATCTCTCTCTCTCTCTCTCTCTCTCTCTCTCTCTCTCTCTCTCTCTCTCTCATTTCCTCCATCCACCCTCTGCGTGCTTCAACCCTCCCCCCCCCTCCTTTTCCCCTATAAATCTTTGTTTCTATCATTCTGCTTACACATGTTTTGTCTGTCTTTCTTTGTCCGTCTCCTCTTTTTCTTTCTTCTTTCATCTTCCTCTCCCCATTCTTAGAACTCTCTAAATCTCTACAAAATCCCAGGATTCTAGTTTTTTTTCTGTAACCCGCGAAATGTTGAGTCTAGACGGTCGGTACACGGAAAAGTGGACCCATGCTACTGACACATCCAGTCATTCATTTTCGGCATGCTGCATTAAATGTGTTCTCCAATTTCCAATCAGATGTCTCTAACAATCGTTATACATACTGAAAGAGGTTTACTAGTTCCAAATAGTTTTCCGGTACAAAATACGTGTATTTTTTCATGATTGAGCAAATCTACTCGGTGAGAATGTCTCCACTCCAACCACCATCTTGTGATGAGGTAAAACAAAGAACTGAGCAATCTGAGCTACACAGTCATGGCCGGTCGGAGTGTCTAGATGAGAAGAATCACACTGAAATAACATACGGTCTACTTCGGAAATCTGGGCCAGTATCATGTATAAAATATTGACCTCAATTTTTATGAACCATTAGAGCTATTTTCTCTCCCGTACCTGTTATATTTAACAGTTTAACCCTTGCCGTGCCGCCCATCATTCATGTGGCTTGAGGAATATTCAGCTCATTGGAAGAGTTGCGCGTTAGCAACAACAACAAAATTGAAAGAACATTTCGCCTTTGTTCAGGTTGATTCAGGTGTCGAATTTACATCTCCAAAGCTGCTGACATCTATAAACAGCGCAGACGTTATTGAGCTCATCAAGAATTGAAATATCTCAAACATTATTTTCCTTTTTTTTTTAAACGGCCGTGACCCAAGGAAGTGTGTTGTGAATGCTTTCAAGTGACACGAAAAGAGAAGAGAAATTTACTCTCCAACTCTGTTTACCCATACTTGAGAACTCGACTACACTCCTTTACTGTTCAACAGGACCGTGATCCGACATTTCGAGTCATTAGAACCGGTTGAAAGACGGTTCCATTGAATGGAAACGGTTTTTGTTGTTCAAACATCGTCACAGAAACCACAAGAACCCCGTGACGGACTCAAGAAGTCGAGACCCGCTCTATGTCACTGAAGACTTTATCCTTACTAAAAAAAACTTTCGAAAACAGCTTCGGGTTTTTTTTTTTTTTTTTACTGTGTTTAGTGAATTTTGAGGAGAACCACCTATAAAAGCGATTTAGGCGAGGGATAGAAGTTTTGAAGTATCACACACACACTAGTCACACACACACACACGTCATACACACACTCACACACACTAGTCACACACACACTAGTCATACACACACACTAATCACACACACACTAGTCATACACACACACACACTAGTCACACCCACACTAGTCACACACACACACTAGTCATACACACACTAGTCACATACACACACTAGACATACACACACTAGTCACACACACACACACTAGTCACACACACACACTAGTCACACACACGCTAGTCATACACACACACTAGTCATACATACACACACACTAGTCATACATACACACACACACACTGGTCATACATACACACACACACTAGTCATACACACACACTAGTCATACATACACACACACTAGTCACACACACACTAGTCATACACACACTAGTCACACACATACACGTCATACACACACACACAAGTCACACACACACTAGTCACACACACACTAGTCACACACACATACACACTAGTCATACACACACACGTCATACATACACACACACTAGTCATACATACACACTAGTCATACACACACACTAGTCATACATACACACACTGGTCATACACACACACACTAGTCATATACACACACACACTAGTCATACACACACACACACTAGTCATACATACACACACACTAGTCATACACACACACTAGTCACACACACACACGTCATACACACACACTAGTCATACACACACACTAGTCATACATACACACACTCGTCATACACACACACACTAGTCATACACACACACACACTAGTCATACATACACACACACTAGTCATACACACACACTAGTCACACACACACACGTCATACACACACACTAGTCATACACATACACACACACACTAGTCATACACACACACTAGTCATACATACACACACACTAGTCATACACACACACACTAGTCATACACACACACACACTGTTCATACATACACACACACTAGTCATACACACACACTAGTCATACACACACACACTAGTCATACACACACACTAGTCATACATACACACACACTAGTCATACACACACACACTAGTCATACACACACACACTAGTCATACACATACAAACACACACTAGTCACACACACACACAGTTCCACCCAGCATCTCGGTTCGATGCACACCTGATCTACGCAGAATTCTATCAAGAGGTTCCGCCACTCCGCGACTTCAAGAAAAAACTTTTCAAATACAACTTTCAAGCATGAAAAATATTAAAACACAAAAGAATAAAACTGCAACATTTCAGTTGAGGTGTTTCGCTTCTGTGATAGAGGGAAGGGGGGTGGGGGGGGGTGGAATTGCAGAAATTAGAGAAAGGGAAAGGGGAGGACTGGGGCGAAGAGGAAGAAACCAGGAAGGATGAAGGGATGGAGAGAGACAGAGGAAAAGAAAAAGAGATAGGTAAGTAGAGAGAGAGAGAGAGAGAGAGAGAGAGAGAGAGAGAGAGAGAGAGAGAGAGAGAGAGAGAGAGAGAGAGAGAGAGAGAGAGAGAGAGAGAGAGAGAGAGAGAGAGAGAGAGAGAGAGAGAGAGAGAGAGAGAGAGAGAGAGGTTGAACATGTTTAACCCACTCTGCTGTATAATTCCATGTATTACTACCGTGCTGGACCTGTTATATTCGACCAGAAGGTCATAAAGTGAACTGCTACAGTCCAACACTCGCTATAAATGTTTCCCTGACGACAATAAAACAAGCTTGTCTCTAGCATGCCAGCACCAACAGGCCTTCTCCATCAACGTGTGGTGGAGATTAAAATGATGGTCAGAGTCATCTAGATCTATTTTATACCGCAGCACTCTTACAGTCTTAGCCACTGGGTTCAGAAGTTATGTAGCATTTTCACATGGGGGAAGTCGCGTACCAAAACAAAATAATAACATACATTGTAGCGTACATTTACATATCTATACATCTACCAAGAGCAGCAATCTATTACTCATATATCACAAGCGTCGATAACTAACATTCCATTTTTTGCCGTGTTCCAATCTTGGTCATCATCATTATTTTTTGTTACATGTAGAACAGTCTTTATTATGCACATACAAAAATGATTCATTTCTTGCTCTATCATAAAAAGAATAAAAAAAAATTTAAGCAGTTTCAATAACCTCAGATCAGATGTGTTAAAGCTCGGGGTATTCTAGGTTCCCGAGATCAGATGTGTTAAAGCTCGGGGTATTCTAGGTTCCCGAGATCAGATGTGTTAAAGCTCGGGGTATTCTAGGTTCCCGAGATCAGATGTGTTAAAGCTCTGGGTTCCCGAGATCAGATGTGTTAAAGCTCTGGGTATTCTAGGTTCCCGAGATCAGATGTGTTAAAGCTCGGGGTATTCTAGGTTCCCGAGATCAGATGTGTTAAAGCTCGGGGTATATTAGATTCCCGAGATCAGATGTGTTAAAGCTCGGGGTATTTTAGGTTCCCGAGATCAGATGTGTTAAAGCTCGGGGTATTTTAGGTTCCCGAGATCAGATGTGTTAAAGCTCGGGGTATTTTAGGTTCCCTAGATCAGATGTGTTAAAGCTCGGGGTATTCTAGGTTCCCGAGATCAGATGTGTTAAAGCTCGGGGTATTTTAGGTTCCCTAAAAATCTGATGATTATAAGTTTTTATTACTGAAGCAAGAGACAACAATTTTTGTAAGGTTGACAAGCTCCATAGACATCGATCAGAGATATCGCGAGAGAAGTTCACTGATGAGCTGTCAGGAGAAACACTGGGACCAGTTTTTGGTTGAAACACGGGGATTACCAGAAAAAGATCCCCCGGTGACTCACCGCTTTTTGGAAAACCAGTCAGGATGACGTCATCGTCCCTCATTTGGAGGCTCTTGATGACGTCAAGCTGGTCTCTGTAAGAGTTGTTCAGAGGGAAGGGAGGGAACCACACATCCCCGGCATCTCCAACACTGAACTGCGCGCCTGACTCCTTCCTGATAAGTGTGGGTTCGCATCCCGTCATGCTTGTATTACCGTGATCTGACCAGCCAGAGGTGAGGTGATAGTGACCTGTGGGTTGTCAGTAACGGCCTGTGGTTACAAGTTAGTAGAGGAAAACTGTAACAAAGACAACGGTGGTTTCACTGGTTTCACAGGTTCCGTACCGTACTTCATTCTTCACTAGAATCAGTGCTGACACCGATATATACACACGCTACATTGTATCTAAGAGCCGTTCAATAGAGGGACCTACTCGGACCTGACTGATGGTGTCACACCACACACCATCAAAACAGAATCCTCCGCGTAGATTTACAGATTGTTCTCTTTCTTTACCGCGTGAAATATCTGAATCTAAATCTAAATGTCCAACCATAGCATTAAGGTTTGAAAGAAATTGAATTAAACAAATTAAAAACAACAATTAACAGCGATAAAAATAATTTGTCGCAGGCATCCTATCAAAACAATAAAAAAAGACCTAAATATGAAATATAAAAAACAGCCATTAATCTGAACACGGCAAGACTATCTAATTGTCACTATGGTATGCATTGTGTAGAGACTATCAGTAAGATTTTTTCTTGAAATTGATGAGCTGTAAAAATTTTTTAGAATAGCTCTCTGTAAAATTAGATGTGTATATAACCTAGTTCAAAGTGATTTCTTAATGCACAACAAACAGACCGTGACCTACTGTGGAAACCAAAACACCCGACGATAAACCAAAAGGTGAAACAGTTGTTCCTCCCAAAAGTTCAGCAGATCTTGTTCCTCCGACAAGTCCAGCAGATCTGGTCCACACTACGCGGTAACGGCGTAACTTCACAGCCAAGATACTCTCGAACCCGTGCAATCTCCTGCTGATGTTATGAACACAACACTGTCTGTCTGTGGCTCAATAAAAGAAAATCGTTTATCAGCCGCAGTGAATAGAGGTCAGACGCTAGATCTACCCCTCGCCCCGTCAGTCTGCTCTGTCACGTGCACCTTTAAAATGCTCGAGGGCTTCACTTACAAGTCACACAACAATGTCGTCTGCTAGAGTTACACTGTACCAAGCGCCTTGAGAAGCGATGTGAACCAGATTCCACATCCCCTTCCTTTTTTAATCTTCTCTTCCCCCCTCCCTCCCCCCCCCCCCCTCTCTCTCTCTCTCTCTTTCTCTATTAATTGCTCTCTCCACCGAATAAATTGATTTCTCCGTCTCTCCCTCTCTCTCTCTCTCTATAAATTGCTCTCTCCACCGAATAAATTGATTTCTCCGTCTGTCTGTCTCTGTCTCTCTCTCTCTCTCTGTCTCTGTCTTTCTCTCTCTCTCTCTCTCTCTCTCTCTCTCTCTCTCTCTCTCTCTCTCTCTCTTTCTCTATTAATTGCTCTCTCCACCGAATAAATTGATTTCTCCGCCTCTCTCTCTCTCTCTCTCTCTCTCTCTCTCTCTCTCTCTCTCTCTCTCTGTGTCTCTCTCTCTCTCACACACACACACACACGCTATTTCACTATCTGCAATACTTGTCTTTCACACTACACCTCCTCTTCTTGTTACTTCATAATTATCATTTTTACCTCGCCACTAGAAACTTATTGAGTACCCGAAATCTATAAATTAGAAAGAGAAATTGTCTTGTTAGAGTTGTAGTTCATGCACACAAACGCTCCAGTGTGAGACCAGAGGCAATGCTGTCTATAAGGTTTTATCACTAACCGGTCGACAGGATATTTAATTTATTTAAATATTTTAGGCCAATAATAAATAAAAAAAATATAACCTTATGAATTCCACAGCATTTTTACTATCAATTTTCAGCGTTGAGAAAGATAATCCTGGACCTTGTGGCCACTTCGCCCAGGAAAGTAAAGAAAACTGTCTCTCGCAGCCCCGAAATAATCACAATAGAACGTGTCAAAGCGGCGGCCACGAAAAGGGAGAAAACAGGTATTAATACTCATTTATAATTGTCTGGCGGATCATTTCCCTTGATAATTATACCGACTTAAATAAATGCTATTTTTCTAAATAAATGCTATTTGTTATTATAAATGCAGAAGCTAGCCTATAAAAGTAAAAACAAGGAACAAATGATGTCAACACAGAAAGAACTCAAGACCATAATCACGACGCGTAAAAAAAAAACAAAATTGAAAAATACTTTTCCTCAAATAACATGAAACGTGGTTGGGAGGATATGAACTTCACGGGAGGTTGTAAAAAGGAAGGAAACTCCAGCTTGGAAGGGGATAAAAAATATGCAAATGATTTGAACGAGTTTTACGCTAAATTTAATTGTCATGACTTTGAAACTGAAATCAATGACATATTTAATTTTCTGCCTGAAAAAATATGGAGAGAGGAAGAAGCTGAAAAAATATAATTAACAGAGAACGAGGTACTTTGTTATCTAAAGAAAATGAAAGTAGGGAAAGCCCGCGGTCCCGATACTGGAGTTCCCAGTGAGTTAAAGATCTGCGCGAACCAGTTCTGTAAGATCTTTCGTGATATTTTTAATTTGTTTCTGAAAGAGAGTAAGGGGCCAAATGTTTGGAGTCAAGCATCACAGTTCTATAAGATCTTTCGTGATATTTTTAATTTGTCACTGAAAGAGAGTAAGGGGCCAAATGTTTGGAGTCAAGCATCACAGTTGTTCCTAACAAGCAGAGCATATTAAGCGTGAATGATTTACGGCCTATAGAACTTACATCGTGCGGAATGAAAGTTTTTGAAAAATCTTTGTTGATCCACCTAAATGAAATAGTTTCTGATTTTCTAAATCCTTATCAGTTTGCATATCTAACAGATCCACTAATGATGCAATTGCTCATGTTCTAAACAATATTTATGCTCATTTAGATCTACTGGGAGAAAGTATAAGGTTAATGTTCTTTGACTTTTCAAGTACTTTTAATACCATTCAACCCCATCTTTTATATGATAAACAGCTAAATATGAACATCTCACCACCTTGATCATCGACCACCTTACCTGAAGACCTCAATTGTCAGGTTTAACCCCTCAATTATATGCGATGTAATCGTTACTAATACTGGAGCTCCCCAGGGTACAGTCTTATCACCTGGATCATCAACTATCTTACCTTAAGACCCCAGTTTGTCAGGTTAAACCCCTCAATTGTATCCCATGTAATCGTTACTAATACTGGAGCACCCCAGGGTACAGTCTTATCACCTGGATCATCAACTACCTTAACTTAAGACCTCAGTTTGTCAGATTTAGCCACTCAATTGTATCCGATATAATCGTTACTAATACTGAAGCTCCCCAGGGTACAGTCTTATCACCTGGATCATCAACTATCTTAACTTAAGACCTCAGTTTGTCAGGTTAAACCCCTCAATTATATCCGATGTAATCGTTACTAATACTGGAGCACCCCAGGGTACAGTCTTATCACCTGGATTATCAATTATCTTAACTTAAGACCTCAGTTTGTCAGATTAAGCCACTGAATGGTATCCGATGTAATCGTTACTAATACTGGAGCATCCCCAGGGCACAGTCTTATCACCTGGATCATCAACTATCTTTACTTAAGACCTCAGTTTGTCAGATTTAGCCACTCAATTGTATCCGATGTAATCGTTACTAATACTGGAGCACCCCAGGGTACAGTCTTATCACCTGGATCATCAACTATCTTAACTTAAGACCTCAGTTTGTCAGGTTAAACCCCTCAATCGTATCCGATGTAATCGTTACTAATACTGGAGCACCCCAGGGCACAGTCTTATCACCTGGATTATCGACTACTACCTTACCTGAAGACCTCAGTTTGTCAGATTAAGCCCCTCAATTATATCCGATGTAATCGTCACTAATACTGGAGCATACCCAGGGCACAGTCTTATCACCTGGATTATGAACTATCTTAACTTAAGACCTCAGTTTGTCAGGTTAAACCCCTCAATTGTATCCGATGTAATCGTCACTAATACTGGAGCATACCCAGGGCACAGTCTTATCACCTGGATTATGAACTATCTTAACTTAAGACCTCAGTTTGTCAGATTTAGCCACTCAATTGTATCCGATGTAATCGTTACTAATACTGGAGCACCCCAGGGTACAGTCTTATCACCTGGATCATCAACTATCTTACCTTAAGACCTCAGTTTATCAGGTTAAACCCCTCAATTATATCCGATGTAATCGTCACTACTACTGGAGCATCCCCAGGGCACAGTCTTATCACCTGGATCATCAACTATCTTAACTTAAGACCTCAGTTTGTCAGGTTAAACCCTTCAATTGTATCCGATGTAATCGTTACTAATACTGGAGCTCCCCAGGGTACAGTCTTATCACCTGGATCATCAACTATCTTAACTTAAGACCTCAGTTTGTCAGGTTAAACCCCTCAATTATATCCGATGTAATCGTCACTAATACTGGAGCATCCCCAGGGCACAGTCTTATCACCTGTATCATCAACTATCTTAACTTAAGACCTCAGTTTGTCAGGTTAAGCCACTGAATTGTATCCGATGTAATCGTTACTAATACTGGAGCATACCCAGGGCACAGTCTTATCACCTGGATTATGAACTATCTTAACTTAAGACCTCAGTTTGTCAGGTTAAACCCCTCAATTGTATCCGATGTAATCGTCACTAATACTGGAGCATACCCAGGGCACAGTCTTATCACCTGGATTATGAACTATCTTAACTTAAGACCTCAGTTTGTCAGGTTAAACCCCTCAATTGTATCCGATGTAATCGTCACTAATACTGGAGCATACCCAGGGCACAGTCTTATCACCTGGATTATGAACTATCTTAACTTAAGACCTCAGTTTGTCAGATTTAGCCACTCAATTATATCCGATGTAATCGTTACTAATACTGGAGCACCCCGGGGTACAGTCTTATCACCTGGATCATCAACTATCTTACCTTAAGACCTCAGTTTGTCAGGTTAAACCCCTCAATTATATCCGATGTAATCGTCACTAAAACTGGAGCATCCCCAGGGCACAGTCTTATCACCTGGATTATGAACTATCTTAACTTAAGACCTCAGTCCGTCAGATTTAGCCACTCAATTGTATCCGATGTAATCGTTACTAATACTGGAGCACCCCGAGGTACAGGCTTATCACCTTTTCTCTTTTCATTATACACATCAGATTGCAGAGTGACACAGAACAATCGCTCAATTGATAAACACGCCGACGCCACTGTTTTGACTGGAATGGGTGAGAACGATGACTACACTAACTACATTCTAGAAGTGAAATCTTTTGTTGGCTGGCGTGACGTTAATCATCTAGTTCTCAATGTCAGCAAGAATAAAGAAATGATGATAGATTCTCGTGAAAAAGCTATGCAACCTGACATGACTTTTATAAAAGATAAAGAGGTAGAGAGAGTAGACACATTCAAATACATGTAGCTTGGTGCAGCGATAGACAACAAACTGACGTAGAGACAAAACACAGAGGCCGTGGTAAAGAAAACTAAACCCTGAATGTACTGTTTGAAAAAACTTTGATCATTCAATGTTTCTAGAAACTTGCTTCAATTGTTCTACTCATCTTTAGTAATTATTGTATTTATGTCCTGAGAGTGAGAGCGTGTCATTTTTAATTTCCCTTTGTGGGATTAATAAAGTTATCTTCTCTCATCCATCCTCAGAAACATGACACTATAATTCTTTGCCTCCCTCCACTATATAAAAAGCAGAGCAAGTTTGAAAAACATAAAACAGAAAACCAGGACTGTTTGATGTTAGATTTCAGAAAACTTTATTAGTTGTGAAAGAGTTGCACAAGAGAATTGTAAGTGTAACCACAACTCATAAAATTTCACTCAGCAGCATTTTCGCTCTATCTTCCTCTCCAACACAATATTTCATATATAAAATCAATAGGCATAATAATAATTAATATACACATGTGGTAACAAAAAAAAATAGTACAATTATATAAGCATCCACCATGATACCGGCAGAATCTCATGATCGTGGTCAAAATTTAAGACAGACAATGTAGCAATATTTGTCCAATAATATTTAATCTATGTGAAAACTTTGTGATCTCAACTCTATTCACTCGCTTGCTCCATGCTCACTTACACATTTCGTGGGAAGAAACTAGACAGATTATCTTTCTTGATATACATGTATGTATGAAAACTGCGCAATGCTTGAAATTAAGAGACACAAGGAAATTTCCTTGCAACAAACACCAGGAAACTCTTCAGAGCTTTCACTACCAGGGACATGCAAACAATCAAAAGCATTGTTTTTACATTGCTGTACATGTAATACATGTAACTTTAATTACAGTGGGCATCAAGAACATATTATCCAACTTACACTAAAATAAAGCAAAGTTCATCTTAAAGAGACAAGCACTGGCACCAGCGCCTGCTACATAATTAAGGAGTCACATGATTGCAAGTCCCCAATAAAATAAAAGAAGGAAAGACATTGTGTGTGGTTGAAACAAATACATATGCTGCCAGCCCTTCACTACGTGCACTGCTATTCTAAAAGCTGTAGTGCTGTATGTCACAGATCACGTATACGGTATATTGCCACAAGTCATGTGTCACAGGCTACCAGTATGTATATTGCCACATGCTACTAGTACTATATTGCAGTATGTGATGTGACACATGCTACTAGTACGTATATTGCAGTATGTGATGTGACACATGCTACTAGTACGTATATTGCAGTATGTGATGTGACACATGCTACTAGTACTACAAGCTGTCTGTCTCCTCCTCCCTCCTGTGAATGTTACGCTACAGATTTCTGCTTCCCCATGATTATCTTATCTTTTATCAACATAATGTACAGGCTCTATGCAGCTCCCTCCATTGCAACTATCAAGTCGATATGTTCGCATCTTTCAGCTGATACAGAAAAGTTAAAGTACAAGTGCATGTATTAATCATACATTTATTATACATTCATTCAAATATTTTCAGGACTGCAAACTTCCCACTCTGCTTTTTTTAAAAATCGCCTCAAATATTGAATCCTCAAAGGAGTTGTGAAATTTCCTTTTTTTTTCTTAATCCTACACAAAAAAAAAAGCAGCTTATCTACTTTGTAAAGTATAAATTCAAATTTCTCAAATTACACTGGTTTGACCTCCTTCCAAGAGAAGTCTATGCGACCAAATCTATTGAAAATTGTTCAAGTCTTGTTTCATACGCACTCATGGATGTACTCAGTGACAGTTTCCTGCAACAAAACTTTGTTCTTCTTTACTCCCGTTCTCTTATACAACAGAATTCTATTTCAAATCCTTCATAATAATAAGATACAAAAGTTAAGCCTAGCACATAAACCAAATATAATTAAGAGCCGTATTTATGTGAAGGTGTAAACTTAGAACACACTTATGAAAAAGCGACATAGCTAATCTAATTTTGTGGGACTAGACTAGTCGGTATTCTAGACAGATTTTGGATGTAGACTAGCTACATCAGAAAAAAAAAGGGAGAAAGTTTCTAAAATAGGAAGCCATGTTGAAATTTAAGGAAATGGCGTTAAAATCTTGAAAATTAAAAACCATAATCAAGATCCATTTTTCATTTCTTTATTATAATAGATTGGTGGGTGAAAACTGAAATGTTTTATTTGCACCCGAATTAAAATTGTAGATCTAAATTAATAGAAACATATAAAAGGGCTTGGGAACATCATTTCTTCAGCTGAAGTGGTCAGATTAGACTATTAAACCATCTCACTATTACTAGAAGAGCACAGAAGTAAGCATTATTTATTTTTGTAGGAAACAAGACTTTCGACTAAAATATAGTACTTAGTCCAGCCCCAAGTTAGGAGTAACTTTCCGTCAAATTTAATCCTAGGAAATTCCCATGAATAGGTTGTAGGACTAAATTTAATTTTTAGACTTTAGCTAGTCAGATTTTTGGTCTTGAGACTTCTCATGAATACGGCTCCATCACTCAGAAAATGCACTTTTTCCAACAGTTGCCATTTCTGTGATCAAATGTTACGCTTAAAAAAAGAAAAGAATTTTTTTGAGAAAGCAATACATGTAATCTATGTATGCCATCTTTGTCTAGCCTTGGGGATGTGGGAAGAGCGTTAACTGCCTCACAGATCTAGTGACAGGTTTCCTCACAACAAACACTAAGCTTTAAAGGTGATCCGCTTATTTTTCGAGCTAGCTCTACAACAACCTCTTTTTGACAAAATGAAGAAAGGCAAGCCACAACCTTTTGACAAAGTAAGTGAGTAAAATACCCAGAAAGCACAAGCTAAAACCCCTTCAACTATTGACTTGGCCGCAGATATAACCAAAGATTTGTTCCTAGTAAATTATAAGTAAACATAAGGTAAGTATCTTGTGCTGGCGACCTATTGGTAAAAAATTAACCAAATAATTTAAAGCAAATACACACGACACCACACATTCTCTGGTTGGACTATTTGATTTTGACATATTTTTTTGGAATAACATAACATAAATTTTAACACATTCAGGGCCAACTAAAATATTTTGTCTTGATATCGGCTTTTTGGTGTGGATGAAGAAAAAAAATCTAATAAAAAGCTAACAGACAGGTGTGACGGAATCAATAAATAAAGTAAAAAAAAAACATAAAAAAAAACAAACACAAATGCAAAAATAATGAAGGTTACATTAAAAGAAACTTGCAATATTTTCACACTACTTCTCTGCACACCCCGACCCCAGGAAAAGAATGGTGAATCTTGATTCAAACTTGCACAAGAAATAAAAAATCGGCTAACATTCAAACACAAGCAAAGCCTTAGCAACTCTCAAGTTGATATAGATAACTATGAACTGTTCTATCATGATGCTTCGACCATAATAATAAGAAGAAGAATTATATTAATAATAATAACTACAAAAAATAATAGAGGAAGTGATTATAATAAGAAAAATATTAAAGACATGAGTGGCAAGATCATACTGAATCGGATAATAATAAACAAAAATCTGTCATTTCTAAACGAGTCTTGAAGGCTTGAGACATTCCTCCACAGCTTTCCGCGTCACAAACAGCAGTACAGCCTAACTGCAACAGTCATCATCTCTTGGCGTAGCGCTGGACAAAATCCTTCACTTTGATCTTGAACGATTCCTGAAACAGAGCACCACGCATACTTCACGCACAATCTGAGCTATATTTTTTTCGTATTAGTAGGTACAATAAACTGTTGTCAGTTCTTTATGTTGACCCATTCCAAGTCATTTTCTATTTAAGGTGCATAGTGAAAAACTTGAGAAATTCTTCACCGTTTCCTTTAAGATCTACATGTTGTATACCTGCCACACATGATTGCTAAAACCTTAGTGAAAACAGCAACAAACAAAACAAAAAGCAATCCATTTTTAGTCCATGTTTGACACATAGATTACCCTAACTGTCCGCTGCCCAATCCAGAGCATCATTTTGGTAAAGGTCACAACTTCATGACTAAAAGCTAACCAGAATTAAAAAAAACTGATCATGTGACCAACACTTTCAATGATCAGCTCCATGAGCTGGAAGTGATGGTTGTGTTTCGCCACATAAAACCATCTGCTACATCAGTAAACACAAAGTTTGCAAGTCATAGTTTAATGTTCTCCTCAACCAGCCCGTCTCTGCGAATGAACTGGGTTCTCAGAGCTGACTAGGTCTGGCATAAGCTCCTCAGGAAAACTTATCAGCAGTAAAATCAAAATCAATGATTTCCGGGTTAAGTTTGAATATATGTGCAAAATGTTATAAAAATAAGCATGTATGCCAACTAGACTATTTATATGACAAGACTGTATTTTTGTTGAGAATGAAGTTAGTTTTAATTTTTTTTTTATTAACAATTCAAAATAGCATAGTTGTATTTTCACTTTAGAAAATCAAGAGAGTGCAAGGTTTAACTGATATGTTTGTTATAAGGAATATTTGATGAAAATCTCACCTTGTCCCTGGCATAATGTTCGGCAGCTTCCACATTCAGTGGGTCATCAAAGTTCAGGAGGTCCTGGCGTGGCAAGAGAGGGAAAAAAAATAAATCAAATACGCAGAGTGAAGCTGGCCTTGATATTCTCTTGTAATTTGGTTGATGGGTTTCAAATTGATTTCTATAAAAAAACAAATGCACAACACTAAATATTACTGGTTATCATAGTAGGATCTAGGAATACTGTCGCAACTACAGAAATTATAATAATTTCAATGGCGTTGTTAATATATCAGTTACAACATCCATTTTACTCAACTCCTAATAGCTGTATTCTTATCTTTAATGTGTTTTTTAATATCCCATATACTGACATTTACTTCCGAGAAACTGGATCAATTTAATTTCCAAAATCCAAAACACTACATTAACCACAGCAGATTTAAGCAAAATTTTCAAATTGTCGAAGAGATTGAGATGCAGTTTGAGGAATATAGAATTGTAAAAACTTACAGTGAAAAGAGAGTTGAGTCCCCATACAACATCTTTCAGCTTCCTTGTTGGGGCCCAGCCTGAATATAGAGCAGTAAAGAATATCTCTGGAAACGTTGAACAAAAGTTGCTTCCATCCTACATTTTTTACTTCTTCTTTCTTATGTTTAGCAATGTAAGTTGCTTCCATCCTACATTTTTTACTTCTTCTTTCTTATGTTTAGCAATGTAAGTTGCTTCCATCCTACATTTTTTACTTCTTCTTTCTTATGTTTAGCAATGTAAGTTGCTTCCATCCTACATTTTTTACTTTTTCTTTCTTATGTTTAGCAATGTAAGTTGCTTCCATCCTACATTTTTTACTTTTTCTTTCTTATGTTTAGCAATGTAAGTTGCTTCCATCCTACATTTTTTACTTCTTCTTTCTTATGTTTAGCAATGTAAGTTGCTTCCATCCTGCATTTTTTACTTCTTCTTTCTTATGTTTAGCAATGTAAGTTGCTTCCATCCTACATTTTTTACTTCTTCTTTCTTATGTTTAGCAATGTAAGTTGCTTCCATCCTACATTTTTTACTTCTTCTTTCTTATGTTTAGCAATGTAAATTGCTTTTATCCTGCATTTTTTACTAATTCTTTCTTATGTTTAGCAATGTAAGTTGCTTCCATCCTGCATTTTTTACTAATTCTTTCTTATGTTTAGCGATGCTTCTTTAAAGATGAGCAAATTAGAGAAAAAAGATAACATTTCTTAAAGGTGAAGAAAATTTTTAAAAAATTCTTTTTTTTTTTTCAAAACTCAATTTCAGGTAAATTCTGTAAAAACTAAAGCAAGTGCCGAGCAAAAAGCTTATGACAATGACTTACCCATACTGTCGTAAGAGCTTTCCCTCAGCAGGCTCAAACACACCTCGCCCGTCTCGTTGATGTTTGGGTGGTATAGCTGGGTCTGACATATCACTTTAGGAGGCTGCAGACAACACAGCAATTAACTGTCTTAGTCATGCACACACACAAAAAAAAAGAAATTCTATGATAATTTGACACTCCTCTAACAATAAAATTCTGTTATCCGTGGAAACCCTATAATCCATGAATAATAAAATGGCAGTGCAGCAAACTATCAAACATATGAGACTATGTAATCGAACAAGTTAAAACCCAACTGTTGGTCCCTCAACCATTAAATCTGGTGTGAACAGGATTTGAACCTATAAAGAGAAGAATTAGAAATACAACCTCATCCACCTACAAAGGCAAAAGGCAGCACTTTCATGCAAGATCATTCCAACCTCTGAAATTAAAGTTATCTTAATTTAACAATTCGTTAATTACCTACAGAATTGCTGACATCAGCAATTGAAAAGTCCATCAAACTTGAAGGTAAATGAATCTTATTCTGAAAAGGAAATTATTGAACTCGTATTACACAGGCACCACACCTATAAACTTATATAAATACTTACCACAATATTGTAATCTTCCGGTACTGATACAGCAAAGCGAAATCGTCCGCCCTGCCAGTAGCCAGAGTCAGGTGTGACTGTCAATATGAACTGGTGCAGACAAGATGGGTCAGGAAAGACAACTTCGCAGGTCTCCGTCAGCAACTCTTCCATTTCTTGAACCTCTGGGGAGACATACCACGGTGGATGTTGTTGTAACGACACAAAGATGTTGTTAGGGTAAATAGGAAAAAAATTGGCAAAAAAGGTTTACCTTTCCACACTGAACTGGTTGATGACATTTGAACACAACTGATCAAAATGCTGAGGTAAGCTAGTGAAGAAAATTCTGTGTACCCACTGTAAGAGACAGCATGTTGCTCACTTATTGCTTAAGCCTTTGCAAGGAAACAGCATCAGCCAAACACATCATCTCAAACAAAAAAATTCAGCAAGAAAAGATTTCACTTCTATGTTAAACAAAAAGGGGATGTATTGGCTTATCTACAAAATGTGAGTAAAATTTGATAAAACAAGATTGCTTGGTTTCAAATGTCTACACCCCACACTTGAAATTGCTAAAAACCAACCTTTCACCAGCAGTTTGTCTCGAATTGAGAGGCGCTTGTTGCTGGTTTCTTGGTTCTTTTTAGCTTGTTTCAACTTTAATGTGATCATCTGCAAAAGAAATGAAAGGTAAAAAAAATATTTCAAACACACTGTTATGACTATTGAAAATTGCACCCACTTAAAAAAAATTCTTGATATTAGAATTCATGGATCATGAAGGATGCACATGAGGTGAATATTGTTTTAAACATCAAAGCAAACCATTAATTATCCAAGAAACTGTAAACTGAGACAAATTGTTCATTAGGGTTGGTTGGTTATGTAAAGATCTTCACAATTTCTCAATATCCATAAATGCAAATTTTTTTTATAAATCTCTTAAGTGAGCGAATGACGGCTTGATCTAGAGGCCAAATATGTTTCCACACACGTTGCAAAATTTTATCTATTGATGATGTGAAATAAAATGGCACACCAAAGATGATTTCCCTTTCATGATTATACCTTAGAATTTTAAGTTGATCATGTAGGTGTATACATGAAATGATCCACAGCTCCAGTTTTAAAGTGAAAAGTTGTCAGTACCTTGCCGGTTGGGCTGAACCTCAGCTCTGAGCATCTGCCCAAACGCCCAAACCCACCACCTCGGTCTGTCTTGAATAGGGAGCACCCTCAGTTAGATGACCTGTCCTTTATCTTGGGTTGCGTGGGGTCCTCTATAAAAAAAACCATTCAAATAATACAAATTATAACCCCCCCTGTTGGCTGGTCAATAGCTCCTTTTGCTTTGGTTTTTTTGCACCCACCAAGTAATAGATGGGGAATGATTAATGGTGATGTTACGTTGGAAGACGTTATTTTGGCAGATGAAAGAAAAAGTTAAGGAGTGTTCACTTTTATTAGTTTCAATTTAAGTAGTCTGAGTTTTAAAACCTCTTCTTAAGATTTCATAAAGACCACATTATCAATCTACAATCTTTGGAGCCAATAAAATGATAAAACTAAAGAAAACAGGATTCAGAATCATGGTCGAGAGTCTTTTGATCATTTATATTTCAAAATTTTCTTTCCCCTGAAAACAAAACACAAAATTTTCTAGGTCTTAAGATCACTGAAAGTTGTCCATCTCACCTCATAAAATTTAAATCCTAAATGTCACGTAGGTCTTAGTAACCATAGAGAATTAAAACTACAAGTTCATCTGATGTTGGTCTTTTACTCAATCTTGATCTAAAAGTATAAGTTATATTTAGTGTAAAAATATCAAACTCGGACAAATACAATACAGTGGAAACCTCATAATTCAAATTGTATGGGAACGGATTAAATCTTCGAATGAAGAGTATTCGAATAAAAAAAATGGGTATAACAGAGTCTAAGACTCATTGAGTGAGTGTGTACTGAGCCTGCAATGAGCAACCCTCCCCTTCCCCGTCCCACGTTGCTATCCGTATCAGAACAGATTTGCTACTGGCACTTAATTGTTAATGCATCTGCTCCCTTCTTTATTTTAGTGCACTGATCAGCCTTTCTTGGGCAGTGATTGGCATTGCTTGCTGCTTGAGAGATGCATGTAGCACTTTTGTGATGCCTTATGAGGTGGTATCTACTTCGAATTAAGAGAATCAAATTAGAAATACTTCCAAATATGAGGCCAATTCTAACAAAGCCAAAGAGGAAAAAAAAATCTATAATCTTGCAAAATTCGGTTTATGAGAAATTCGAATAATCAGACTTCAGTTTTTGAGGTTTCCAAAAAATTCCACTGTATATAAAAAAGATTTAAAAAATATAAAGGAAGCAGTCTCATAGTGAATTAGGTATTTCTAAATAGATCTAGTTTGGTTCTAAAGTCTAAAATTCAAACCAAAAGGGTTTAGCCTACCCATTGGACACTCTCAGCATCCCCTAGTTACCATGAATTCTATAAACTGGAGTATGTTTCATGGTCCTTTAGTTTAGAGCCCTTGTTTGGATTTAGAATATCGAATATATTTTACTGCCTTGTAAAGTGTGATAATTTGTTAATTTTTATCTATTCTTTTCTGAAAGGGGCACGGATTTCTATAATTTTTTTTTAGAACTAAGAATACTTGACAATATGACAGATATCTATAAATATCTCTTAAAAACTATTCTAGGATTTTGAAGAAACATGTAGATCTAGAGATCTAGAATAAAATGGGATATCCAACTATTTGTGTGATTTCATAAATCTGTTTTAGTTTTGGCTTAGTAAAAGTCATGGAGTTGTTCAAAATTAAGATTAGAAAACAGGACAGAGGAGATAGATCTATCGGAAGAGATCGTAGAATCTTGATCTATAGATCTAGATTCAATACCAAGTCAAACTCTAGATTTTGAATTCATCCCCATTTCTCTTAAGTTAAGAAGCTACAATCTTCAAAGAAAAGATTAAAATTCTAAATCTTTGTTACTTGAGCCTCTAAAAAGTAACTTTCGTGACCAAACCTTGAAAGAAAACGGTTTCTTTGTACTAGACCTAGATGAATTCTTTAACAGCTGACTTGGATATAAACCAAGAAAACATCAAACTGAAACCGGAAGCGGATGATAAGATAAGTTTCCCTGATGCTATAAAAGTAATATGACAAAGCATAATTGTGCGGAAACGAAACTAACAAAAAACCAAAACATTTATCATACTAACTATGTGGTTCATCTTGTGGGCTTTGCTGCTCATTTTAGAGTGTTTTAAAGATCTTTTTATCGAGTAAATAGGTTTGGAAGCGTCAGTGATACTATCGCATAATATTATCGATCGCACTTTCTTCCATATCCATATCACTTTTTCCCAATTAAGACACAGATTAGTAACCGTTAGAAAAAAAAAATACTTGTTGAAGCTAATGCTTTAGGAACGAAAAGCGATAAACTATCAAAATTTTCACACAATGAATAAAACCCTTAGAAAATGAAAAGTATTGAACTTGGCTTCCCAAATGGTCAACGGAACTAATCGAATAATTAGAAAAAAAAATTGTAAATCAGAAGAGTGAACTCCCTTGCAAAATGAAAACTAATAAGATTAAGAACCAAAAAAATGTCAGCACTAAAATAATTATCCAATTTCCTTTAACTGTTTGGAAAGACTGTCGCCTTTGAAGCTAAATAATACATGTATACAACTTTTTACAGGAGGACTCCACCTTTTTATGAATTATGACCTGTCAACATAAATGCGACAAAGACTTTCCAATGATTGTAATCTTATGCGTGTCAAATGAGATGTGATAAATCCGGAAGTTCCGTTTTTATGCAAGCCTTATAAAACGAAATTTGGCTTTGCAAAAAATGCAAATGATCAATGGGCACTGGCTGAATAATTATTTTAATTGTTTGAGATTGTCAATAAAGTTGATCGCTACGCATTTAGAAAAACCTTATCACACTTTTATGTAACTCTTCAGGAGACGTAGAAGTCGTGAGAAATCTTCAACATTCACCAATCCAAATCTTTTCTTTTCTCTGTTCAATCAAGATTGCAACCCCTCATGACTTCAAATTAATACCCTCCCACTGTCTAAGCTTAGACTGAGTCAGCAATGCATCCCGAAATCCCTGCCTTGCTCTGCTCTACAAGATTTCAGATAATATTAGTAAAAGAATTCAACCCAATGCATATGATTTCCACATGCTCATTGACAACTGCATGAACTTTTTGTCTTTGAGAAATGGAATGACTTTCATGATTTGGAGTTACACCATTACTGATAAAAGTTATAGATGGCAAAAACAAAAAAAAAAGAAATTTTAAGTAAGTTTTTCAAAGCTGTGCTATATCAAATCATAAACATTTTGTCTCAGTTTTCTATCTCTAAATTAAACCTCCAGAAAGTTTCAGCATATATTCAGCAAATTGGTTCAATCACCTGTTTTAAAAAAATCCCTCTCACTCTTCTATTCATAAACCCTTCTTTAAAAAGATATTAATAAAAAAATACAAGTCTGCTCTTGCTTTACCAATAAATATATATGTAAGTCATTTTCCTTTCTTTTCACTATTCCAGTTCTCTTGCTTTACCAATAAATATATATGTAAGTCATTTTCCTTTCTTTTCACTATTCCAGTTCTCTTGCTTTACCAATAAATATATATGTAAGTCATTTTCCTTTCTTTTCACTATTCCAGTTCTCTTGCTTTACCAATAAATATATATGTAAGTCATTTTCCTTTCTTTTCACTATTCCAGTTCTCTTTGCACAAACACAGAATTGTAAGAGGAAGGGAACAGAAAAATGATGAGAGCAAATTCAAGAACAGAAAACAACAATAATGGGGTGTAGTATTGTGTTTAATCATCAATTACAGTCAAAATGTCTTTCTCAGTAATAAAAAGAAACAGCCCAAGCAAAAAATATACATGTATGTATACCGTACCAGTATACCAAATATAGATTCAGTTACACTTGTGCACACACATCATCACAGTGAGGAGTGTTGAAGTTCACAGTAAAATGACGTAATTCAGTTATAACACTGTAGGAACAAGATGGCAATGGGTCTTCAAGTTTTACTTCCCCTGTACAAATTACCTTACATAAACCAAGATGAGAATGCCTCTTGTCATTAGAATTTCAATTTATCAGTGTCAATCTGTCATACTGCATGTAATCAAGTGAATAGGTCCATGAAACATTCTTTTCCTTTTGCTGGGATCATAAAATTCCAAATTTAAACTCTAGTAATTCTTTCTTCTTAAAACTTGTTTAACATCTTCAAATCAGCGTCAAATATCAGGCACTTTAAAACTAGGAGCATAAAAAAGATAAACATAATTACAAATGTGTGAGGAAAATATGAAACTTTCTTCTAACAAAGGTTTTTTACCCTATTCAAAACTGATTTTCATTACCCATTAATCCTCATACTTATGCTAAAAATTGAAGAGAAGAACAAAAAGAAAAAAATGTACACAAAAATACAAATGTTGCACATAAATTTCCAATTCTAATTCTATTTTTCACCGTCTGGTCCCTATCTCTGTGATTACTTTTTCCTAACTTTTATGGGAAAACAACATTTTGACCATAAAAAATATAGAAGCAAAAAACATGCAAATCAAAAAAGCCAAACCAAAACAATCTTAAAGATTCAGTCTTACTTCAAAAATGTTTTTTAAACTCTTTGATAGGTGTAGTAGACTAACATCTAACTGATAGGATGCTTTTCACACTTTTTTATCCTGTAGAAATTAAATTTAAAGAAGAGTAGGATATATTGCACAGAAAAGAGCATTGTTGGCGACAGCAAGCATAAACTGACAGGTGCAAATCCTGGTTTAAGTTCATAAACTTAATATAAAGCAAAATGCAACTTAAATTGATTGGTCAAACATTCTTTTAATTTAAACATGACCTTTGATCATTAAATACATAAGACTTCAGGAAAACATGAGCATGTTTCTACATGTAACAAAACAAAGATGAGATACACCCAGAAGAGCTTGTGACGGAAAATACACAAACTCATGCCTCCTCCAAATAAGTCTCTATCATCAATTGATAAAACTAAGCTAAATAACTGCAGCATTTCTCATTCTCGACATTTTGACAAGAATATTCACAAGAAAGACAACTGATTATTCCCTATTAACTGCCATTTTCACCGATAATAGCAAACATCACTTGGGTCAATTTTTGGATATATATATATACAAATAAGCACAAGAAGTACTATTTCTTCTTCCCTGATAAACCAGCGCCGGCGTTGAACTTGAAGAGGATAATATCTCCATCCTGGACGACATAGTCTCGGCCTTTCTGCTTGTATTTACCATGAGCCTGAAGAAAAATTCAGACTTTAATTTTATTGGTTAGAAGATTTTGATAAACTCATTCACCTTGAGCAGTAATCCCCAGGCGTCCCACTGACTATCTATCAAATTCCAAGTCCAATTTATCTTAAAAAGAAAGGGAAAATTAGATATTTAGAAAAAAAAAACCTTGCTGTTTTGTTGCATTATTATCTTAGAGGGGAAGTGATTATCTCTACACACTGCTTTGATGTTGTAGTTCAGATATAAAGGCCTACTTAAATACAGTTGAGTACAAATAATTCGAATCCGGATAGTTCGAATTCTTGGATATTTCGAAGTCGTTTAATTTTACCGAATATTTCTCTATTTAAGCTTTATTAAAAAATATCGGTTCGTTCAAATTTTGAAATAAGTATCCAGTTAATTCGAAGCGATTTTGGCGTGATTTTTTAATTCTCACACAGTGAAAGCACTTTTCCAGGCTTGTAAAACAAAGTACATGTAGTGCTATGCTCAACGGCAAGTGATTCTGGTGTGTGTGTTTGCCCACTTACGTTACAGGCAAGAGTCTGCAATAAGGCTACAAGAGAGAAAGGGGTTAGGCCCACCCCCAACCCCCTGCACACTTGTACGACATTTCTGATCTGTCATCCACATTTTTTTAAACTCTCTTTCTTTATGTATTCTGATAATTCGAAGTCCTTTTTTTATCCAAATGACTTCGAAATAAGCGGACTCGACTGTATACTCAAACCTGTTATGGCTGGTGCCCATACTGCTCTACGTAAAGTGGTGTGCTTAAAACTTTGTTTTAAATTCCTAATTATTTTAGATAATCTGTTACTTAAAAGTAAAAGAATTAACACCTCAGAAAAGTTTATCCTCTTGTTGTATGAAGAAAATCTACACATTGACAGACTTGCCACCATACTTTACCTTGACTTCATTTTCAGACTTGTGTTCAAAGAAGTCGTCATAACCCATGACCTCTGCCATGATGAAACCTCGCTCAAAGTCAGTGTGGATACGACCGGCAGCTTGAGGGGCCTTTGTGCCCACCTAATCAAATAAAGAACAGGTTGGAATGTGAAAGAACTCAGTAAACATGATTTAAAATTATATGCATTTCTATTCAAGAAATAAAAAAGGAAACACATTGCATGAAGTCTTTACTCTATGTTAATTGGAAATACTAAAAAACAGCCAAGATTGTTCTGACCTAATCCAAATAAGTTGATGTCCTGCAAATTGCAATAAGGCGTTTTTCCAGAGTTTTACAGTTACAAAAAGTAAAGCAAAAAAAATTTATTCTCTTTTGCGGTAAAGATTTTCTTAGCTTTCAGAAATTGAAGAGCTTCTGTGCATATTGTGTTATTGTGCTCTTACCTGGATGGTCCATGCCTTGACCTCATCCTTGCCTGAGGTGAAGAAGTAAACCAGGTTCAGGGCTTTGTAACCGTTCACAATAATTTTCTCCAAGGCACTGAGTAAAAAATAAATAAATACGGAAACAAGTATCATGAAACTGTCACTATGTGACTCAAGATATTTAGCCAATATTTTAAAAGTACTTAAAATAAGAAGAAAAGAAACACAAGTGTGCATAAATGTCAAAACTTGCCTTTCCTCAAATGTTACGACCTAGCAGGTTGTCTTCATAAGATGTTCACTTGACTGAATATTTCTTATGTCACTACAGATGATGGTGCTTTCTATCGCTAAACCCCCAAAAAACAAGACACAAGAAAATAAAATTGAGAGAGAAAAAAAAATTGTTCAAAAGCAAAGTTCACCTGGTGCAGCCAAGTTCCTTCAGCATTGCCTCCCTTTCATCATCAGTCGCCAGGTCCAGCAGCTTCGACTCAAGTGCTCCGCTGAAGAGGATGACCTGTGCGCCAGGATCATTGGTGTCGATCCACTCCTTGATCTTCATCAACCTGAAAGTGTCCAAACAATTATAAAAAATTATCTTTAATCAAAGTCTAGTTTGACAGTCTTAACTACTTAACAGATATTACACTTTTGAAAGGGGCAAAAACCAAAACCAAAAATAAAATATTTAAAACACCAGTATTTATGTCCACTGACCATTTGTTCTTCCGTCTGATATAATCCTTCTCCGAGAGGTTGACCAGATAAATGACAGGCTTGGATGTGAGAAACAGATGCTGATTCAAGACTTCAATCTAGGAAGTATAAAGTTGCAGGTTAGTAACGTGCTTTCAAATATCTGATTTTCCGCAGAAAGGAGGCAACAAAAATCAAATCTCACAACATTCACAGCGTCGCATAAGCACTACTCTAGTTGCCGAGGCCCGCACGGTGTCAATGACCTGACCCGGTGACCTAGATGTCAACTGAGGTAGACTCGGGCCTCTGTGTCTGCGTGGCACTTTATGTTTTTTTTTTCGATATTTTACTGTAATTTCTAACTACAGTAATGATAGTTATGTTTTATTTTAAAGTTTGCATTGAAAAATAAATAAAGCAGGCTATATACATAAGCAAGAACGAAAACTCCAGCTCAAGTATTATTTTTGTTACATGGCCATAAAAAGTACATTTATTGTAGTATATTAGAAAACAATAGAGTGATTTTTAGAAGGTCGTAACAACTAACTCAACATGGAATTTTTTTAAAATTTCACACACAGAACTTATCAGTTTTGAATAACCTACTCACGAATTTTTTTTATGTTAGATGGAATACGTTTTGCAGGAGACAGATTTTTTGTACATGTCTCTGTCTTGAGTGAGCCTTACATTACTCAGATATATATAGAAATAAAGAAAGCAGTCAAGCAATGTTAGAGGCTGAGACAGACGAAGCTAGATCTAAGGATCTAAAGATGCAAGTGACTGCAAATAAAGAAATAATTAGTATAGAAAAATCAATCACACCTAGATCTAGCTCGAGACCGACAAATAAGAAGAAAGACGTGGAAACATTATAACAGATGGAATGAACAGGGATCGAACCTGCACCTCAATGCGGCACCCATCGCCTAGCCGAGACAAGACCAGGCACTTAACCACTGAGCTACCCACATCTACAAAAAAGATGCTTCAGGGACAGTGACTTTCATGTTGGCTTGAATAGACTAAGAAGTTGAATCGCTAAGAACGATCAAGTCCATTTAGAACATAAACAAACTAGCCTCTAACAGATCTTAGAAAGATGCACATTTGACTGAAAGACATAAATGAATATAGAAATAAAGAAAGCAGTCAAACAACATTAGAGGCTGAGGCAGACGAAGCTAGATCTAAGGATTTAAAGATGCAAGTGACTGCAAATAAAGAAATAATTAGTATAGAAAACTCAACCACAAACCTAGATCTAGCTCGAGATTCCTCAGTAAGTTGCCATGTAATTGTCTATTGCTGTTTGAATGTGCGGTAAAGAGCTGTCATCTATAGGTGCTGTGTGGGATATAAACTTGTGAACTGTCCTGAATGGGCTTTTGAGATTGTTAAAAATTATCTGTATTGTATGTGCTTTGTCTATGAGGAATGGATTGTTTGGTAAGAGTTTATGTTTGTTTGATGATTGTTTCTGTAAGAACTGTGTAAACTTCCTTTTTCTGTTTAGGTGTTATAGCACAAAGTCTGCCTCAAATTCTGCACAAATCGTTTACAGATCACGTGTGGAATTCAATTATAATCAATAGAATGTTCCATTTTTTGATTGACTCAACTCAGGATAATTACCTAGAACTGAACGGGAAAAAATACAATGATGAAATCGAGCATAGACGCGCTTTAAACCCATCTAACACAACAAAACTTATATCATTTCAATCTATGGTTTCCGTTCTTTCAGATAAGTATTGAAAAGTGATAATGTAGCGTTTACTTTTTAACTAATTATCAATTAAATCTAATAGGAGCGAATTGCAGGTAAAATTATGATAAAAACATGGACTACGAAAACGCAGTAATTACATTCACACATTATATGATGATAGAAATATCAAAGTAACACGGGTTTCATATTAGATTTAGAAGAAACTGTTGAAAGCTGAACGATGTCTGTAATATGAGTAGTTCTGAAGATATTGTAAGTTAAAAAAGAAGAATTTTCTATTTTATTACATAAAATTCAGCAGATCTGAGCACTGGCTTGTCCAGCGATTATCTGCGGCCATGGGGGGGCCTGACCCTGACAGTGATTGATAACATTATCTGAGCCCGGCCCGCTATAACAAAGCTTGAGTCGCCTAAGTTCAAACTGGCTTTCGGGCCTATCCCCCCCATTGTTCAGAACTAAAATGCAGCTTTTAGGGCGAAATTCTACGCTGTGCATTATATTTGGATATTGAAGCTGTTGTGGCCTATGTCTCTTTTATCTGACTTAAAAATAAAGAAAATTTTATGGCTTTGTTTCCTTTCATGCATTCTGAGCATCCTACATTGAAGAGACAAATGTCAAATATTATAAACTTTGAGCAGTTGCTAGTACTCAAATTCTGACTGCTTTGCATTAATATTAAAAAATTAGGACCAATCATAAATTCCTCTTTTAGAGGAAACCCAAGTAGACTTCCTTGGAGTTTTTTTCTTTTTTTTTTTGAATCTAGTGTGCCATTAAGCTATATGGAAGATTCTTTACCATGTTTTACCCTACTTTCAGGGAAAAGAACTGTTATCCCTAACGGGTGAAATCAGATTCATCACAAAAAGGCAGAAAAGTTAAGCTTATGGAGCAACGTTGGTTTCCAGCCTGGTGCCTGAAGTCTGTTAACCTGTTCCCTTTGCTGAGAAACTTTGGAGACATAAACTATTCAACAATGAAATCTTTAGACAACACAGTCTCAGCTGAGAAACTTTGGAGACATAAACTATTCAACAATGAAATCTTTAGACAACACAGTCTCAGCTGAGAAACTTTGGAGACATAAACTATTCAACAATGAAATCTTTAGACAACACAGTCTCAGCTGAGAAACTTTGGAGACATAAACTATTCAACAATGAAATCTTTAGACAACACAGTCTCAGCTGAGAAACTTTGGAGACATAAACTATTCAACAATGAAATCTTTAGACAACACAGTCTCAGCTGAGAAACTTTGGAGACATAAACTATTCAACAATGAAATCTTTAGACAACACAGTCTCAGCTGAGAAACTTTGGAGACATAAACTATTCAACAATGAAATCTTTAGACAACACAATCTCAGCTGAGAAACTTTGGAGACATAAACTATTCAACAATGAAATCTTTAGACAACACAATCTCAGCTGAGAAACTTTGGAGACATAAACTATTCAACAATGAAATCTTTAGACAACACAGTCTCAGCTGAGAAACTTTGGAGACATAAACTATTCAACAATGAAATCTTTAGACAACACAGTCTCAGCTGAGAAACTTTGGAGACATAAACTATTCAACAATGAAATCTTTAGACAACACATTCTCAACTGAGAAACTTTGGAGACATAAACTATTCAACAATGAAATCTTTAGACAACACAGTCTCAGCTGAGAAACTTTGGAGACATAAACTATTCAACAATGAAATCTTTAGACAACACAGTCTCAGCTGAGAAACTTTGGAGACATAAACTATTCAACAATGAAATCTTTAGACAACACAGTCTCAGCTGAGAAACTTTGGAGACATAAACTATTCAACAATGAAATCTTTAGACAACACAGTCTCAGCTGAGAAACTTTGGAGACATAAACTATTCAACAATGAAATCTTTAGACAACACAGTCTCAGCTGAGAAACTTTGGAGACATAAACTATTCAACAATGAAATCTTTAGACAACACAGTCTCAGCTGAGAAACTTTGGAGACATAAACTATTCAACAATGAAATCTTTAGACAACACAGTCTCAGCTGAGAAACTTTGGAGACATAAACTATTCAACAATGAAATCTTTAGACAACACAATCTCAGCTGAGAAACTTTGGAGACATAAACTATTCAACAATGAAATCTTTAGACAACACAATCTCAGCTGAGAAACTTTGGAGACATAAACTATTCAACAATGAAATCTTTAGACAACACAGTCTCAGCTGAGAAACTTTGGAGACATAAACTATTCAACAATGAAATCTTTAGACAACACAGTCTCAGCTGAGAAACTTTGGAGACATAAACTATTCAACAATGAAATCTTTAGACAACACAGTCTCAGCTGAGAAACTTTGGAGACATAAACTATTCAACAATGAAATCTTTAGACAACACAGTCTCAGCTGAGAAACTTTGGAGACATAAACTATTCAACAATGAAATCTTTAGACAACACAGTCTCAGCTGAGAAACTTTGGAGACATAAACTATTCAACAATGAAATCTTTAGACAACACAGTCTCAAACACAAAGTTTTGCCACCGAGTTAACAGAACCAATGCTAGACTGAGGCTGAGTGCTTGCTGATTACCTAAAGTGAGTACAAACCTCCTTAGCATCCCAGACTCGAGTCCTCACCCACTTCTCACTCTCTAGGATCTCCATAACTTTCTTCAATACATCCTGCCAAAGGTAAAAAATAAAAAAAGTTCTTGATATCAATTACGAATATAGATCCCCCCTTCCCCCCTAAAAAAAAACACAAAAAACAAAACCAAAACAACTTAAAGTGTACAAAGGCAGTTTTGGAGAATTTGATGCTACATAAGCTCCTGGCTTCTTAAGGCCAAGCAAGCAAAAGTTCTTTATCCCCAGGCTAAGTTGATAATATAAAAATGAAAATGACTTATCTCATAAAGCAACTATAAACATCACACAGAATCAAAGTGAAATCTCTAAGTTTGGCTTGCTTTCTAAACTTTCAGAAAAGCCTAGACGCTTTTATCAATTGGGCAAGGCAAGCCAGTCACACAAACTTAAGCTTGATGACACATAACCCTGACATAGTAAATACACACAAATAAAAAAAACAACCCTAGAACAAAACAAAACATACATATTCCTCTTTTTTCTTCTTGTCTCCCCCTCCTCGAACCACACCCCTTTCCAGAGGTTCAAGCTGTTTCTTGAGATACTCCACATCCTTGAGTCGGATCTCGTTGTGGATAATATCCAGGTCTCTTGATGGATCCACCTCACCCTCAACATGGACAATCTCCTCGTCTGAGAAAGCCCCTAATTAAAAAAAAAATGATAGCAAACTCTTCTCAAGATTAAGTATTCAAGTCACAATAAATTTGTCTTCCTAAAGACGTTATCTAAAAGGTTACAATTTATTACTAATGAGTTGGTTGCTTTAAACATGATGAAGAGAGAGAAGCTTTAGACGTACAATGTAGGCGTTAAAGGATTCACATTCACCTCTACTCCCTTTCTATGATACCAAAGCACAAATTCAAGCTGAGAAAAAAACTTACTGACAACATGGAACAATGCATCACAGGCGCCGATGTTTGACAAGAAAGCATTTCCAAGACCTTGACCCTCATGAGCTCCTTTTACGAGACCAGCAATGTCGACAACGTTGAGGAAAGCTGGTACTTTGCTGCGGAGAGATGACAGAGTTGTGATAATATAGTTGTCTGGAAATTTTCTTAATCTAGATGCAAAATCACACATAATATCTTTTTTTTTCTTTTAAAAATGCTTAACTTACTTTCTTATGTCTGTTGTAGGTAGTATTTGTGAAATATGATATTGTTATATTACTTTAATTTTGCTTTTGAATATCCCCTATTCTTTTAAACAGCTTGTCTTTCAAAGAATATAATTTGTTTCGTTTTGATAATAAATAGGATATATGTTATTGACCCACTCCTAATTGTTTCAACACACACACAAAAGAGCTTTTTTCTTAATTTGCAAATGAAGATTATTAGAAAGGTCTTGCTTAATAAAAAATAAAAGCATTTCCAGCTTGCAGCGTCCATGACAAACCTGACTGGACTATACGTCTCACAAAGGAAGTCAAATCTGGCATCTGGAACAGGAACTCGGCCTGTGAAAATTGAAAACAAAACATCATAAATAACAATAAAATCAGACATTTAAAGTCTACATTGTTTTCAAAATATTGACAGAATCTTGATACTAATCAAACAATAAAAAACAAAACAAATAACATGACAAATAATAATAATAATAGTTACAAAAACCAGAACAAGAACCTAGGCTTCAGAAAGAAAATCTTATTCTCAATCTTTTTGCTTTCTAAGGAAAAATGAAAATGATTAGTAGTGAGACAATATTTTGTAATAACTGTCAGCACTTTTTACTTACTTTCATTTGGATCAATGGTACAGAAAGGGAAATTCTCTGCATTAGCCTCACTTTTTGTCAGGCAATTGAAAAATGTTGATTTGCTGTATTAAAAAAAAAAAGAAAAAAAAAAGAGAAATTAATCCACTTTGAAAACAAAATTCAAAAATGTAAAAAACATGGATTGTAAGGGTTTTTTTTTGTTTGTTGTTGAAATGAAGCACATCATCTATTTAAACAAAATAGAATTATGGAGAATCTCAACAATATAAAAAAATCATGGAGATTCAATGCCATGTGAGAAACCTTTCATCTCTGACAGTCCTCAATATAAACACAGTTTAGTTCAAAGCTAAAGCGTTTCAATACTTCAACTTCCTTGACTCTTCTTTCAATCTGAGTAAAGGAAGAAAATTGTGCATCCCAAAGAGTGTTTTCCAAGTTAGACCACATTGAGTCAATATTAGAAATCCTTAGGTAGAAGAAAAAATACAGATCTATATGAAAGAAAAGGAACATGGGGACTGAATGTTGACAGCAGACACGAATTAAGGACTAATCTAACGTGATAAAAATTGAAAAACATCCTCTAACTCTCTCATTCTTTGATGATGAAAATTAGTCTATGTTTAAAACCAGTTACTAGTTCCAATTCTCTATGTAGGCTACATCATTAATTACATACCCAACATTTGGGAGTCCAACAATACCAATTTTCAAGTTGGTACCCACACGCCCAATAAGGATTTGCTTTGGAGCCTCTTCTTTCTTTTTAGGGGGCATTCTGGCGATTAACTGAAATCATTACAGAAAATATATGAGACGTAGCAAAATGCGCACAACATTGAGATTTTTGGCATGCTTTGTTTTTGGCCCACCTGGTCCACTCAGGTTAAGTCAGCCAGTGATCCAAAGCCTACACTTTAAGTTTATAGATCAAGATCAAAGTCGATAGATCAATAAATTGATGCTCTTTGATGACAATTTAGTGCTGCTTTAATGTTTAGTATCTTTACCCCTTGATTACCGATCTCGACAAATGTTGCATTGGCAATTTGCCCCTTAGTAGTATAATGTACAATTTTTTGGGTGTTGAAACTTAACAAACGTCCAGAATAAATGTTGCCAATTCCTGACAATTAATGCTTCATATTGAACGATTTTTAACGATTTCAAATAAACATTTCATCTCATCTAGACTAACTGGGAGTATAGATCTCTGTTTAGATTTAGATTCTAGATCTAGATCTAGATCAAGCTTACTCTTTCTTTAATTGGACCTTAAAATTATAGAGCAAAATCTAAATCAATATTGCTTTATTCATCTTGATCCAATCTGGATGAGATCAAGTTACAAAACTGTTGAGTCTAGTTTAGATCTAAATCTAGAAAGACTAGAAATCTAGATCTAGATCTAGATGTATGTTTTTAATGTTGTCAATAACCACTTTGAAGACACCTCTACTGATAATTAAAGTCTAGATATAGAAATCCGCATTTCAAAGACTGGGTAGATGTAGATTCTAAGAAAACTAAGGATCTAGATATAGGTTCTTAATCTAAATCTAGACCTAACTGTACATACAAGTCAGACAAATTTCTTACCGGTGTTGAGGCAATACCCAAACGCGTGTATTTCCCAATATGGCAACAACAACATAAGGAGTGTTTCCGGTTTGGAATCAACGTCAACTTCGTAGCTCGCAGTTAAATTTTTGGAAAATTATTCTTTAATTTATCAACAGACAAGCGAACTTATTGGTAGGCCTGTGGAAAGGGGACCAAAGCAATCAGTCAAATTCTACTTTGTACAAGGATATCATGATAAAATGAACTAAAATAGTGAGAAATAGAAATGTATCCCTGTAACAAAGGATTTGATTAAACAACCTCAACTTTACTAATCTTTAAAACTTGATTGGAGGGGAATAAAGCTTGATATGGCATTGAAAATATTTCTGGAGGTGAGATAAAAAAAAAATGGCAAGGAAAACAAGAAGTTTCTGGGCATGTACATTCAACAGGCAATCTTCCACTGTGAGAGACGGGATTCACAGTCAACAGGCTGTCAGGAGGGGAAAAATAGAGGAGAGGAAAGGGGGGGGGGGGGTATGGAATATGTGGTATGTGGTATGGAGTATGGGGTATGGGGTATGGGGTGTGTGGTATGTGGTATGGGGTAGGGGATAGGGGGTGTGTGGTATGGGGTAGGGGGTGTGTGATATGGGGTGTGGGGTATGTGGTATGTGGTATGGGGTATGGGGTGTGTGGTATGGGGTATGTGGTATGACTGTGGTATGTGGTATGGGGTAGGGGGTAGGGTGTGTGTGGTATGGGGTGTGGGGTATGTGGTATGGGGTATGGGGTGTGTGGTATGGGGTGTGGGGTATGGGGTATGGGGTATGGGGTAGGGGGTGTGGGGTATGTGGTATGGGGTGTGTAGTATGGGGTATGTGGTATGACTGTGGTATGTGGTATGGGGTATGGGGTAGGGGGTGTGTGGTATGGGGTGTGGGGTATGTGGTATGTGGTATGGGGTATGGGGAGTAATGTAGCTGGAAAGAAATCATATCTGCAGCAGGATGCTGAGAACTAACATGTTTTGATTTGATAAAGTGAATGTATGCAAAATTAGTTGATTTATTTATCTTATTTCCTCAGGTCTATCCCCCTTGGTCTTGTTGTTGTTGTCAACATTTTTGTTACGGTACTCTTGTAGATATGGTGTTGATGGTGTTGCTGCGGATGCAGAAAGGAGATGTTGGTGAATGTGACGGTAATGGGTGTGCGATTTAAAAAAAATCTCCGCAGATGACAATCATGATGATGGTGGTGATGATGGCGTTGCTGATTATAAAAAATCATGGTGAAGGAGATGAGGATGAAGATGATTTGAATGATGTGAAAGATGATTTCTGTCTTAAGCAATCGGGTCAACACTCCGATACGTGTGTCCAGCGATAAGGACACATTCCGTGAGCTGGGCTTAAGATAAGGTAACAAAACAAACCAAACTGCGCACATCTCTCTCTCTCTCTCTCTCTCTCTCTCTCTCTCTCTCTCTCTCTGTCTGTCTGTCTGTCTGTCTGTCTGTCTGTCTGTCTGTCTGTCTGCCTCTCTCTCTCTCTCTCTCTCTCTCTCTCTCTCTCTCTCTCTCTCTCTCTCTCTTCTCTCTAATACTGTAAACCACCCAGCGTTGTCTATCAAGCCTGAAGAAGGCCCGTACCATGTTTCATTGAGTTTGATTGTTTTCTTCCCCGATGTTAGTCTGCCTTAGGCTTATTGTCTTAGTGATTTGTGTATTATTTGTTAGAAGAACATAGAAAACAAAGCAAAAATTAAGCTAACATATTTCTCAATCAAAAAGAAAAAAAAAAACAAAAAAAGAAAAACAAGAAAAACAATAAGCTAACGAACAGTTAAAAAAAGAAACCAGTTAAAAAAAAAAGACATGTAAGCCTATCTGAGTTAAAAATTATCAAAAAACCAAACCAACAACGACAATGTATTTTGACACCTCGAAACAATAATTTCAGAAGGAAAGATGGGACAAATGTATCTGCGGTATACGGCTGTGACCATTTCTGTGTGTCTGGCCGTCTGTATGTTTGACCGTCTGTGTGTGTCATGCCAGGAAGCTGAGATAGATTGCATAATCTGTCTTATCATCAGGTCTCTCTCTCTCTCTCTCTCTCTCTCTCTCTCTCTCTCTCTCTCTCTCTCTCTTCAGTTCTACACCCGAAGCCTCTGGTTCTGTGATATAATTACTCTTTATTCATAAACAAAGTGGACGCAACAGGCCCCATTCAATTTGGATAGACTACACGTTGCCACAGGATAATTGCTGGTAGATACAGGTAAGACCCTCCTTAAATATTTTTTTCCACCACTATGGCCAGGTAAGA
>JAWDGP010003288.1:87500-110000 GCA_033675545.1 Elysia crispata | reverse complement strand
GGAAACGGAAAAACTCCTGCAGTTGGCCATCAGATCAAAATACAATGATTGTATTTCGCAGATTTGCTCTTCATTTATCGTTATTAGAAGACACAATACGATGGATTAACCACCATATTGCACGAGCAATTCAAGAGAAATTCTTTTGTTAAGAACATTTTCAGACTATTTCTTGTTATAATCACCCAAGGGTTATAACCAGACGTTTTATACCGGTTCTTAACTTGCCAGTTCACAGTTCAAGTTGCTTCTTTAGGTAAAACTAGTTATCATGATGCCTGATAGGAACTCACCAGCATACTGATTCCAAGTATTATAACTTAAAAAAAAAAAAAAAAAAAAAAAAAAAAAAAAAACACCAACAGAAAAAGTGTTTCTTCTTGCAGGAAATCTCCAGAATTTTACCAGTCTTATGGCACCGATAACCGTGAGCTAACCGGATATGATCCGAGTAATTACAAATTGATCGATGCAATATCACGATGGACAAGAAGATTAACACTGAATTGTTTTAGATTTTCTAAATTTAGGAACATGTCTCTCTCTCTCTCTCTCTCTCTCTCTCTCTCTCTCTCTCTTTCTTTCTTTCTCTCCACACACACACACACATCAACACACAAAAAGAACACGATAATAACTGGGTCAAAGTCCTTGTTTTATTCAGTTGCAGAGGAACGCGTATAGACTAGGGTGCTATCTTTTTTTTTATGAAAATCATGACATGAGATTAAAACATAAACCTTTTCAACTGACTCACCAGCTGGCAGAGGATGGAGAACAGTAACGATGAAGTTATGATAAGTCAAGGGGAGAGAATTCCAAGAGATCCCCAGGTTTAGATCAGATGTTTCTTTACGAGACAAGGAAGGGGGGGGGGGGATAAACTTTAATAGTTTTAGTTTTGCCTGTCCAAGAAAAAATTCTATTGATACAAAAATTACAATAATAATAATTAAAAAAAAAACCAAAAGAAACTGGAGCTACTTGGAATCAAAGCATGTGTCCCAGCAGAGATTGGAGAAAGTGTTGTACCAGAACGATATCAGAGAAGTTTGAGACTCGTTAGATGGTGATCAAACGGACAAGTGGACATCAGCTATCACGACATGGGAAAAGTAAAAAAAAACACCTCTAATGTGAAGAATGTAAAAACAAAACAAAAAATTATCACAAACTAAAGCTAATTTTATCGAAAACTATCGATCTCAGGAGAATGCAAAAAGCTTCCTAAATATTTCCGTCTTCAAAAATTTTTTTTTCTCAATAGAGAACGCTGAAATGAAACTTATCTAGTCCTTGTAAAGTCGACGTAACCGTGATCTAGGATATAAATACACCTAGGATCAAACTAAACAAGAAGATGCTAAACGCAAACTGGTGTTCCTAGTATCTGAAGCTGTTCTCTTTAATCGTTTAACCCAGATTATCCTGGTCACATATCGCTTTCTACATGTAGCTTTCATCTGAACGATTTGAACAAACGCCACAACAATCTTTTAAGTATTTTTTTCTTTTAAACCCATTCGTGTCTCGACTTTCATTAATTCCAGATTTATCACTAAATATAGAAGTTCTAATAAAAAAAAAATAATCAATTTTTATACATCAAAATTCAAAACAATTTTTGGAAAATTTCCAACGCTTCTAAGTCTCAATAAAAATAACACTTCGATCTAGGAATCTTCTCTGGAAGTTTCTCTGCCCAGACCTCGTGACGCCTGCCCTTTGTTACATGTTTGATATGTTCTTGGAAGGTTATTTCTGATCCCTGTGATCAGCCTGGTTCTGACCAACGTGACTCTACGAAGCTAATGATACTAAAAATAACTTCGCTAAGTATGATCGCGTAACGATGGCCCTAGTGCTAGTGTAAACGCTCCTAATGACAAACAAAGGCATTCTAAATATAACAATGGAAAAGGATATCCAAAATTTTGTCATTATCTATCTTAGAAACAAATGTAAAGTAAATGACCATCCTAATCTAGACATAATTATAAGAGTCGTATAGTTATTTATCAGAAAAAAAGATAAAAAGAAAACCAAACAAGCAATAAAACAGTAATAAGATTTGAAAACAATTTTTTTCAAAATTACAGAGAAACAATTACAGCTTTTGACGTCACGTCCCTCGAGTTTCAATGTCTCACTATTTAGAGTTTCACCATCTTCACATTGAGTCAAAATCTTTAACAGTTTTACTCTTTTAAGTTAAGGGAAATCACCCGAAGTAGCAGAGTTTATCAAAGGACAGGAGGGGTCAGCGGGTAGCGGGTGTAGTGTTGAAGGAGTGGGGGGAGGGGGGTGTTGGATGATGGCAGGTTTTCCGCTTGAGTTACGAACCGTCCTCTCCCACACCGATAAGGCTGCCATCAGTCGAGTGTGTGTGGGCGAGGTCGACTCCGATTACTATAACGTCGAAGCATCTGCGTTACTGGTATCGGAGATGTCCACGTGATCAACGTCCCGCCCCCAGCGCCCGCCCCCCATTCCGTAATCATCGAAGTTTCTCTTGCCAAACCGCCCACCGCCCAGTCCGTAATCGTAAGACCACGCCCCCTGCCGCTTGCTCTTCTCTCCGTTGTTCCCACTCCCGTCGCTGCCACTTCCACTGAGCAACTGCGCTGCGGCACTGTCGTCTGCCAGATCTAGGTCAAGGTCGTCCTGACCCAGCAGCAGTGAGTTCGTGACGTCACCGGAGGTCAGGTCGGCCACAGATCTCATGAGGGCCGCCTTGTCCTCGGCGGGCACGTAGTCCGACGACGACGACGGGGAATGCCTGGAGGTCAAGCTGACCCCAGATAAAAGTTGATGTTGTTGCTGTTTCGGGTGGTGCTGGCTATGATGGTGATGCTGCTGACGAACCCTCTCAATGTTCTTCAGTTTGCCTAACAACGAGACCAAGTGTTGGATGTCCTCTTGCCGTCTGCTATTTGCCTGCAGCGATGCGCATGAGCAGGAGCATGCGCACACGGTTACTATAAATAGAAGACCAAATATTTGAGATTCCATCGTGGTATTTCTATTTTGTAACTATAAAAATTAGTTTGGACTCGTATAGATAAAATGTTCTTCTTGCAGGAGAAATGTTTGTTTGAAAGTATTCCTGACTAGATAGAAAGAATATTGCTGAATGAATGTTCTCAAAATTGTAGCAAAGCCAAACGTAGCTTTTGTTGGTAATATTTTCTTAGGTGCGGAGGCTGTGTTTTTCTGTCCTTAGCGTCGATGCAATCTGTAATGAAATGGAAAACAAAAGAAAAATTATGATTACAATATTGCTACATTAGTTGAATGTAATGGGATGTTGATGACCCAAGTCATTGAACCCCGAATTTCAAAGCTAGATGTATCGAGTTTGATCTCCGCAACTACTGTTCAGAGTCATCACTCTAGCTTTCTATATAAAATAGGGACTCAAACCAAGAAATTTAGATACGAAAAAATACCGTGCAAAAGTTTTTCAAAACTTTGATTTGTATCTCAGTTCAAATGTTGGGTAAAGGTGGGACAAGAGGGTATGGGGATAAAAAGGTGATAAACGGCTTTGATCTTAGGACAGGCAGTCACTGTTTAACACACGACCAGGCGGACATGTAAATGTTCGGATGTCTGGAAGAATTTCAACCCATCACTAACTCGCTATGAGACTTGGCCGGCTCAGAACATCTCACACTTCCGGAGAGAAGATCACTGGAACATCAGAAAACACAACGGAATATTTCATCACCTCAATCACGGATGGGTGCCGCCTCCAGAAAGATGAAACAATAAAATAATTCTTAACACATTTCAGCTTTACCAGGGTAGAAATGAGGAATTGACGTGTTTAGTGTAGTTCTTTGATCGTGAAGCTGTAAGATTGGGAAATCTTTCTTCTCCCACACGCAAACCTTCCTGTAACAAGAACTCTTGTTTCAGCGTCTCGCTTCTCATTTATATCTCAGTCGACGCTGAACTTCTGCGTGAACAAAGCAGAAACTGTCTTGACGCTGCATAATTTCTACGAAGATGGAACATGAAACTCTAGAATATTTCTAATACTCTATGGAAAGTCTGTTATGTCCATAGCTGACACTTAAATCGCCATATATTATTAATAGGAAATGGTTGAAACGAAACCAGTTTTGTTTTACGCGCAGCCCTTTACGCATCTTCAAGATAATCGAAACTGTTTTCCAAATAGCTCTCATCGGAATTGCTGAAAAATTTTATGAATTACGATGGAAAATTGGACTTGATGGCAAAGTTCAAACCAACCTTTCTAAAGAAAGCGAAATCAAATGTTTGATCCATGGAACTCCGTCTGTTTGACCTTTATGATAATTATTTTGTAGGCGCGGTCACTCAAACTAACAGATACTAGTGAGGTTTTCCATTTTAGATTAGGAGGACAGAAAATATCCTAGCATTAACAACGGTATTTGTAAGAGGAAACATAGTGTGACGTCACTGCAGGTTATGAATCATTTGCGAACAAAAGTGGTCCCCCGTATAAAATTCTGAGTGACAACTTAGATTTTATATAGAATAATTTGCTAAACTTGTAAAATCCAATCTATTTATAGATCCATTTCATATCTCATTATCATGTAGGCACACACTGTAACAGATATTGATGGGGGTGATCTGTTAGGCTCTGTTTGTCTAGGGGTATGAAAATATACTCAGCCAATCACACGACTCGTCCGTAGAGAATAAGTCTGAATTCCGCAAGTAAAAATTGCAAACTGTTTAACCAACACAAGAGCTTGACTCACTGTAGGTTAACTTAACAAACAAATATGATGGGAAGTAAAAACCAGAAATATCATCTCTAGTCTATGGAATCTTCTTTGCACTAACTAACCTATCCATTTTTTGAGCAGCACGTCTACTCTACGAGCTAAAAGATCCAATATTGTTCTAAGTTATATTCTTTTCATTGCAGGAAAACCTACTCACACTAAGAAGATCCAGATTTATATCGGGTTGTTGTTATACCTTATCCTTGTTTAGGATGAATCTAAAAAATCGACCTCTAAAACTAGTGGCCCATGAAGATCATCTGACACTCTGAATGGCTGGTGGTATCTCACCTGGAGCGTATCCTCCCTCGGTATCCCCCGCGGAGCAGAAGACAACAGATTCAATTCCACACAGATAAGCTACAGGACAATTTGGCCCTGATCTCACATTGGCAACTAACTGGTTCCGGCCTAGATAATTTAATCAAGTACGCATGCTCAGAATAAAATTAGTAGCGCAAAAATAATTAGAAAATTTCGCCCCAAACTGCCAAATTTTTCACATAATTTTATGAGGGAAGTTTGACACAGTTAGAACAGCCAAACGCTGTTTGTAATTTACAATTATTATTACGCAAAACTGGGTGAGCACTCTAAGAAATACATAGTTAATCTAGCATACCACGATATAATTTCCGCCGCAATGCTGCATTAAAGTCTGAAACTTTGAAAAAACAAAAAGATCACAAAGTGAGTGTCTGTCTCGGACTTCTGCGGCAGAAACATTGAGCATAATTCTCTGGAAACAAAGGTCCTCATTAGTTTTGTGTTTGTCTACACAAACAAGGAACAATGTCTTTGGCAAAGTTTCTCTTTATCTCTCACTCAATTTGTCCATCCCCCCCCTCCCTCCCTCTCTCTCTCTCTCTCTCTCTCTCTCTCTCTCTCTCTCTCTAGATCTCACATAAGCTCTTCACATTCCCCTTGAGTTTCTTTATCTCTCTTCCACTCTCATAATCCTTTTCTATTTGTACCCCCTATCCCCCCCCCCCCAACCTGTGCCTCTTTAATTCTTTTTCTCACTCTCTCGCTCTCTCTTTCTCTCTGTCTATCTCTGTCTGTCTGTATTTCTGTCTGTCTGTCTGTCTGTCTGTCTATCTGTCTGTCTGTCTGTCTGTATTTCTGTCTGTCTGTCTGTCTCTCCCTCTCTCACTCCCTTCCCTGGACGAGGGAACTCCCACTTCTTCTGTATGGTTCTCCAGAGACGTAGACTTCATGTCAAACCAAAACTTCGGTTATTCTGAACAGATTCGACCTCACTCCCAGTTATCTCAGACGGCAGTTCGATCCTCAAACCTCCTGTTGCGAGTCCAACGCGCTATCAACGGATCTGCCGAGCGCCCGAATATCAACGCCCACTCACATACACCAAAACACCCTCTGAAGTACCCAGGAGAAATATTTCCAGCTTGATCTTTTAGGGCACACCTGAACATCTCCAGCCCACTCTGTTCAAGAACATCTCCAGTCTAATTTAATCTGAACATCTCAAGCTTAATCTAATCAGAACACCTGAATATCTCCAGCCTCATCTAGTCTGTTCAAGAACATCTGAACATCTGCAGCCTAATCTAATCTGTTCAAGAATATCTGAACATCTCCAGCCTTTTCTAATCTGTTCAAGAATATCTGAATACCTCCAGCCTGATCTGTTCAAGAACATCTCCAGTCTAATTTAATCTTCTCAAGAACATCTGAACATCTCCAGCTAAATCAAATATGTTCAAGAACAACTGAACATCTCCAGCCTGATCTGTTCAAGGACATCTGAATATCTTCATTCTTATCTGTTCAAGAACATCTGAACACCTCCATCCAGTCGTATCTGTTCAAGAACATCTAAACATCTCCAGTCTTATCTGTTCAAGAACACCTGAACATCTCCATCCAGTCTTATCTGTTCACGAACATCTGAACATCTCTATCTATGGATCAAGACATGTTTTACAGAGTTACGTCCCTCGAGCTTCAAGGATCTTATACCTTGGACTTCTCCCTGAGCTTCCCTCCACAACTACCACTTTCCACCAACTGGAAATATCTAGCTGATACCAGCCTTTACAGTCCTACAAAGATAAATACTTATGCAGTCCACTATACTCTTCCTTTCCTCCTCTTTTATTCTTCCACCAAAAGGAACAACAAAGTAGCCTAAAGTATATAATGCCAATTGCATTTTCGACAATTCTAAGCGTATGCAGTCTTAATTTTTTTTTCTCTAAATATAAAAAAAAAAAATCCTTGCTGATTTTGAGAACCACAAAACTCGCAAAACTTGCCTGGCTACTCTACTTAGAATGTCAGATTTGGCCAATTCCCACCGGAAGTCCCTGTGCCCAGTGTCTCAATCCTGCGCAAGCGCAGTGGAACTCTCCCTCTCCCGCCCCCATGCGATGCAAAGGGAGGCCATTATAGCAGACGACATTGATTTCAGCAGTCAGCCGTCACGCGGCCGGTTTCCCACGTAATAGGCGCCACCTAGCGGTGAAGATAGAATTGACACAGTGAGGTCTCTAGAGACATGCGCACTAACTCTCAAGGCAGCCATCAGGGTAGTCAAGACTGAGAGAATCTTTCGTTCTCAGCTCACGTTTCGTCTTCCTCGGTTTATATTCATTGCTGTTTTAGCACTGAACAAACGGGATAATTAAACTTTTACTAAATTAATAAAATAAATTGATAAAGCCCGTCCACTGCAAATCTAATCCTGTATCAGCTCTTAAAATAGTTCAAAAACAATGTTCAGAAAAGAAATATGAACGATCATTGAAATCTTTCAGAATTGAGAACATGGGAAATAGATAAACGATTGGTCAGCAAATAAAGCACTGTGGAGTCAAAAAGTCTGCCTAGTCTACTACACAAACCACGATCAGGTATCCGTATAAACCTCTGTGATAGACTCCGGGCACTACAAGAAATCTTTTATGTTGTTCTGCTATATAAACTATGATCAGGTAACCACATAAACCTCCTTGATAGACCTCTGGCCCTAAGGGAACTCACTCTTTTTGATCTCCTGCAGAAGAACTTCACTCTTCTCGACTTCATGTAAATGCGCGAGCTCTCAAAGAAAGAAACAAACAAAAAAGATGATAGATATTTCTAGTCAAAAGAAATATCTCGTCCCCTATTTTTTTCCACTAATAAACTGTTCCATCCCGTTAAAAAAGTTCTAAATAGAACTTTTATTGTTGATAAATTGCAAGCGGTGTAACTGTAGCAGACGCAAATCACCGAAATTTGGGCGCTCTTCAATATGTTGAGACTGAAACTACTCAATAGGAGAAGCTCAGCAAAACCGGTTATGCAAATACCGGAATTCTCTCTGGCAAATGGTTCCATCAAATAGGTTCAGATTGATGATGGACGACTAAACTTAAAGCTCGGCATTGCGCAAGCACCGTGGATATAAATAGAAACATAGATAGATAAGTTGGTTGATAGATAGAAAGATAGAGAGATAAATCTATAGATTGACAGATGTACACGTAAATTGGTAAATCGAGGGATAGAAAGATAAAAAGATAGATAGATAGATAGATAGATAGATAGATTAGACAGATAGATAGATAGATAGATAGATAGATTGATTTATAGATAGAAAGATAGATAGATAGATAGATAGATACATAGATAGATAGATAGATAGATAGATAGAGGGAGAGATAGATAGATATATAGATAGATAGATAGGTAGATAGATAGATAGATCGATAGATAGAGGGAGAGATAGAGAGAGAGATAGATAGATAGATAGATAGATAGATAGATAGATAAATAGATGAACTGAAGGTGAGAGAGGCAGGTTTATGAGGAATGTAGACTTAAATAGAGAGATAAACGAAAATATAAAATAAAAAAAAATAATTAGATCGAAATGCCGTATGATCGAAAAGTAGGAAAATTAGCAGGTAGATAAAAATGCCCATTTGGCACGATATTTGAACTCTAATATAGATTTCAACCTCACAGGCACACACGATAAAATCGTAAAACTTTTCCATTATTCTATGGATATTTAGAAAGATAGAGAGCTTTGTAGAGAAACTAATTCATCCATAGAAAAACAGATACGCATACTTATATATAGATAGCCAAATAGATATTAAAAAAAAGGATTTAATATGGTGGAACGGATTATGTACAAATATTCGAGTTAAAAGTAAAATACCAAACACTCATATTTGTTACATGAATGACAGGCGAGGCCAAAACCTGAGGTAAGAACAGAAAAAAAAAACCAAAACAAAAAAAAAAACAAAAAACCTCTAGCTGCTGGCTAGAGCGGGCCTCTCGGTGTCAAGAACACATTGATGTCAAGAGATTTGTCTCCCTTGTCTGCAAAACTCGGACTTTTTGCTCCATGCTCAAGCAATGAGCGGGCTTTCTCTTGACGAACGCTCGGACGTTTGGTACCAGGTTTTTAAAAAAATGGAAAGCAAGAGCAGCAAAAAGGAGGGAGGGGCTGTGAGAAATCCTCCATTCGAGAAGAGGGGGAAGGAAAAGAGAATTGAAAAAGAAAGTTATACAAATAGATTTAAAGAAAACCAGACAGTCAAACTGACAGAGAGACAAGAAACACGGAGCAAAAAAAAGGAGATAAACGGGGAGAGAAAGAATAAGCGAGAACTCATAAGAAAACAGAAAATAGATTGGCAGACAGCGAGATAAATATAGCCGGATAGAGAGATAGTATCGGCAAAGAAATATAAAAAGAAACAAAAAGAAAGATAGGGAAAGAAAAGATGCGAGACAACCGAGTTGAAGACAGCAATAGAAAGAAACCAATGAAGAAGCGTCAAGAGTGGAAAAAAAAAAGATATATTGGCATTTCTACAGAGGGACATAATGATTTTGTGGTTCTCTATAGTTTAAAGCGGAAGTCGCGATCTCAGCCAGGTCAATAGGTTAAACTGTGAACAGGGTCGACGGTAGTCAATATTGCCTCGTCTGGTCGACAGAAAGACCCGGTAGATGGAATGAAGTACCGCTCTCAAGACCGGCCTATTAGACAAGGGGACAGAACTCAGGTTTTCACTTTGTAAACAAGTCTGTCTCGACCTCGTTGCCAAGGGAAAGAATCTAGAGAGATTAATAACACAATTAAAGCTATATATATATGATTGCTTAGAGCAAATTGTACTAGAAGTATTTCTACATTAGATTACAAATAGAAATAACAAGACTATCAAGATTGGTGATGGGAAAAGAAATAACGTGGGTGGAATAAATATAAATGACTTAGAACTAGTATAGAAAGTTGACTGGATAAAAGCAGTGATGGAATGCGTGTTCACAACTCTAACAGGTACAGAAAAATCGGAAGACCAGAACAATAACGCATCGTGATAGAATAAAAAGAATAGGAAGTAGAAGCCAAATAGGAAGTGGTAGTAGCTTTAGAACTTGTGGAAATTGAAGTTTGTTTGATGCACAATACGTACAAATAGCAGAGGTATTATTATTATTATTATTATTATTATTATTATTATTATTATTATTAGTAGTAGTAGTAGTAGTAGTAGTAGTAGTAGTAGTAGTAGTAGTAGTAGTAGTAGTAGTAGTAGTAGTAGTAGTAGTAATAGTAGTAGTAGTAGTTGTAGTAGTAGTTCTAGCAGTAATTAAATTAGTCGTAGTAGGTACTTTATGCAATAATATTCAATCCCTGAGGTTATAAACAGTTATTACCACGGGCTGCCCCTCTATGTTTTGCTTAAATCTGATATCAATATAATATTACATTTATAAAGAGCTTTAAGGAACTAGCAATATTATGGAAGTCGATAATTAAAAACCCGAATATCGCATCTGCGCAGATCCCATTCTACCCAGATTGCAATCTGCCCGGGCGAGATCACAACCTAAACAAATCGGTATAATCTAAGCGTGTCACGGCGCGCAGTTGGTTCAACAGTCAAAGAAGACTTTGTCCAGCAGCTTCTCTCATTCTAACGCTGCCAGGCAGGAGTGAGAATCTCGTCTGCCCTCTTTGAGCGGGAATTCCCGGCAGAAAACCACTGCTAATTAGGTTTGTTAGTTCGGCATGGCAGGCCTGGCCTAAAGAAAATATTCCCGAAAAGGAAACCCCCTCTCAGAAATTGGTCAAATTATTGCTCCTCTTGTACCACACGAGAAGGGGAAACTACGCTGGCCCTTCCCTTTGACCAGCCCCTGTTTCTGCCTCCGTAAACAAGGTTACTTTCCCCTCTTTTGTTTGTGCCCGTTTTCCCATCATGTTACTGTTTCATTAGCATCCTTTGCCCTGATTGGCTGACGCTGGCGGCCATGTTGATGGCCTTTTTCTTCGTGTTTGAGACTTCCTGTTCCGGAACCATGGATGTCGTCAGGCCGCCATGTATGGACCCGAGTTCTTCATAAACCGCACGGAGGGGCATAAACAATTCGCTGCCCGTGCCCTATCTGCCCGCTCCACGGGAGATAACCGTGCTCTGTCGCCCTCACATCCGGCTGGCAGACGGCGTACTTAAACTGTGCGGCCAAGTTTGGCTTGTCTAGATGGGTATCATGCCACAAATACCACACAGAAACTTGAATTAATCTCTGCTCATCAATTGTACCTAGTTTTTTTAAGAGATACAATAAAAGTATTTACGTTTTAAACAAGATAATACAACAAGAGAAACTTCTGCCACAAAAAGATGCGCCTGCTGCAGCTGATATCATAACAGCAGAATAACTAAAACTGACAAAAAATCAACTTCGAACCTGTGGTTTTGAACTGACATTAGGTCTCACAGTTTGAAGAGGGCTTTAATAACCACATCTAATTAGCTCTATTTTTCTATCATTTTATTCACCAATTTATCTATCCACCTATCTATCTATCATTCTATCTACATATTCATTTATCCTCCTTTTTTCTATTTCTCTTTCCATCTGCTGCACGCAAGATGCAGGGTTATTTTCTAACAACTCAGAAGGTTGGCGTGAGGATTTCTAGACAATTAAATTGTGTCGTACTTACTAGAACATGAGGATCAACTTTTGCTGTTGTGTTACAACTTTCTCTCGAAGCATCACAATCCCTGAGTCAGAAAACTATCACTGAGCCAGGTCTGTAGGGCACGATGAATTGTCTTACTTTATATCCAACTGAGACGACGTCCGAAATCTTAATACTTCCGCTCAACTACATTTCAGACCCCAACCTTTTGAATCTCGGTGTTTTTACTCACAATTGGTTAGATTTCACCCTGCAGTACTCTTCGCCTCTACCTGACGGTGGCTCCTCAGCTATGCACGGAAAGGGAAATGCCGAAGTAAAGAAATTCACTGCTCACTATGTCAAAATAATAAAATATCTTTCTAAATCATAAGGGAAGCAATCTACACTTTCTGAATAGAACATAAATTTATCATTACAGATGATAGAATTGTATTATATCTATATTGCAGGTAGATTGCACTGGACATTTTCCCGTAGTGAACACATACTGTGTCCAAAATGTGGCTTTTATAGGAACTTCACTGATGGTTTGCAATCTATCTGGAGGATCGCCCAAACTCTTATAGCCGTTACGTAATGAAGGTAATCTGTAGGATTAGCAACGCTAAATTCAGTCAAATTGATGAATGACTCGTGCGTGTGTGTGTGTGTGACGGAGAGAGAGAGAGAGAGAGAGAGAGAGAGAGAGAGAGAGAGAGAGAGAGAGAGAGAGAGAGAGAGATACAGTGAGAGAGAGAGTGAGAGAGAGATACAGTGAGAGAGAGAGAGAGTGAGAGAGAGAGATACAGTGAGAGAGAGAGAGATACAGTGAGAGAGAGAGAGTGAGAGAGAGAGATACAGTGAGAGAGAGAGAGAGAGATACAGTGTGAGAGAGAGAGAGTGAGAGAGATACAGTGAGAGAGAGAGAGAGAGAGATACAGTGAGAGAGAGAGTGAGAGAGAGAGAGAGAGAGAGAGAGAGAGAGAGAGAGAGAGAGAGAGAGAGAGAGAGAGAGAGAGAGAGAGAGAGAGAGAGAGAGAGAGAGAGAGAGAGAGAGAGAGAGAGAGAGAATTATTTTTGGACCCTAACTTCTCATGTGACGAGCCATGTGATCGGCCGAGACAGCTAAGTTAGAAACTGAATGTTTGATTCAATCTTTCCTCTTGTTTGACTTGTACCAAACTTCTTTGTTGTCCAGATACACACGCTGTGGACTCTAGGTCTAATTCTAGCTCCACGGTCCGCTCGACTACCCTTCCTAACAAAATAGTTGACTCAGTGCCAGGAGAGCTAGAATCACTAGGAACGCCACATACAAATATTGAAAGTTACGCAACTCTGTCACAAACCACTCTCCTCATAGATCTGTGATGTAAAAGAAAAAAAAAATCACTGTGCTATATTTAGCACAACAAAACTGATCTCCATGGCTCATTCATCGAGCGTTTCCCGGCGAGGCTAAATCTAGCCTTATATGGCAGTCATGTGTGTTTAGATAAAGGCGTGGAACTGCTTTTAGAAGCTGGTGACTTTAATGGTGTTCTTACATTACATATATAGAAAAAAGAAGTAAAAAAATTACCCTATAACCACTCTCATTGGGAAACTCCAATTGCACTTCTTAGAATTTTTCATTCATAATTTTGTGCAAGTGGAAACAAATGAACACGATTCTTACACGTTGACAAAGTAAGATTGTCTTTTCAAACAGGCTTTAGACTGGAAAGAGTATATTTACTATCTCTCTCTCCCTCTCTCCTACATATTTAGCATCTAAGAGATACCAAAATGTCCTTCACCCTGCACTAAACAAAAATCTCCGATATTTCAAGGAATATAACGCGTGGCTGCAAAAGTCAATAACAAGATTGTGTCCACAAAGTATCCTTGACTCTGGGACTTTGTTGAGAGCCGGCTAGAGACTGATCCACTGATCCACGGTTCACAATGCAGTCTCCATCTGATAATGATCAGCCAGCATATTGAGAGAACTTGATCTTAGAAAAACAAGCAGAGAAAATGGGTAAAATTTTAGTTCTTGAGAAAAGCTTGGCCGTTCAGAGTAGACAGATAATTGGATAATTGTTGAAAAAGGATCCTCCAACCCCACCCCCACTCCCCACAAACCCACACGCACCCAAATAAAAAGTTTCGTTTTAAGTTGAAATCTTGTTATGATACTCTGAGCAACAAACAAAGAACTAAATTGAAGAGTTAATCATAGAAGAATACGCCAGTTGTCTCCACCCTCTTTCCCTCAGCCTCTCCCTGAATTTATCCCCCCCCCCACACACACACTTTTTCTATTTCTCCCTCATTCCAGTCACCCTTTGATGATGTTGCGATGAACACGTCTCCATAGAGTGAAAACTGTCTGTCTGACATTTTGTGACTTCCACCAGAAATCCTTTCATTAAAACACTTGAAAATCGCAAAAAACAAACGTATGCATAACCATAACATCAAATCAAACCAACACTGATTGTCTTATTAGCTTGGTGAGCGAGATTTTTATCTCCCGTTACACAAGTGGACCACTTGCAAAATAAATGGAAACTTCTTTAACCCATGTCCCTCTTCATAATTATGTGCAGCACTTGACTTTCACGTTTAACCTGTCTTCTTGTAGACCGTTCCTATAGCAGCATAGACCCGACATCTTTAACCCATGTCCTGGTTGACATGTGCGACACTTGACTTTCACGTTTAATCTGTCTTCTTGTAGACCGTTCCTATAGAAGCATAGACTCAACATCTTTAACCCACGTCCTGCTTCATAATTATGTGCAACACTTGACTTTCACGTTTAACCTGTCTTCTTATAGACCGTTCCCATAGAAGCATAGACTCAACATCTTTAACCCACGTCCTGCTTCATAATAATGTGCAACACTTGACTTTCACGTTGAGCCTGTCTTCTTGCAGACCGTTCCTATAACAGCAAATGCCCAACACCGGTTTCATATCAGAGTGAGATAATCTAAGATGATGTTGTATCACAGCCTGCTGCAAGAAGTCAAGAACTGCTCTGCTCAGTCAAGAATAAGGGATGTAACTCTTGCTGCAACAAAGCAGACGATGGAAGTGATAAGGCGCGGAAAGACATCCTCAAAATCTCCCACCGATTACTTGGGTTAATCATAAACCAAACAATGCACTCTAAAGATGTCTCTAGACTTCCAAGTTTTGTCTGAGAGAAGAAAACACTGGAGAGAAATCACAGCCAATCTTGAGCGGCAAGCTCTGCGTTTGGGGTCAAGGACCTTTAGAATTCTTCTCTTGTTGTTTTTTTTATAATAATGTAGCAAAGTGCGATCGATCAAGGGATTTATAACGTTTAATACATTCATCTGTCAACAACACACTGCAGGCTAAAGTGGGTATGGGGTCTTACCTGATCAGCTTTACCTTGCACTGATTGTAATTTGGTTTGAACACACTGTTTTAGTATTTTAATAAGGCACTTTGAATTATGATCATCCGTACTTTATAAAAGTTGTTGTTGAATCAAAATTCTTAAGTCGGAGATTTAACTTCTTTTTTTTTGTTAGTATGCTTAAACTTTATTTATTTTATTTCTCATAAGTTCAACGGAATTCCCTTCTCTGTAAAGCAAAGCAATAGAGATTACGGTATCGATTATTGAAATAAAAAAATATTTAATCACCAGAAAAATAATCCACACCTATCTCCCCACCCAAAAAAAAAAAAAAAAAATGAACAGTGGGTTTGAACTTTCCGCCATGGAGTGATTGATCGTATCTGCTATAATATATCTTGTCTCCTAAGCTCTCATAGAATAACACAGAGCTTCTTGATTCTTTTTTCAAATCGATTCAATTCAATTCAAAAGCAGTAAGAAAAAGTTCTCCCACAATTTATAAAATGTACCTATTCTTCATAGCTTGGTTCTCGGTATTTTATCCAACAATTAATCTTAAACATCGGATCCTGTTTAACCTACAAAACTGAACTATTGCGCCAGAATTTCAACCTGGTGAAAATGTTAAAACAATTACCTGGTTGAGTTAAAGGACAGTAGAGATAGTGAAACATTAGCATACATGGGGGACCTGGCTCTTACTTCTGAATGTCAAGTTCCAGTTTGTGCGAACATTTCTGCCCCATTTCTGCAATATTTCGATCACCGCATGCCTCTTAATTATTGATCTAAAGACTCGTAACTGGATCCTGTGTCTGCTGAGCTGTGACATAGCACTCATCTATGTAATATAAGAAGATAACTTTGTTGTGATCAGACCATATCAACATTTTTAAGCATTAGAATCTTAAACACATATGGTCATGCTGACGCCATGAGAAAATTATAAACTCACCCACTGATTTCTAAATAACTTTCCAACTTCCACAGCACACACACAAAAAAAGATTTAAAACAAAAATAAATAAAACCCACCAAAAATACATTAGATCTCAGTTCTTTCAATGAAGCCATTAAACAGGTCAGGGTTATCAAGGCAAGACCCCAACCGTACACTCCAGCAGTCCCACCAAGGCTGCAATTTGGCGACTGCTTATCTAATAGCTGGTAAATATTCTTTTTTGCTATCCAAAGAACCGTGACTGGGTCAATACCAATGGCAGAGGGTGTGTAATGAAGACAGAACACATGCATACCAAACGGTACCTCAGCTCAAGCAGAAGATTCCTGGAACTGATTACTGGACTAGTTTCAATGTTGGTTTTTCATATTTTACCACTATAATTTTCTGATCAGTTTTGATACTACAATCCTACAGATACAGGGAGAGTAATATATCGGTCACGATTTTACCAATGTAATTTTCAGATCAGTATTATTACTACAATCCTAGAGATCCAGGGAGATTAATATATCGGTCACGATTTTATCCATGTTACACTCACTTAACTTAAAGAGTTTCTTTTTTTTTTTTATTCCATTATACATACATGCTTTGTTAAGTTTTTGAATGGAAAAAGTTGAGGTCATGAAAATTGATATTATCGCAAGTTGGAGTCCTCTTCAATTCCAGCCGGAACCACAGTCGTTTTTTTCCTTCATGCGAAAATCTGCAAGACAGGAGGTTAGTGCTAGTCTAACTGCAACTTTTGGCGTCAAAATTTGCTTCCGGGACACTCCCCATCAAAACTGACCAATCACAATTAGCGACAGAATTAAGGTCTTTGCTGGGGGCAGCGGAGCGTTGAGGCTCGGGACTTCTAATCTGTGGGGAGTGAGGGGGAGAGGAGAGAGAGAGGGAGAGAGAGAGAGAGAGAGAGAGAGAGAGAGAGAGAGAGAGAGAGAGAGAGAGAGAGAGAGAGAGAGAGATGGAGAGAGATGAGGGACAGAGATGGAGAGAGATGAGGGACAGAGATGGAGAGAGAATCCAAATAGAAAAGCAATAACAGCACACTTGGAGGACAAAATGGTAATTATAAAAGATCCCAAAATGACGCGTGTGTGTCTGTAATTAATGTGAAACAGGATCTAAAAAAAAACAGGCACACAACTCTGATTGTGATGAAGCCACAATAAAGACGAAACGTTTATATGTTAAATCTATACTTGTGTTGTTTCCTTTTTTAGTCCCGTAGTTATAAAGTTGTGTGCCTGTCTCTTTTGAGACCCAGATGGAGAGATAGAAAGAGAGATACAGACATTCAAACAAACATTCATATGCATTGGACAGACTGAGCGGAAGAGTACCACTCAAAAATAGAAAACCAAAAAAAAAAAAAAAAAAAGAAGAAAGGAAGAAAGACTTTGGAAACAATGGGGCAAAGGTTTGTACAAGGAGGCCTGGAGAGAGGAGCAAAAGAATCGGGAGAGAGGAGGAAAATAGACGGAGAGGTTCACAAAGGAATGAGTGCAATAGCAAGGAAGGCTTTAGTTATGTCGACTATTGTCACCGCATGAGGGATAGATTCGGAGTAAGAGAGAGAGAGAGAGAGAGAGAGAGAGAGAGAGAGAGAGAGAGAGAGAGAGAGAGAGAGAGAGAGAGATTGAGAGAGAGATTGAGAGATATTGAGAGACTGAGGGATTGAGAGACATAGAAGGAGAGAGAGAGGAAGGAGAGAGATGGAGAGAGATTGAGAGAGAGATGGAGAGAGATATGGAGATGGAGATGGAGAGAGAGATGGAGAGAGTGAGATGGAGAGAAAGATTGAGAGAGTTGGAGAGAGAGATGGAGATGGAGAGAGATGGAGAGAGATGGAGAGAAATGGAGTGAGAGAGATGGAGAGAGATTGAGAGAGTGAGATTAAAAGAGAATAAGGGAGGTATGGAAGTAAAGAGAAATAAAATTATGTCAAAAAAGGAAACAGAGAAAATGACGGAATCAAAAGCAAATTAGGGCGAGTGAGAGGGAGAAAGACAATGAGTGAAAGGCGACGGGTGAATGAAAACTGTGTGTGAGTGTGTGAGTGAGTGAGTGTGTGAGTGAGAGAGTGAGAGGGAGAAAGACAATGAGTGAAAGGCGACGGGTGAATGAAAACTGTGTGTGAGTGTGTGAGTGAGTGTGTGAGTGAGTGAGTGAGTGAGTGAGTGAGTGAGAGAAATCTCGCCCACAGTCTCTGTGTCTCTCTGCATGATTGAGTCGGCTTATTGAAAGCCTGTCAGTGAGTCCCATCCCCGCTGCTGCTGCTGCTGCTGCTGCATTGTGACACAGGCTGGTCCAGAGCTAGCGGGAATACCCGATGGTTTGGTTTTTGTTCTAGACCTGGAATGCGCAGTGCTGGGATGGTTTACTCATGCGCCTTAATGGATTAGATGGAAAAGATGGCCAGGCTTTGAATCTCGGAATCTTGGTGAAGGATGGGATTAGAGTCTCACTGTATCTGATAACAAATTTGTTGGATTGATGTTTGTTATTGTTCTAGACCTGGAGTGCGCAGTGCTGGGATGGTTAACGTACCCGCCTTAATGGAATGGACTAAATATAGATGACCAGGGTTTGAATCTGGGTATATTGATGATTGAAGGGATTGAAGTCTCACCGTATCTGATGGAAAATTTGTTGGTTTGATGTTTGATATAACCTGTCCACAACACAGTGATATCAGGCTTTGTGGCATATCGAACTTAATTTGCCGTCAGACAGGGTGGAACTTAAAAGATTAGGTCTTACACTCATTTACTAAGAGAGGGAGAAGGAGAGAGGTGATGAGGGGGAGAGAGAGAAAGAGAGAGAGAGAGAGAGAGAGAGGGGGGGGAGAAATAAAGAAATGAGAGGAGTGAAATGTAAATAGATGAAAGAAAAATTGGGAGAGGGAGAGAACCTGATAAAAAAGACGCAATTGTTGATTTGCAAAGGAAAACTTAAGTTAACCTGGAGATGGTGTAATAGTGATCTCCTGTGTGCTGGAAATTAGCCTAACTATACCTACACAAACACACCCACACACAGACCACGCCATTCATGTGGAGCAGAGAATTTTCACTGCATCAGTTTTAAGGCAGATTTCCTGCGGATATTACACGACCCACAGCAACAAAAGAACCATTGTTATAAACATTTCATTGGTACAGAGCTTCATGGAGCCATGTTTCCTAACCCGTTTTCTGTGTAAATTTTGAATGACTTAAAAATTTATTGGATTCAACAATAAAATTGTAATGAACACCCCTCCCCCCTCCCCCAAAACCCCGGCACCACCAAAAAAAAAAAAAAAGAATTTAAAAAGAGAGATACAAGACACACAAAAAAACCTTCACAAAAGAAAAACAAAAAAACCAATGTTTCCTCTCCGTCTCTCGCTCCCTCTCTCTCTCTCTTCTGTGCATCTCTTTCCTGTTTCTCATTCAGCGTTCTTCCCCTTATATGTCTCATTTTCTGTCTGTCTGCCTGTCTCCATCTGCCTGCCAGCCTGCTTGTCTCCGGCTCTAACTATTTCTTGTCGTTGTTTTGTTCTAGATGTTCGTTTCATTCACCGATCTCATGGAAGACCTGACGCAAATCATTCCACTAGGGGCTAGTAGAGGGCGCTGCTTAAGACAATGTTTTCAGGCCTAGAGCTATTAAGTTAGGCTTTTGGCCAGAGTCTGGGCTAATGGCATGGTGGGAAGGAAAGTACTTGTCAGGGCTGGTACAACCACGGGTACTTACTGGCTGGATCTAAGTAACAACATAAACAGAGCAAGTTTGCTAATGGCGGCCTCTGATACTCTCAACACTTTGGTTATAAAAAACTACTGCTTCATCAGAGAGGATTTTGGAGATCGTACTTAGGAGACTTAAGTGGTTCGTAGCAAGATCAATCTGTAAAACCTGGTGGAAAGACTTTTGTCACAAGATTCTCAGACAGATGTGGGTAGAACAATCAAGTTCCGGAGGATGGCTAATCGCTTCACCGAATTAACCACCACTTACGTTCCATTCAAAGTTCTCAATAGAGACAAATTGCGGATTAAAAGGATTGAGATTAAACTGAGCTTTCTGGGCTTGCCGACTTTACTGCTAAGACACGGGGTAGAGTAGAGAGCTCTTGCACTGGTTCACATAATAGGTTGGTTGGATTATGCGGATTAATGGCTGATTATTAGGGTTCTTCGCTCAAAGGCGCTGGAAAACAGAAAGAGAGAGAGAAAAAGAGAGAGAGAGAGAGAGAGAGAGAGAGAGAGAGAGAGAGAGAGAGAGAGTATATATAATATATATCCCTTAAAATGCCCAAGGAAGATAGAGTAGAGATCACATTGGGTGTTCCATGTACAGCAAAACTCGCCACCATTTTCAAAGTTTACTGTATCAAATGCCTTCCTCCTTTTTAATTACAAATTTGGTTTCGGTAATAATTAAAAAAAACAACAACAATCGAATATCGCATTTTCTGCATTTCCAGAAAGCAAAGTATAGTATCACAAGACCTAGAAAGGTGTGTCCATATGGGCCATTTTGGCTTTCTGACCGATGACCGATGCTTGCCGCATCATCAAGTATGGCCAAATGTGTGCGCGCTCGCCCATCTCCTTGAAAGATTCGAAATCCACCAATAGGGTAAGAACGTCAAGCTAGAGTTTGCCCGGGGCCATAATGGTGGATGAGCTACACCCAACAAGAAAATGACAAGCCAGACGCCGAACATGGCTGATACTAATTTTTCTTTTGTTCAGATAAACTCACTCCAAGATAACCAATATGATAGAAAGCTTTAGCTGGAGTCACCTGATTGAACTTCCACATTTCCAGATATGGATGTAGCAAGTTCAACTTTGACCTCCCCTGGCACTAGACCGTATTTGACCCTCTAACTGACAGACGGCGCGCACTTCTAACATGATTACTGAACTGAACTCAAGACCCAACTTCTCACTTCAGTTTTAGGGGTCTCAAGCAAGAACCATTTTAGTCAAGTGTTAAAAGACTGTGATTTAAGTCCAAATCGTGACGAACAAAAGAAAAAGAAAAAAGGAGAAGAGTAATTGTTCGTGAGATTGGTACCTCTGCTTAAATATTCGCGCATGCGTACAGCACATTTTCTTGTGGCCTCTGGGGACGGTTATCGACTGATGGTTCAATGGGTGATTGGAAAAGTTAATCGGATAGAAAAGGGAAAGGGAGAAAGAGACAGAGAAAGAAAAAGAGCGAGAGACAGAGAAAGAGAGAGAGAGAGAGAGAGAGAGAGAGAGAGAGAGAGAGAGAGAGAGAGAGAGACAGACAGACAGACAGACAGACAGACAGACAGAGAGAAGTAAAGGTGCTTGCTATGATTACAATGACCTTGATTTCCTACAAATTTGACCTTGACCTTGGCCAGGAAGATCCCACTTGACGCAAGCCCGAATTATCTTACATCCACAGAACAATGTGAAGATCATGTTAAGTACCTGTAGAAAGGAGGGGGAAGAGAGGAGGGTTAGTATAAGGAAAGAGGGACTGAGGCTAAGATAAGGAAAATGAATGAGTGAGAGAGACAGATAGACAGATAGATAGATAGATAGAGAGAGAGACTCAGAGAGAGAGAGAGAGAGAGACAGGAAGAGACAGAGAGACAAAGAGAGAGAGAAATGGAGATTGAAGAAAGAAGAAAAGAAGGAGAAAAGGGAAAATACAAGAGAGACGGAGAGAAAGAAACCAGAAACGAAGAGAGTAACAGAAAGAATGGAGAAACGACCGAACAAAAGGAGAGAGATAAAAACAAAGACGACAAAAAAAAAAAAAATGCGCGCAGTGAAAGAGTACAACTAGAAATAATCGGTGATTGGAAGAGAGACAGAAAAGCAGGCCAGCCACGTACAAACACACACACACACACAATATCAAATGGAATTAAACAGAATTTTAGAGTCACACATCTGACGGAATCCATCAGATAAATCAAACAGATTCAACTAATGAACACAGGCACCAGACGAGAATCGGTGTGCAGACACAAACAAACACACACACACACACACACCAATAAGCGAAGGTTATATTGCGCTAAATTGTGATTTGTTCCGAGAGACACTCCAGTTAGACATCAATTTCTCGGTCATTGACTCCTGATCAATGGAGGCCCTCCTGCAAGAATTGGCTCTCCGATGTTTCACTCCACAACCAAATGGAACCAGCACTTGATTGTGGTTGAACCACTCAACAGCTACCATCCAGAGACAAGCCTGACCAATCACTGGCCGAGCTGCGTCCCCTTGTGAGAGTTGCGCTCCAGTGTGGAGTGGAATGGGATTACGTCTCATTGGTCGCAATATGGACACGCAAAGCGGAGAAGAAGCGAGAGTAGATTTCAATACGAAGGGGTTACAACTTACATTTTCTTGTTTGGAGCGAAACACTATTATGACTT
>JAWDGP010003288.1:0-85000 GCA_033675545.1 Elysia crispata | reverse complement strand
AGAAGTTAATAAAATAAATAGGTACACAGATAAATAGCGAGATAAAAAAGAAATGAAGAGATTAAAATTGTTTAAAGTACAGATAAAAAAGATACTGAGACATAGATAAAGATCTTGAAAGAAAATGTATGATCAAAAGAGAGAATGGATGGGGAGAGAAAGATGCAAATGAATATAGATAGAAGACGAGGATAAAGGGGAGAAGAAGTGATAGCGATAAGAATGCGTTGCAGAATCATCATTTCTGATGTTTTCAAATCTTGACCTTTCGAGCTGATTCCTCACGCCAGGACCGTGTTGAAAACCTTTCCCAGCCTGCCTCACGGCGACCGATTTTAATCTGGAGTTGCATCTCCAAATATCAAGTGGACCATCTTGTTGAATAGATCTGGAGCAGAACCAACGTGCCATATCGGAGTCTGGTGGTCAAACCAGCCCTGCCCGCCATTCTGTATCGTCTGCTAATCTAATTCTCCAGTGGGCTGATGTTTGCCCGGAACTGAGGCCAAATATTGGCCAAACGATCTTCACGCTGAGCTTTTTGGTTTGTACAGCGGCCAAATACACGGTTTGGTTTGTTAATTACTGTTGGGCTTTCCCTTAGTTGCCTGCTTGGAAGCATTTAAAAAAAATAAATATTATCAACCATTGGATCGTCGCACTCCTTTTTTGGCAAGCTTCATTGCGCAATGCAGTTGCGATTCCTATAGTAATCGTATTATTATCTATATTATCGTATTGGACAGGCAGACTATAGAAGGGAACAAAACTAGCTGAAGTCTCAGAAACTGAGGCAGTGAATGGATGGACTGGCATGGCCCTGCTTATCTATGATTCTCTTTATTTGCGGGGGTCAAAGTGAACAGTGGGAGTGGGTGGAGATGGGAGAGGGGGTGGAGTGATAGCTTCTAAAAGCTTGCAAGTCACCATCTCTCGAGTTATCTGTCTGACTGTCTGTCTCAGTCCATTGCTGTCCGTCTCTTATTCTCTCTCTCTCTCTCTCTCTCTCTCTCTCTCTCTCTCTCTCTCTCTCTCTCTCTCTCTCTCTCTCTCACCTCTCTCTTAACTACATTATTTGACTCTATCTTGCCAGCGTTTTTCTTTTTGAGATTCATTCATTCCCCCTCACTTGTCTCTCTCTCGCTCTTTCCTACTCCACCCCCCGCCCCCTCCCACCTCCTTAACTCTGCCCTATTCACCTATTTTTTCAATGTTAAACAATGGCAAATCCGAGGTTTACCTGTTTAGTGTACGCGGCAAGCCTGACAAGAAAAGCCTCTTGTACGACAGAAAATGAAGTTTGCTCGAGCAAGTTTTTTACTCTCTTGATCAAAATTTCTCGCATTGTTAACAGGCCTTCACTTTAAATCATCTCTGAGTAGTTATGGGGATTTTGGGTTCGAGATTATCATTTTGCACGTTCCTTGTTAGACTTCAAAGGAAGAGCAGAAAAACTGAGAATTTAATTTTTTTAGCTTTCCTTCTCTCTCTCTCTCTCTCTCTCTCTCTCTCTCTCTCTCTCTCTCTCTCTCTCTTTGTGCTTGTGTCTCTGGCTTTTTATTCTCAATCTCCTTTACGTGTTTCCATAACTTTTTTTTTAGAAGTTCACAAGCTCTTTCTTTGTGTAACCGTTTCAAATGAGAACGAGAGAGAGAGAGAGAGAGAGAGAGAGAGAGAGAGAGAGAGAGAGAGAGAGAGAGAGAGAGAGAGAGAGAGAGAGAGAGAGAGAGAGAAACAGAGAGAGAAAGAAAATAAGGGGGGTAGAAAGAGTCACAAAACTAGAATGATAAGTTCCCAAAACACTACGAACAGTCTTCTGTTTGCTCTGATGAAGTGATTATTCCCCCCCCCCCCCCTCTCCTTCTTATATTTGTTAACAAGCCTGATTGCTCGTTCAAATGGCCAAGTGGGGAAGATCACTACATTGAAGAAATGCATACCAGACTATTACCCTTCTGAGCCACACAAATGCACTGAAGAAAAGCACATTTTACAACAATAGACAGGTGAGGAAGGCTACTACACTAAACAAAAGCAAATTTTACAAAAGAAATGTCTCCTGAAGAGTCACTCATAGTCCAGTTTTAAAATATAAAGAACCTTGAGACTTTGGAATTCTTATCACGGTGTCATGAAGTCATTGTTTAACTGAAGGAGAGATCTCAATCAAAAAAAGTCAAGTATATTTATATAACTCATGCAAGGCAAATTTAGAGTGGGAAGTTAATAAAATGGCTTAACTACTTGAATGTTTCTACGGATGTTTGTTATGGTGGACATCTTAGATAGAGATCAGTGTAGAAGCAAGAAAACGCGGTCAAAAGAAGCAGAAGTGGAGTTTACATTCACTCCCGCTGCTCCCGAAGATAAGGCGCCGATGGAAGTTTTCTTAAAATACCGACCAATCAAATCACTACTTATTTTCTGTGCATAACGGCATAATTTTGATTTCACGCTGGAAAGGGTCAAATTTACTTAATTTTTAAAATTGTTTTCAGCTCTTCACTAGTTTACTTTAAAATACCATATTTTTGTATAAAAATGTATTTTTTATACTAAATGAAAATAATTTGTGTAAAAACGTCATTTGCTTTTAAAAGTATAAACCGCTGAGAACTTTCTTTTCATTGTTATAATTTTTGTCAGTATAACAAATTTGGCAAAAAAAATTGGTGAATCAATTACAATAAAGATATAATGAACTTTCAAAAGCATTATTTAGCCTAAACCGAGAACTTCTCTTTAAATGGGACACTGATCTTGGCAGATCAAAACTCAGTAAACTTCATCACTGTACAATGAGTGGTTTTCAAGCAGATAGCGTAGGACGAAATCGAAGCTGCCTTTTATAATAGGGATATCATGCTGTGGATCGTGTTCTCCTAGAAGTAAGTAATTTATCTTGATAGCAGGGTGAGACATAATACCCTGTGGTTGGGACACTATCACAGAGCCCAGCCTCTTGTGGAGATTACAAACTTTCCACAGCAATAACCTTAAAAAAGATTCCCTTTAAACTGAAATTGTTTGAAGACACAGTAGACTGCTATGTTATGGATTGGAATGATAAGCAGGAAGACTGAAGGCATATTTCAAACGGTCAATTATCAAAGACTTCTCGACTCGATCTCAAAATTAAGAAATTCTCTGGAAATGATGATACATGTAATTATCTAGAAAAATCAAACTGGGGTAAAGTGAGGAAGGCAGAAAGTTTCCTGAAGCTCATAAACAGATCTGTGGATGGGACAAAGCGATTATAATTGAGTGTTTTACTTGGAGGATTGGGGAAACTATATCAGAACCCGGGAGAAGAGGTTTCAGTGATGATCAATAAGACTTGAATACTTGAGAAATGTTTAAAGTTTGATACAAGATTCCTCTAGAGGTGAGGTCCAATGCTGCAATTACCGTGAAGATAATGAGGGTTAGCATATCAATAATGGAGATAATGTTGATGATGGTGGTGGAATTGATAATGATGATGATGGTGATGAGTATTATAGAAATGATGATGATGAACTCGTGATGCTGCTATCATTGTTGATAAAGATGTTGATAGTTACGATTATAATGATGAAGAGTATTATAGAAATGATGATGATGAACTCGTGATGCTGCTGCTATTGTTGATAAAGATTTTGATAATGATGATGACGGTGAAGAGTATGATAGAAATGATGATCATGAACTCATGTGAACTCATGATGCTAATGTTATTGTTGATAAAGATCTTGATAATGAAGATGGGGAGGAAGAGATGTTGTTGATGTTCAAAATTTCGCATTCGGTGTTCTCCGATATATTAACGCTACACAAGAAAAACTTGATCTTTGACCTGGAAAGAAAACTGGATGAGCTTGTCGTTCTTTAAAGTCAGCTTTGTCCATAACTGAAACTCTTGCAATGGCTTATCATGACTGCTTTTTTGTTTCTTTCAAACGGTAAAACATTGTCTACCCCCCCCCCCCTCCCAAAAAAAAAAAAATAAATAAATAAAACACTTGAAAATATTTGACACATGTTCTTCCATCTGCGATCCGGAAACCTCCAGGCGATATTTTAAAAAAGCCAATTAATAATAGACAACAATTGATTTTGGCCTTTTTTTTATTAACTTGTCTAAAACTATTAGGTCGACATTTGGCCTGTCACGCATCAACCATCTTCACGGCTTCTGATTGGACAGACCAATCAAATCGCCGGGGCTTCATGACGTCAATTCAGCCTAACGTTGAGTGCGTAACCTTTTCAATAATTTCTGTAGATAAAACTGATGGACTCTTTGATCCATCTGGTTTTCGTTACATTAGTACATATGGCTGGATTAAACCCGAAATAGAGTGGCAATTATTTTTTCATTTTTGGAGAAAATATACATATCGAAATAAAAAAAGACATTTTGTTGGTTGGATTTGTAATAAAAATAAAAAAAAAAGTAGGGGGATGGGGGGTGGTGTAGTTGTATTTTCATTTTTTTTTATAAGTAAACATTTTTATGATATAACTTTCCACTATTTTGCCCATCTATGCAAAGTTCTCGACCCTCTACCTCTCTGCTACACAGTTGACGCGCTAATTTCGCTTTTCTCAATGTTGATCTGAAATGGGAGGAACTGTAAGCTAGAGTACTGCCCCTTCTCTAGAACTTTAGAATCTTAGAACCACTGCTAGAGCACCAATTATTATGTTAGCCTGTTGTCACGTGATCCGAACGATTCTGTATTGTTGAACCTGTGCCGTCCTATAACAGTCACACTAAAAAAAAAAATAATGCCCAGAAATACGAAAATTGAGCTAAAAAAGCTTGTTGCTTCGTTGTGAACACCACATTGGCGTGAATAAATTATATTAAATCCTCTTCCTAATCGCAATAGGGTTTTATTTTGATTTGTATTAAAAGACGGGTCTGGTTTATAAAAATTTGATTACTCACTAGAGTTACTGGCACCTGATTGGTTTCTTCCAGTCCTTGACTTCCTGTAAATGTTTATGGCCTCTAGTGAGCTTTAAGATAACAATAATAACAACAACAGCAACGACAACAACAACAACAACAACAACAACAACAATAATAATAATAATAATAATAATAATAATAATAATAATAATAATAATAATAATAATAATAACAACAACAACAACAACAACAACAACAACAACAACAACAACAACAACAATAATCATAAAAATAATAATAAAAATAATAATAAAAATAATAACAATACTACTACTACTACTACTACTACTACTACTACTACTACTACTACTACTACTACTACTACTACTACTACTACTACTACTACTACTACTACTACTACTACTACTACTACTACTACTAATAATAATAGTAATAATAATAATAATAATAATAATAATAATAATAATAATAATAATAATAATAATAATAATAATAATAATAATAATAATAATAATAATAATAATAATAATAATAATAATAATAATAATAATAAGAAGAAGAAGAAGAAGAAGAAGAAGAAGAAGAAGAAGAAGAAGAACAAAATTAATAATAATAATGGAAAAGTAATAAAAGCAACAAGCACAACAACGACAACAACAACAACAACAACAACAACAACAACAACAACAACAACAACAACAACAACAACAACAATAACGGCGAAGATAACAAAAATATATTGAGCAATATTTTCCGGCATGATAGAAACTTTTGTTCTTTATCACTAGGACATCTAATGATAGCCACAATTTTGTTTTCTTTTGACACTAGCAAATAATCAGTCATAAAATACGACATGGAAGAATATCTAGCCAAGTGCAAAGAACGGAAATGCCAGAAAAATTATTTGATTTTTTTTTATAAAATTATTTATTGCTTATAAAATGGTGGATGGGTAACTAATTTCACGGTTAGAACTGCTTTCCATCAAAATATTCTTCTAGTCTTAAAATGGCAAAATAAATGTTTGCTTCATATTTATAACTTTTCTAGTTTTTTTTTTTTTTTTTGAAGAGAGAAGGTTTTGGATTGAACTGCTTAGTCTTGCGTTGTTTGAAAGACTGAACTATCTTGCCGGAAGCTGTAATAATAGACAGCCTAGGTTAAGGCGTTTTCCGCGTCATGGGTGTACGCGCCTCGCGATAATTACACGCTTATGGTTTTCGGCCATGAAAAGGTCACATCCTGGAAAATTCGCAGTTTTCCTCGAATCAACCTTTGTAATTTCCTCACAGTGAAGAATTAAAAGTGAACTAAAAACTTGTGATTAATCTCCCTTACCGGCTGTTCTTAGAATCAATTCGCCGACGCTAGAGGGATGAGGCGGCAGAACGCATGACTGTACGGGGTTCGATTCTTCGCTACAAATAACACTTCAGGACCAAATCTAGGACGTTTATAAATAGATCTTGAGTGAGAGTCAAATATGAAAAAAAAATTTAATGAAAGAAATCAACAACAACAACAACAACAACAACAACAACAACAACTACTACTACTACTACTACTACTACTACTACTACTACTACTACTACTACTACTACTACTACTACTACTACTACTACTACTACTACTACTACTACTACTACTACTACTACTACTATAATCATAATCATAATCATAATCATAATCATAATACTAAAACTTTACTCAAACAGAGCAAGACACCTATTCCAAACATTTTGTTTGGTAACAACCAGAGAAGATAATAAATATACGCCTTATTAAAAATATTTGAGTACAAGAAAGTATAAGATGAAATCCGTGCGGGAGACCAACTTTATACTTCCGCATCAAAGGTACGCAACTCGTATGATGGGACAGAATTATAACTTATCTTTACTCTGAGTTCAAGGCAGAGAATTAGTGATGAGGAAAATCATTTCTTTCATATCAAAGAATAATCGGCGATTTTCTAAAAGAACCAGTTATCCTGAACTTCATAACACGTAGATGATTTTGGCAAGAGTTTTAAAAAGTGCACTTAAACACGAGAAAGATAGAAATTAACATTTTTGCGAAGAATAAAGAAAAAAAAACATAGAACAATTCAATTGTCTAAATATTGCTCAATCGACGGCCTCGTGAAGCTATACGTGGAGGAATAAAACACATTAACCTGCATAAGTTTAAAAAAAAAAAGATGAACTAAAGGCCGCCACATCATTTCAGAAAAGGAGGTAAACAAGAATTTGGCAAGAGGTGAGTATGTGAGGGAGGGTCGGATGGATGGAGTGAGTGTAGGGAGGAACTAATGTGATAAACCCGGCTGAGCATCGTGAAATCAGATTAAAGCCGCCATGTCTTAGATTTACAGTCCTTATCTAGTCTCGATGCACAGGTTTTTACACTTTCTAAATAAATCTCTCCTCTCGAATCGATTTTTTCCTCGCCTCTGAAATTCTCTCTCTCTCTCTCTCTTTCTCTCTCTCTCTCTCTATCTATCTATTTATCTCTCTCTCTCCCTCTCTCTCTCTCTCTCTCTCTCTCTCTCTCTCTCTCTCTCTCTCTCTCCCTCTCCATCCATACATATTGGTCTATCTTTCTTTCTCCTTCTGTGTGCATCTGATTGTCTGTCTATCTGTTTCTGTTGTTAACTTGGCCGAATGTTTGTATATTTGTCTGTGTCTGAAACTCATTTTCTCCCACAATATTTTCTGTCTCCATCTCTTTTCGCTCTCCTCTCTTCTCTTTGTCCTCTTTCTCTCTCTTCCTTTCTCCCTTTCCTTCCTTTCTCCCTATCTTTCTCTGTAACTCTCCCCGCTTTGATATTATCTATCCACCTAGGTCTGACCCTTCACCCCTTCCCCGCGGGTCTGACAGTTTAGGGCTCCGCCGGCGAGACCATCTAGTATACCATAGAGGATTGGATGACTCGAGCCTGTGAGTTTAATACCCTGGAGATCAAAGCCAGAGTTTGCAAGTTGCAAGTTATCATACACATTAAACCCAACGCATTTCGCTCAATCAGCCAATCAACTCACACAGCGCATGAGCAAACCCCGAGAAATGATCCTCTTTGTTGATGAAAATGATACGATAAATCGCTTGATTATCGTAAAGGCTTGGTTGGACTTGTATGAGGAATGAAGTAGGTTCAAATAAAACCAAATCGTTTTCAAGCTAGATCGCCGCAAGCTAGATCGCCGCAAGCCAGATCTGGCAATAACTGAGGTGTTCATGGGGACATCAGTAGCACGACGTGTGACCAAGTTCCTCACCATTCTCTTAGTGCTATCGGCTAATCGGTGATCACCTGGCACAGAACTACAGCAAAACTACAGATGAAAGTTTTTTTTCCCAGTAATGTGCATTCTTGATTTTGATCTATCACTTTTCATTGACTTGACAAGGAGAACATAGAAAAAAAACCTCAACCAGTTTTACTCTGGTAAACAAGGAAAAGTGCAGAGATCTCATCTGTGGATGGAGCTGGTATTATCTTCCACATCCACATTATCATCCATGTGTGAAACAGATACAGCTTATCTTGTAATGGGTGGGCAGGACAGGCCGAGCTGTGGATAACAAACTGGGAGGAGAGCTGTAGAGCCACTGACAGGTGAAAGAATTCTGGGATGTTTTAGCAAACTTTTCGGGTTTCATTTGGAACGTTAACAGAAATGCGGGAAACAATTGATATGAGTGATTCAGATGTGCAGAGTAGTTGAGAGCTCATGTATAACCCCTTGCCGGGTCGAATTTCTTTTCTGATAGCGTGCGCTGCTGCTGCATCTGTGAAGAATTTGATGTTGTCTGAACTTCCCTGATCAGGATGAAAAGTTAATTTTTAACTTAGCAATGGAAGTTTATCTCGAGTTGAAAGTTCCAAACTAGCAGTTCTAAACTCGTCCTGCTAAGAACTCTTGTTCTATATGTGGCAATCATGTCGCAATTTGACAATTTATAGCCAGAGAAAGATTACTGTAGACGAGACAAAGAAAATCTGGCGTATAGAAAAACATCAATTCTCGGAGCTATTAGATTATCTCAAAGGCAAAAAAAAACACCTTCTTTACATTCAAATTTTTTATTTCGGATTTCCGGAGTGAAAGCTATTTTTCTCTGCGATATAAAAACCGGATGTTGCTTCACTCATGCGCCGTGAGATTGTACAATGACCTTTCACCTGAGCCGCTGTGTCACATCTTGTTAAACTCCAGGACTTACGAGAATGTCACTAGCTCCCCCTGTTTTCCCCGTGACACAAGAATGGTAACTCAGCAAAGCTCCCATCAGAAACCAGTAGCCTGTGGTAATTTATAAAACATCCTACTCTATAGTTTTGGTAATTATGTGTTGTGCAACCTGTTGCAGTGATGTGTGAACAAGAAAAATTGCGATTTCTAAGATACGTTTTTGTTTTGTTTTTGTTTTCATAAAAACTGATAAAATGGAGCTATTGGTTTGTTCACTCTGGAGATATTAACTTCAAAAACTTATTTCTATAATTTCTAGAACATCTCTTTGTCTGTATACCTTCCCACGGCCCCTCCTCCTCCCATCTGTCTTCCTCAAGTTTCATCCTTCCCCTCTTGCTAACTCCCCCCCCCCCCCCCCCTTTTCATTCTCAGCCTGTCACCCTCCTCTTTCCACTGCACTTTAGAGCTTTTCACCTCCAACTCATTCTCTTTCCATTTGTCCTCTCATCCTTTTTCTCTCTCTGCCTTTTCTTTCTCTCTTCCCTTTGACCTATTTATCTAAATAAGACAAATGTATTAATTAAAAAAAAAACAAAAACGAAGAAAATGAGGATAAGTTAGATAGAAAGAGAGAGAGAGAGAGAGAGAGAGAGAGAGAGAGAGAGAGAGAGAGAGAGAGAGAGAGAGAGAGAGAGAGAGAGAGAGAGAGAGAGAGAGAGAGAGAGAGTATAATAATCACCCCTCTGAACTCCTCCCCAAACCTTAAATTTTACAGAGGCACAGACATACTGACAGACATACTGACAGACAGACAGGAGTTCCTGCTTAATTGAAGCTCAACTTTTTTTTAAACATCGATCAAGGAGGAAAATGGCGGCTCTGCTCCGAGAGGAGATTATAATACATGTGTCAGTTGCGTTAGCACCGCTTGGTATAGTGGGTGGAATTGCTGAGTGTCAATACTGGGACCTCACCGTAGGAGAACCGTTACTAGCACAGAGAGAGGAACTGTTTGAGACAGGCAGACAGACACAGAGAGAGAGAGAGAGAGAGAGAGAGAGAGAGAGAGAGAGAGAGAGAGAGAGAGAGAGAGAGAGAGAGAGAGAGAGAGAGAAAGAGAGGGAGGCGTTCGGAGAGACGGGTTTAAAGACAGATAGAGAGAGAAAGAGAGAGATAGAGAGAGAGAAAGAAAGGAGAGAGAGAAAAAGAGACGGGTTTAGAGACAGATAGAGAAAGACAGAGAGAGAGAGAGAGAAAGAGAGAGAGAGGGAGAGAGAGACAGAGAGAGAGAAAGATAGAGAGAGGGAGGGGAGAGAGAGAAAGAATAGAGAGAGAGAGACAGAGAGACAGAGAGAGAGAAAGAGAGAGAAAAAAAGAGAGAGAGAGGGAGGGGAGAGAGAGAGAAAGAAAGAGAGAGAGAGAGAAAGAGAGAGAAAGAAAGAGAGAGAGAGAAAGTGAGAGGGGTGTGGGAGGAGGAGGGGGAAGAGAAAAATTAAAATGTGCAAATTGCGACGTACTTAACCATGAAATTGTAACAGCACAGATTTTTTTGCCATATTTCTAGTTCTAACTGGCACCGAAGAATGTTATGACATGTTATTAGAGCACTGCTTACAACTGGGGCATTAGGCAATAGTTACTACTCTATCATCTAGATCTGTGTGGTTGTCAAGAGATGGGTTGAACTTGTGTCTCTAGATAGCGCCTAAGACTGTCACATTACATGTTATCGGATCACTGAACCAGATGTTTAGAAGTGGAGTATCAAGCAATAGTTACTACTCTATCATCTAGATCTGTGTGGTTGTCAAGAGATAGGTTGAACATGTGTCTCTAGATAGCGCCTAAGACTGTCACATTACATGTTATCGGATCACTGAACCAGATGTTTAGAAGTGGAGTATCAAGCAATAGTTACTACTCTATCATCCAGATCTGTGTGGTTGTCAAGAGATGGGTTGATCGTGTGTCTCTAGCTGATACCAAAGACTGTCACATTACAGGTTATCGGATCACTGAACCAGATGTTTAGAAGTGGAGTATCAAGCAATAGTTACTACTCTATCATCTAGATCTGAGTGGTTGTCAAGAGATCAAGAGATGGGTTGATCGTGTGTCTCTAGCTGATACCAAAGACTGTCACATTACATGTTATCGGATCACTGACCCAGGTGTTTAGAAGTGGAGTATCAAGCAATAGTTACTACTCTATCATCTAGATCTGAGTGGATGTCAAGAGATGGGTTGATCGTGTGTCTCTAGCTGATACCAGAGACTGTCACATTACATGTTATCGGATCACTGATCCAGGTGTTTCGAAGTGGAGTATCAAGCAATAGTTACTACTCTATCATCTAGATCTGTGTGGTTGTCAAGAGATGGGTTGATCGTGTGTCTATAGCTGATACCAGAGACTGTCACATTACATGTTATCGGATCACTGATCCAGGTGTTTCGAAGTGGAGTATCAAGCAATAGTTACTACTCTATCATCTAGATCTGAGTGGTGTCAAGAGATGGGTTGATCGTGTGTCTCTAGCTGATACCAAAGACTGTCACATTTTATGTTATCGGATCACTGAACCAGATGTTTAGAAGTGGAGTATCAAGCAATAGTTACAACTCTATCATCTAGATCTGAGTGGTTGTCAAGAGATGGGTTGATCGTGTGTCTCTAGCTGATACCAAAGACTGTCACATTACATGTTATCGGATTACTGAACCAGATGTTTAGAAGTGGAGTATGAGGCAATAGTTACTACTCTATCATCTAGATCTGTGTGGTTGTCAAGAGATGGGTTGATCGTGTGTCTCTAGCTGATACCAGAGACTGTCACATTACATGTTATCGGATCACTGATCCAGGTGTTTAGAAGTGGAGTATCAAGCAATTGTTACAACTCTATCATCTAGATCTGAGTGGTGTCAAGAGATGGGTTGATCGTGTGTCTCTAGCTGATACCAGAGACTGTCACATTACATGTTATCGGATCACTGAACCAGATGTTTAGAAGTGGAGTATGAGGCAATAGTTACTACTCTATCATCTAGATCTGAGTGGTTGTCAAGAGATGGGTTATGGGTTGATCGTGTGTCTCTAGCTGATACCAGAGACTGTCACATTACATGTTATCGGATCACTGAACCAGATGTTTAGAAGTGGAGTATCAAGCAATAGTTACAACTCTATCATCTAGATCTGAGTGGTTGTCAAGAGATGGGTTATGGGTTGATCGTGTGTCTCTAGCTGATACCAGAGACTGTCACATTACATGTTATCGGATCACTGAACCAGATGTTTGGAAGTGGAGTATGAGGCAATAGTTACTACTCTATCATGTAGATCTGTGTAGTTGTCAAGAGCTGGGTTGATCGTGTGTCTCTAGCTGATACCAAAGACTGTCACATTACATGTTATCGGATTACTGAACCAGATGTTTAGAAGTGGAGTATGAGGCAATAGTTACTACTCTATTATCTAGATCTGTGTGGTTGTCAAGAGATGGGTTGATCGTGTGTCTCTAGCTGATACCAGAGACTGTCACATTACATGTTATCGGATCACTGATCCAGGTGTTTAGAAGTGGAGTATCAAGCAATTGTTACAACTCTATCATCTAGATCTGAGTGGTGTCAAGAGATGGGTTGATCGTGTGTCTCTAGCTGATACCAGAGACTGTCACATTACAGGTTATCGGATCACTGAACCAGATGTTTAGAAGTGGAGTATCAAGCAATAGTTACAACTCTATCATCTAGATCTGTGTGGTTGTCAAAAGATGGGTTGATCGTGTGTCTCTAGCTGATACCAGAGACTGTCACATTACATGTTATCGGATCACTGAACCAGATGTTTAGAAGTGGAGTATCAAGCAATAGTTACTACTCTATCATCCAGATCTGAGTGGTTGTCAAGAGCTGGGTTATGGGTTGATCGTGTGTCTCTAGCTGATACCAGAGACTGTCACATTACATGTTATCGGATCACTAAACCTTGTGTTTAGAAGTGGAGTATCAAGCAATAGTTACTACTCTATCATCTAGATCTGAGTGGTTGTCAAGAGCTGGGTTATGGGTTGATCGTGTGTCTCTAGCTGATACCAGAGACTGTCACTTTACATGTTATCGGATCACTGAACCATGTGTTTAGAAGTGGAGTATCAAGCAATAGTTACTACTCTATCATCTAGATCTGAGTGGTTGTCAAGAGCTGGGTTGAACAATGGGGGGATAGGCCCGAAAGCTAGTTTGAACTTAGGCGACTCAAGGCTTGTTATGGCGGGCCAGGCTCAGGTAACGTCATCAATCACTGTCAGGGTCAGGCCAGTGACCGCAGATAATCGCTGTCTGCACAAGCTAGTGCTCAGATCTGCTGAATTTTATGTAATAAAATAGAAATTTCCTCTTTTTTAACTCACAATATCTTCAGAACTACTCATAGTACAGTCATCGTTCAACTTACAACAGTTTCTTCTAAATCTAATTTGAAACCCGGTGTTTCTTTGATATTTCTATCATCATATTTGTGAGTGTGGTTACTGCGTTTTCATAGTCCATGTTTTTATCTAAAATTTTACCTGCAATTCGCTCCTATTAGATGTAATTGCTCATTAATTAAAAAGTACACGCTAGATTATCACTTTTCAATACTTATCTGAAACAATGGAAACCATAGATTAAAATGATATAAGTTTTGTTGTGCTAGATGGGGTCAAAGTGCGTCTATGCTCGTTTTCATCATTCTATTTTTTCCCATTCAGTTCTAGATAAATATTCTGAGTTGAGTCAATCAAAACATGGAACATTCTATTGATTATAATTTGATCCCACACACGTCGTGTAAACGATTTGTGCAGAATTTGAGGCAGACTCCGTGCTATAACACCTAAACAGAAAAAGCACGTTTACACAGATCTTACAGAAACAATCATCAAACAAACACAAACCCTTACCAAACAATCTATTCCTCACAGACAAAGCACATACAATACAGATAACATTTGACGATCTCAATTCGGGACAGTTCACAAGTTTATAACCCACACAGCACCTGTAGATGACGTTTATAACCCACACAGCACCTGTAGATGACGTTTATAACCCACACAACACCTGTAGATAACGTTTATAACCCACACAGCACCTGTAGATGACAGCTCTTTACCAGATATTCAAACAGCAATAGACAATTACATGGCAACTTACAGAGGAATCTCGAGCTAGATCTAGGTTTGTGATTGATTTTCCTATACTAATTAATTCTTTATTTGCAGTCACTTGCATCTTAATATCCTTAGATCTAGCTTCATCTGCCTCAGCCTCTAACGTTGTTTGACTGCTTTCTTTATTTCTATATTCATTTATATCTTTCAGTCAAATGTGCATCTTTTTAAGATCCGTTAGAGGTTAGTTTGTTTATTTTCTAAATGGACTTGATCGTTCTTAGCGATTCAACTTCTTAGTCTGTTCAAGCCAGCATGAAAGTCACTGTTCCTGAAGCATCTATTTTGTAGATGCGGATAGCTCAGTGGCTAAGTGCCTGGTCTTGTCTCGGCAAGGCGATGGGTATCAAGCAATAGTTACTTCTCTATCATCTAGATAGATCAAGAGATGGGTTGATCGTGTGTCTCTAGCTGATACCAGAGACTGTCACATTACATGTTATCGGATCACTGAACCAGGTGTTTAGAACTGGACTTTCAAGCAATAGTTACTTCTCTATCATCTAGATCTGAGTGGTGTCAAGAGATGGGTTGATCGTGTGTCTCTAGCTGATACCAGAGACTGTCACATTACATGTTATCGGATCACTGAACCAGGTGTTTAGAAGTGGAGTATCAAGCAATAGTTACTACTCTATCATCTAGATCTGTGTGGTTGTCAAGAGATAGGTTGAACATGTGTCTCTAGATAGCGCCTAAGACTGTAACATTACATGTTATCGGATCACTGAACCATGTGTTTAGAAGTGGAGTATCAAGAAATAGTTACTACTCTATCATCCAGATCTGTGTGGTTGTCAAGAAATGGGTTGAACTTGTGTCTCTAGATAGCGCCTAAGACTGTCACATTACATGTTATCGGATCACTGAACCAGGTGTTTAGAAGTGGAGTATCAAGCAATAGTTACTACTCTATCATCTAGATCTGTGTGGTTGTCAAGAGATGGGTTGATCGTGTGTCTCTAGCTGATACCAGAGACTGTCACATTACATGTTATCGGATCACTGAACCAGATGTTTAGAAGTGGAGTATCAAGCAATAGTTACTACTCTATCATCCAGATCTGAGTGGTTGTCAAGAGATGGGTTGATCGTGTGTCTCTAGCTGATACCAGAGACTGTCACATTACATGTTATCGGATCACTGAACCATGTGTTTAGAAGTGGAGTATGAGGCAATAGTTACTACTCTATCATCTAGATCTGAGTGGTTGTCAAGAGCTGGGTTGAACAATGGGGGGATAGGCCCGAAAGCTAGTTTGAACTTAGGCGACTCAAGGCTTGTTATGGCGGGCCAGGCTCAGGTAACGTCATCAATCACTGTCAGGGTCAGGCCAGTGACCGCAGATAATCGCTGTCTGCACAAGCTAGTGCTCAGATCTGCTGAATTTTATGTAATAAAATAGAAATTTCCTCTTTTTTAACTTACAATATCTTCAGAACTACTCATAGTACAGACATCGTTCAGCTTTCAGCAGTTTCTTCTAAATCTAATTTGAAACCCAGTGTTACTTTGATATTTCTATCATCATATTTGTGAGTGTGGTTACTGCGTTTTCATAGTCCATGTTTTTATCTAAAATTTTACCTGCAATTCGCTCCTATTAGATGTAATTGCTCATTAATTAAAAAGTACACGCTAGATTATCACTTTTCAATACTTATCTGAAACAATGGAAACCATAGATTAAAATGATATAAGTTTTGTTGTGCTAGATGGGGTCAAAGTGCGTCTATGCTCGTTTTCATCATTCTATTTTTTCCCATTCAGTTCTAGATAAATATTCTGAGTTGAGTCAATCAAAACATGGAACATTCTATTGATTATAATTTGATCCCACACGCGTCGTGTAAACGATTTGTGCAGAATTTGAGGCAGACTCCGTGCTATAACACCTAAACAGAAAAAGCACGTTTACACAGATCTTACAGAAACAATCATCAAACAAACACAAACCCTTACCAAACAATCTATTCCTCACAGACAAAGCACATACAATACAGATAACATTTGACGATCTCAATTCGGGACAGTTCACAAGTTTATAACCCACACAGCACCTGTAGATGACGTTTATAACCCACACAGCACCTGTAGATGACGTTTATAACCCACACAACACCTGTAGATGACGTTTATAACCCACACAGCACCTGTAGATGACAGCTCTTTACCAGATATTCAAACAGCAATAGACAATTACATGGCAACTTACAGAGGAATCTCGAGCTAGATCTAGGTTTGTGATTGATTTTCCTATACTAATTAATTCTTTATTTGCAGTCACTTGCATCTTAATATCCTTAGATCTAGCTTCATCTGCCTCAGCCTCTAACGTTGTTTGACTGCTTTCTTTATTTCTATATTCATTTATATCTTTCAGTCAAATGTGCATCTTTTTAAGATCCGTTAGAGGTTAGTTTGTTTATTTTCTAAATGGACTTGATCGTTCTTAGCGATTCAACTTCTTAGTCTGTTCAAGCCAGCATGAAAGTCACTGTTCCTGAAGCATCTATTTTGTAGATGCGGATAGCTCAGTGGCTAAGTGCCTGGTCTTGTCTCGGCAAGGCGATGGGTATCAAGCAATAGTTATTTCTCTATCATCTGGATAGATCAAGAGATGGGTTGATCGTGTGTCTCTAGCTGATACCAGAGACTGTCACATTACATGTTATCGGATCACTGAACCATGTGTTTAGAACTGGAATTTCAAGCAATAGTTACTACTCTATCATCTAGATCTGAGTGGTTGTCAAAAGATGGGTTGATCGTGTGTCTCTAGCTGATACTAAAGACTGTCACATTACATGTTATCGGATCACTGAACCAGGTGTTTAGAAGTGGAGTATCAAGCAATAGTTACTACTCTATCATCTAGATCTGTGTGGTTGTCAAGAGATGGGTTGATCGTGTGTCTCTAGAGTATTGTATCGGTGTGTTTTACTACCCTAATTATGAGGCCTTGATTTAAACCCTCGGCGACGGATTCTTCTTACTAAGGACGAGCATGTTGACTCGACAGCCACTGTCAGATCATTGCTGAACTCTTCTACACAGTTATACGGCCTGACGGGGGCTGAGCGCGGGACATTCCATTTAACAAACATTGAGATCTTCAGTAACTGAAGTCCATCTCAGCCCAGACTCAAACTCAAGCAGAAGTATGAGATTGGAGCTCAGATGACATGAAAGGCGAAAACTTTTAATCTAAAAATTCATGCCGATCCAAGTTCCGTGATGCTCTTGGCGGCATTTTTTGTTGATCCCAACGCGCGCGCAGTCTTCGATGTCCCACACAGAGAGGGCAACTGACTGAACTCGGCTGGGTCAGTTTCTAGTTGTCGGGGTGAGCATCTCTTAGTTGAAACACGAGCGTCTTTTGTTTCATCGCATAGAGAAAATAAATGGAAAATGTTTCTTATCAACTGCTGCTTTCCGCTCTTAAAATCTTTTTGCTTTTAAAAAAAAAAAAAAAAAAAAAGTGAAATGAAAATTGATGGCTAGTAGCGAAAGGCTTATTCAATGTTTTTGTTTCAAGAGAAAAAAGTGAAAATTGATGGGCGATTTTTTTTTTTTTTTTTTTTTTTTTTGGGGGGGGGGGTGCGATACTCTATTACACCACTCTATTTCTGGATGCCGGAACGAAAAAATAAAACAACCAAAGACTCTTAAAGTTTCCTTTTCTTGGAAGTTTTGCATTTTTGCGTGACCATTTCACAAATTGCAATACACCTAACAAAGGCAAAGATTCCCATCTTCAGGGTGTAAAGTCGTTAATTATTAATGTTTACCGTTATTGACCGTCGATGAGGAAACACTAGGAGAGATGATTTGCTGGGTGTAGTCAGTGCAACAAGAGTTTATCTCGAGGATGTTATCTCACATCTCTTTCAGCACTGCATTTAAAAAAAAATCCCCAAACATTCCGTCTGTTGAACCCGTGCGTTAAAAAAAACTTGAGGTCCCAGATATCACCCGCCACTAAGAGAATTGAACCCGATGACCGAGTTCCCAACACGTCTAATGGCGGACGGTTTATCCACCCATCCACCCCGTGAGCTTCTTGCTCTGACACAATCATTACTTGAAGATGCTCGTCACAAAAGCTCTAGCGCATGTTTGTAAGGGCAGAAAGATCTAAATCAATCTTTTACGTTAATTTTATAAATACGATTTTCGAATTTCTATGAAATATTGAAAAAAAAAATCAATGCGAGGCTACAAATTAGCTTTCCCTTCTTGTTTATTTTATTTCCCAGAATATTTGTTGTCGAAAAAAGAGTGCATAGAGTCCAACCACTCCCCTCTCACCCACGGAGGAAAAACAACGTCTCAAAAAGCTAATTCATAACATGGCGCAAGATTCGCTTTATGAATAAAAGATGTTTCGTGTATCATAGCTTTACAATAGAGCCCAGGTTCACAGATTAACATATGTGATCGGCATTAGATTCTGTAATTTTATAACTGTTTTATTCTCTCTCTCTCTCTCTCTCTCTCTCTCTCTCTCTCTTCTCCTCTCACTCTCTTTCTCTCCTTATCTCTCTTCTCTCTCTCTCTCTCTCTCTCTCCCTCTCTCTCTCTCTCTTTCTTTTTTTCCCTCTCTTCTCTCACTCGCTCATTCTCTCTCTCTTCCTCTCTATCTCTGTCTCAATGCCCAATGTTTAATAAACTCCTTTTATTCTGATTCCCTAGAATCTTGAAACTTCCTAGCACAAATCGCTTCATTCTGGTTTCTTTCTCTTATTGAATTTCTTATTTTTATCACCGCCATAAATATGCCACTACCTCCAATTGGAAGCGCCAAAGTCCGTTTCGATTTTCTTTTTCCGGTTATTGCTTTTAGGAATAGAAAGAATATTATGGAACTCTTTGATTTCACTTAAGTATCGAAGTAATGGAGATCTCCAGCTACATGGGGGTAAAATCTGTATTCAAGAGTTTGGATAAGAATAAATTAATTCGCATAATAGAATCGATTACCACATAGTAGATAAAAATAAATTAGGCGATTCTGCCGGTTGTGTGCTGACAACAAGTTTGTTGAAAAGCTCGAGACTAAAAAAACCCATTGTCTGATATTCAAACCAGCTCTATTCCAATTGTAATAAAAGGGCACATTGGACCGCCATGTCCTCATAGAACAAGAGACAGACATTTTACCTTGTTGCAGATCATTGAAATCTCAATTGGAAATCAAGTAACTTTGTAGTTTCCAGTTTTATTTCAAGATAGTTTTAAACGTTTATAAGAAAGCCATGAATAATCCTGCAAAAAGTGCCTAAAGGTGCACTGCTGTGCGGGAATTCATAACTGTTTTTTTTTTTTCTAAACCTGCACTGTAATAAATACTTAAAAGGATCTATAAATAGATTTGGATTTTCAAAAAATAGCCAATTCTTCTTGTTTTACTTGTCCCCTGAAACAATAAATACAGAGAGACAACGCGTTCTTTCTACGAGGCGCAGCTGATATCTCTAGCAGCTAGATCGGTATGTTTCTCCGTCAAAATAGAGCCTGACCAGTCACTGTGATTGTCAGTTTCTTTAGCTTTAGCTGTTGTAGTTGCTGTCAGCAAGCACCAGTCTTGACATGACTGCTGTACAAGTGGAAGATTCTAGGCCCTACACCTAGCATGTATGGCTTTTGGAATTTGTTTCTCTTTGTATATATTTAACCCTTAAAAGATCTTCTTCTTTGTTATTTGCTCTTTAAGATTTTTTTACATAAAAAGTCTACAAAAACAAAAATACAAACAAACAAACAGATGGGCAAGTAAGAAGCCAACCGATGTAAGACGTGATAGGGACAGCTGATAAATGATTGGTGTAGAGAAAAGATAAAATAAAATGTTTATGGTAAACCTTCAGAGGAGCGAGAAGAAGAAGAAGAAGAAGAAGAAGAAGAAGAAGAAGAAGAAGAAGAAGAAGAAGAAGAAGAAGAAGAAGAAGAAGAAGAAGAAGAAGAAGAGAGAGAGAGTGAGAGAGAGAGAGAGAGAAGGGGGGGGGGAGGGAGTGGGAGAGAAGAACAATGAGAAAGAATGACAGATGCAAATTGAAAGAAAAAAAATGCCAAACGATGTGTGGTTCCTATAGCAACATATGATTATGGCTTTCTCTCAGAAAAAGACAAGGAGCGCGTGAAGAGGAGCTGTGGTTGTGGTTGTGTTTGTGGTATTTAGCAGAGATCCCCACCATAATAATGTTAAACTTGTACAGAAGAAGGAGGAGGAAGGAAAGAGGAGGGGGGAGGAGAAGAGAGAGACAGGCTAGACCCAGATTAATCAAGTTAGACGACTTATCGTTGCTACTTACAGTCTTACACTGCTCGCAGGGGGTGTTTGTCTTTCGACCAGCAACGCGAGTTACGGGCCTTGCCAGAATCCCGTTTGTTTCGCGATTTCGACGGTAAACGAAATATCTGACCCACCAGAGGAAAAGTTTCGAATTTTTGCCGGCAGAGTCGGGGAGTTCTGATAAACTGTAGGATTCAGCAAGGCAGCAACCTGCCCTATGTGCCACTTTAGAAACATGAAACCAACTTGTAAAGAAGATTTTTTATCTAAAGCGTAAAACCGATTTTGAACTTACCTTCTCGACAAAAGAAAACGCGACAATGCCGCTCTCTGGTTAATGATTAATCTGTAGCCACCGAGCGTGGCCTCAAAACAAAATAGTCAGTTCTTGTCATGGATCAATTTCCGCAGTTTTCCACATGGCAGCTGATAAAAAAAATGTCCATCATTCCTTGAGGATTGGCCGTTGAAGCTTCAAGATTTAAAAAATTAATCAAATATAAAATCAAATTCCTCCTTGTCTCTGATATTGCAGTGTTATAACTTGTCTCTCACACTCACAGTTACCATAAAAGTGATGAAGTTTTTTCAAACATTAAAACATTTTAGTTCTGCTTATATTTTGACCTGTTCTATAAAGTCTACATTACTTATTGTAATGTGCGCAAAAAGCAATTTAGTTCATCAAAGGCATCGACTTATTTCATTACGTTATTCAAAAACTTTTTATTCTTACAACCATTATGGAAAATCTACTCTGTTCCCAAGAGTGGTTAAAACACGCTAAAATGACAATAAAATAATGAAATACAAAAAAACAAGCCGCAATTGCAACCAAATTTGAATTGTAGAATTTGTTGATCAATACGAAATTTCAGAGCTCAGTTCCGGTGGGAGATGAGGTATAACATGTGGAATCTGTTGTTTTGCGTCTTTTAATGACTTGTTCGGAACGAATTCCGGCTTATTCGAATCTCCTCCCAGAGATGAGGCGTAACACGATCTGTACAGTTAGGCGCTGTGAGGGTACCAGGTGTGGAGCATTTTACTGTGTAGAGTGAGTATTGAAAGTTCTAACCATCAAACGAGGTGATTGTCCAGAGCAGCGCTAATGTAAGGGTCACACCAGCTTTGCACCCTACCATCATCTAGAATGAGGACGTTATTCAAATAAAACCTCGATCTATTAAAACCGTTACATAATTCTTCAAAACGGAAGCTTAAAAATTGACAAGCATCTGGCAATGTCTATCAAAGTGACGCATTTTGAAAGAAGAGAAGGGTAGAGAAAGTAACGGAATAAAAACAATAAAAGATAGATAACCAAGTATGGCTATTTCTCTTCATGCTCAGCCGTGACGTCTGTAGCGAGACCAACCAGCTAAAACAGCTCTAGATCTACTAATCACATCAAACATCATTTAATCAAGGCCTGTAACAGTCTTTCAGTATCGAGGCGGAGAGGGTCAAGACACGAGCAGCGAGACTTACAATGATACAAGACAGGGCATACCTATCAGGAAAACACCAGCATTAAGAGAAATCAAGACAAGATACATTATAGTTATCCTCCGCCAGTCTGTTATTATCTTATCAAAGTTGATTAACTCTGTCTAACGAAGCCATCGCGTCTTTCCCGGCCTGTTACTTCTGCTACTATCGTCTGCTGCAGGAAGTGACGTACCCTGCCAAATTCCATATTAAATCTTCTGTTTCTGCACAAGTTACCATTCAAAACCCAGCTCTAGAGAACTTTGTGCTGTTTCTTTGTCACACGCCTGCTAATTTTAAACCATTTTCCTCAATCAGGCTTGCTGTTAAGAATGCTAGCTTGCACGATTCTCACCCAATTGTTCTAGCATTGATCACAATCTAAAACCAATTACCTACAATTACGTGGTTCCTTCGACCTATCTCATCCAAGTATTTTATTATTGTAAAAAATTGCCAACAAACGTTTGATGATTGAAACCAATATTTATTCCAAGTTACATATGCCTGTAAAATACATTTGTCTTGCACATCTTGCTATTAAAAGAATGGATTTTCCTTGAATTCCTTGATGTTAAAAGGCATTTTTCCTTAAATTTCCTTGGTATTAGGAGGGGTTTTCTTTTAACTCCTTCATATTAAAAGACATTCTTCTTAAAATCTCGTATTTCACATGAGTTCTTCAAATCTCCTGCTATTTCAAAACAGTTTAATCAAACCTGGAGCTATTATAAGCAATTTTCCCTTAAACCTTTCGCTATTTTAAACGTTTCCTCGACAAAGATTTCCATATTCTAAGGAGTCTTCAGGAAATCTCTCCTTATTTGAAACAATTCTGCTATAAAAAAATACTAATTAAAACAATCTCCTTTTATCCATCTCGTTTTCGAGAATCATTTCATTATGCAATCACTCCATCTTCCTGTCTGTCTCTTTTCTGTATGTCGGTGTATTACTCTTTGTGGTCTATTTGTCTGTGTGTCTGTCAATCTGACTGTCTGCCTGTCTTTCTCTCTCTGTCTCTCTCTATCTCCCTCTGTCTCTGTCTGTCTGTCTGTCTGTCTGTCTGTCTCTTTCTCTCTCTCCCTATCTCTCTGTCTCTCTCCCTCTCCCTCTCTCTTTCTAAATCTTTCAGGACGCTTTTATAGAAAGATATTTGCTGAATTTTTGGGAATCTGCATATAAAAAACTGTTTAATTTTGGCAATAATGTCTTGAGATCTAGGAAGAGTGAAGCCGCGGTTAAGCAATAGTTCTCTGGACAGAGGATTGATTCTCGAAATAAACGACATCCGACTTAAAAAATCCCAAATAGATAGACGTAGACATCCTTGCTTCTTCGTCTTTCTTTCTTGCTGTCTTATTCTGGTTCTGTCTATCCGTCTATGTCTCCTTCTCTCTCTCTCTCTCTCTCTCTCTCTCTCTCTCTCTCTCTCTCTCTCCTATTCCCCCCCCCCCCCCTTTTTTTCTCTAATCTTTTCTTTTATCTACCGGTATAACTTTTCTCTCAATCCATATGTCTCTCAATAATGATCGTTTATTAAAAGGATATATGAAACAGATCGAGATTTTCCTAAACCATCAAACTGTTTTTTATTGTTTGCTTGTACGCCTCACTGTTCTTTCATCTCTTTATATAACGTGATGCCATAACAGGTTAAGTTCCGTCCATCTCACATTTCTCTTTATATAACGTGATGCCATAACAGGTTAAGTTCCGTCCATCTCACATTTCTCTTTATATAACGTGATGCCATAACAGGTTAAGTTCCGTCCATCTCACATTTCTCTTTATATAACGTGATGCCATAACAGGTTAAGTTCCGTCCATCTCACATTTCTCTTTATATAACGTGATGCCATAACAGGTTAAGTTCCGTCCATCTCACATTTCTCTTCAGTCGTTGATAATTCAACAGGATAAGAGTTTCCCACTCGAGGAAATTAAAGAAACAACAACAACAACAACAACAACACCAACAACAACAACAAAACCCAACAAAAATAAAACAAAAAAAACACCAACAAAAAAAAAAGGTAATCTACGTGACTGTCTTGTTTAGTTAGTTGATTAAATGAAGGAATAATTAATTGATTGAAGATTGATTAATGATTGATTGATGATAGATGGATGGATTGAATATTACGAAAGCTCAGTCCACATCTCCTGCTCTCCAGGAATTCGGGATTTAATTTGCGACAAAAAAAAAAAAAAAACACAAAAAAAACAAACAAACCAGGAGACAAATTCTGTGTGTGTGTGTTTCTGGTTACGTGAGTATTTTCTAGTATAACTCGTTCTGCTATTGACTGTAGGCCGTGGACCATGGGGGTTTATGTTCTTGTGTGGAATATCTTGTATTGTCCGATTAGAGCTGCTGTAACCGATGTGTAACTCTTTTACCCAAGGTCTAGCGCCTGCCTCTGACTCGTCTGACCGACGATATCTGTGTTTTATATCCTGAACGTTCTATGAAGACGGTAACCCTAGATGTGGCCGTGACCTTTGAACCCTTATACTCGCTTCACTGAGCAGGGGAAGAAGTTATGAAACTTGGTTCTGAAGAATAGGCAAAAACAACGTTTTACAGCAAATCGCAGTCCCAATAGTTGTTTGAAAATTGGCGTGCATGCCAAATCATAAACAGGACGTCGAAATGGCCCACGCGTGCCATTTGAAAAGTCGCTTCTATCATTTATTCAAACTCCCTAGAAATATTTTAGTTAAGATTCTGGAATCGACTGAAAACGTTTTGGTGTTTGAAAACTGACATTCACAAATTGGTTTGCAAATAGGAATCGATAAATAGTTTTGTAAAATCCAACTCTATTCACAGATTATTTCTAAACATTCCTTATCATTATAGGTTAATATAACCGCACGGCTAAGAATTCTCACTAGGCAGCGCACTTTTATTCACGTAATGCAAAAGTTCACAACTTTCTAATAAGCATTTGAAAAGATCTAAAAACAAATTGGAAAAGTTCAGAATTAGTCAATTTCCTCTTCAAGATTTTTATCAAATTTTCAGAAAAGCTAACTTTAGAACGACGCAATATGATTGGCGTAAAAAACAGTAAGCGATTCTTGGTAAACCAAGCTAACCGACCAATCGAGTGCATCTGTACGGAGTAATGTTTGTGCGAGTGATCTGTGCCTGGTTGACATAGGTTGTCCACACGATTGTGGTCTATAGCTTGCCAGGCTATTCAAACCCCCGTCAGCGCACAATGATTGTGTGAAGCCTGATATTCATAATTCCTACGGTTATTTTAATCTCCTACTGACATGGAAGATCACGTGACCCACTTCATGCAATGACACAAACTTCCATCGGTTTTATCAGACGCGCGCAGATCTTGGTAGGAAGTCACACGCAGATGTTAGTCACAAGTCACGCGCAGATCTTTGTAAGAAGTCACACGCAGATGTTAGTCACAAGTCACGCGCAGATCTTTGTAAGAAGTTGCGCGCAGATGTTAGTCACAAGTCACGCGCAGATCTTTGTAAGAAGTCACGCGCAGATGTTAGTCACAAGTCACGCGCAGATCTTTGTAAGAAGTCACGCGCAGATGTTAGTCACAAGTCACGCGCAGATGTTAGTCACAAGTCACGCGCAGATCTTTGTAAGAAGTCACACGCAGATGTTAGTCACAAGTCACGCGCAGATCTTTGTAAGAAGTCACGCGCAGATGTTAGTCACAAGTCACGCGCAGATGTTAGTCACAAGTCACGCGCAGATCTTTGTAAGAAGTCACGCGCAGATGTTAGTCACAAGTCGCGCGCAGATGTTAGTCACAAGTCGCGCGCAGATGTTAGTCACAAGTCGCGCGCAGATGTTAGTCACAAGTCACGCGCAGATCTTTGTAAGAAGTCACGCGCAGATGTTAGTCACAGTCACGCGCAGATCTTTGTAAGAAGTCGCGCGCAGATGTTTGTCACAGTCACGCGCAGATGTTAGTCACAAGTCACGCGCAGATGTTAGTCACAGTCACGCGCAGATCTTTGTAAGAAGTCGCGCGCAGGTGTTAGTCACAGTCACGCGCAGATCTTTGTAAGAAGTCGCGCGCAGATGTTAGTCACAAGTCACGCGCAGATCTTTGTAAGAAGTCACGCGCAGATGTTAGTCACAAGTCACGCGCAGATCTTTGTAAGAAGTCGCGCGCAGATGTTAGTCACAAGTCACGCGCAGATCTTTGTAAGAAGTCACGCGCAGATGTTAGTCACAAGTCACGCGCAGATCTTTGTAAGAAGTCACGCGCAGATGTTAGTCACAGTCACGCGCAGATCTTTGTAAGAAGTCGCGCGCAGATGTTAGTCACAAGTCACACGCAGATCTTGGTAAGAAGTCGCGCGCAGATGTTGATCACAAGTCATACACAGACCGTAACAGCGGTTCTTTTTAACAATTGAAGAAGCTGACAGATCAAGATTTTTGTTGTTGTTGTTGTTGTTGTTGTTGTTGTTGTTGTTGTTGTTGTTGTTGTTGTTGTTGTTGTTGTTGTTGTTGTTGTTGTGTTTAATTTATTGGCAGCAAAAGCCGTCTCTCATATTTTATTTCTTAATCAATTTTCGTTAAATTCTTAACAGATTGCGGCTCTCAGTTAGAAAATAACCAAGCAGGAAAAAGAATAATTATTGAGAATTTTGAAGCCCAAAACTGTATACATTTAGTTTTTTAATGTTGCTGTTGACCAAGAATAGACCTGTGAATGAAATAAGTTTTTACGAGGAAAAATCATGCTATAATAAAATGAAAACTTGGGGTAGGAGTTAAAAGCTTCTGAACAATTTAATTTCCAATTTTTTTTCAACCCCCAAGAAATCTTTGCTTGGGCCCAGTAAAGACAGATTGATTGTCGCAATGAAAGGAGAAACCAAAAAAAAAAAAAAATCATCTGAGCAAAACTATCGAAGAGACAGATCTATTATCGAGACTTTTGTAACTGGCGGAAGTCTCCGAGGCCAGATGCATTGTGGGGCCGTGGAATGGCTTTCACGGATTGGTCAGGCCTGTTAAGTTGAATAGCACCGAAATATATCGACATGTCAGAGTAACAAAACGAATAGTGAGGCAAGTTTCCTCTTAATGGGACTTTCTGTATCAAGCATCTAATTAATTTTGTTAAATTTTTGCCTGCAATTCGGAATAATAATAATAATAATAATAATAATAATAATAATAATAATAATAATAATAATAATAATAATAATAATAATAATAATAATAATAATAATAATAAAAATAATAACAATAATCATAATAATCATAATAATAAAAATAATTATCCATCAATCAATCGCGAAAAGGCAAAAACAGGAATGATTTTATGCATCTTTGTGCAAACTTGCAAAATATATTTGCACAGAAAAGGTTATTTAAATTTAATTACTTATTTCAAATAACGCGTGTCATTCTTGGGCAGAAAAGTTCAGATAATGTATGGTTTTTTTTGACAGAGACGGATAATGCCTGAACATTAGATTTAATGAGCAATCGAATGTGTTAGCGTGTGGACATAGACCACCCACAATGGGCGGGCCTCAAACTGTCAATTACCCCGCCCTTTCCAGCTCAACCAGTTACAATGGGTGTGAGGGCTAAGTTACCGTTTGGATTAGCAAAGGTAAACATTCCTGACCAGTTTAGGGTTGCTCAATGTTTGCTCATACAAAATACATCTAAAATTCTCTAATCAAGCACAGAATGGCGTGTTAAAAATGAACATGCTCATTAATCGCATAGCTTTTTGAGTGTAATTATATTTTTATTTCTATTTCCCGAATAAACAAACTTTTCACATTAATTTTTTATGAAAGTTTTGATTTTAACACGAAAAAAAAAAAAAACGTTCAGGAAATTAAAATTTATTCAGGTTATAATTATGCGATCACGACTGAAATCTATTGAAATCCCAAAGAACTGATTCTCTTAGATCTGGCAACGACCGGGGCGTTATTTGGTGGACATGCGCAAAGCTCTGGTCGCGCAGGTTAACTAACTCACTGTAGTATATAGGTGAGGTACGGGGCCTCAACCTCCTCGCCCTGCCCTGCTGGACTGTAGATTGGTAAGGGAAAGAAATTTGACCTTTACATTTTCGCGTTATGGAAGAATGACTGAAAGAATCAGTCAGTCTATCAATCTAACAATAACACGTCCCTGTAGTAAGAAGACACGAAAAGTAAAGACAAAAAAAACAAAAAAAAAAAACAACCATGCAAACAAAAAAAAAATCCAGGATCTTAATGTTCCAAACATCCAGTCGCAATAGGTAGATTAAAATATTCGAAAACTATAGGTTTTATCACAGAAATCTAACTTTATCCTGCTAAATAGGTTCTCGGACATTTGAAACTATCTATCAGAATGAAGTTAAACTTCAGTGACAAAAGTTTAACTTTGTTCTGATAGATAGGTTCGAAAGTCCGAGAACCATAGATTTCACTTCTGAAGTTTGACTTTGTCCTAATAGATTCAAATGTCCGCGAACCAAAGGTTTTATTAATGAAGTTTAACCCTGTCCTGTTAGATAGGTTTAAATGTCCGCGTACCAAAAGTTTTATTTCTGAAGTTTAACTTTGTCCTGATAGATAGGTTTAAATGTCCGCGTACCAAAGGTTTTATTTCTGAAGTTTAACTCTGTCCTGATAGATAGGTTTAAATGTGCGCGAACCATAGATTTTATTTCTGAAGTTAAATCTGTCCTGATAGATAGGTTTAAATGTCCAAGAACCATAGATTTTATTTCTGAAGTTTAACTCTGTCCTGATAGATAGGTTTAAATGTGCGCGAACCATAAGTTTTATTTCTGAAGTTTACTTTGTCCTGATAGATAGATTTAAATAGCCAAGAACCATAGATTTTATTTCTGAAGTTTAACTCTGTCCTGATAGATAGGTTTAAATGTGCGCGAACCATAGATTTTATTTCTGAAGTTAACTCTGTCCTGATAGATAGGTTTAAATGTCCAAGAACCATAGATTTTATTTCTGAAGTTTAACTCTGTTCTGATAGATAGGTTTAAATGTCCGTGAACCATAAGTTTTATTTCTGAAGTTTAACTTTGTCCTGATAGATAGATTTAAATGTCCAAGAACCATAGATTTTATTTCTGAAGTTTAACTTTGTCCTGATAGATAGGTTTAAATGTCCGTGAACCATAAGTTTTATTTCTGAAGTTTAACTTTGTCCTGATAGATAGATTTAAATGTCCAAGAACTATAGGTTTTATTTCTGAAGTTTAACTCTATCCTAATAGATAGGTTTAAATGTGCGCGAACCATAGGTTTTATTTCTGAAGTTTAACTCTGTCCTGATAGATAGATTTAAATGTCCAAGAACCATAGGTTTTATTTCTGAAGTTTAACTCTGTCCTGATAGATAGGTTTAAATGTCCAAGAACCATAGGTTTTATTTCTGAAGTTTAACTCTGTCCTGATAGATAGGTTTAAATGTCCAAGAACCATAGGTTTTGTTTCTGAAGTTTAACTCTGTCCTGATACATAGATTTAAATGTCCAAGAACCATAGGTTTTATTTCTGAAGTTTAACTCTGTCCTGATAGATAGATTTAAATGTCCAAGAACCATAGGTTTTGTTTCTGAAGTTTAACTTTGTCCTCAGTATGTTTTGATTCCGCGCTATGTCTAGAATAAATCCTCACACAGCTCAACTCACACCGCTGCCCTACCACTCGATATACTCCCGTCCTGGTTCAAATCAAGTGAACACTTTAGATTCTCACCAAGCAACCAATTCAAAGACAAAATAAAAAAAAAAGAAATGAAATATAAAAAGTTCGGAGAAAAAACAGCTGGTTTCACATTTTATTCAAAAAAAAAAAAAAAAGGAAATATGAGATGGAGAATTGGGTGTCGCAGGAAGACATGAAATATGGCGATCATTTTGATTCTTTGAACTTTGGAGACAAAGTTTTTTTTAGACCTCAGTCTAGACTTATAAGTTAGAAGACGTGACCGGCTATAAACAAATTCGGGATCGGTAGTTGATAACTTGCTTAGGCCGCAAAGTCCAATGTCTTATAGCAAATATGTATATTGTAATATCTTGTTTACAAAATCTCACTTTTGTGAATGGATTCGTTTATCTGAAATTTAAATAATTCAGACAGTTATCCGAACCTTTGGGTTGGAAGCGAAAAGTGTCAAATTTCTTAATTTTGAATTAGAACAAAAACATTTCGTATGACTAACCAGAGATCTGTCCAATTCCTACGTCTCCATATAGAAACAAATATCAGAAAACTTTGAGGGGTGGGGGGAGAGAGAGCGCGCTTTGCTAATGATGACATTGCATGCTGGTTAAAGACCAGAGCTCTAGAAATCGGTTAGACACAAAATTCAAGGTGACGCAACATCAATCTTTGATGTGGCGGAACTAAAAAAAGGAAGAAATAAAGGTGAATACATAGAATAAGATAGATAAATATTTTTATAGATAAATAGATAGATAGACGGATAAATAGATAGATTGATATGTTGATTGGTTGATAGATAAAACTTATGAGCAAGATAATATGATTAGAAACCATTGGCGCATAAATTCATGCACACACACACACACACACCATTTAGAGAAAGAACTTTCTTTTTCTTACCTTTGTAGCAGTACAACTGCGCAGTCTCTCTCCCTCTTTGTTTACCAATCAAAATAAATGTGATTGTGTTGATGTTCAACTCTGTATTTCTCTGTTGTAACGAAAGTCGTGTTAAAGTGGCTAAACGTTGTATTTGTTTCTCACTGCAACCAAATCAACAATAGTCCTAGCGATAATTAACACCGAGTACCTGCGTCTTTTCTTATAACTTTTTTTTATTGTGTTTTAGAATGGTTTGGGATGGACGTGGTAAGCTCTTGATCTATACACGGAACTTCCTCTAACTCTGCAATTAAAAGTGATGGCGGGTTGTATATCGGCTGTTAATTTATGGCTTTTGATCTTTCCCAGTCACCACCCTTTCTTTTTGACGTCTGCTTTGAGCCGCTCGTCTGCCAGCAAGGCACCTCTCTCCGCAGTCTCGCGCTGTCCCGCCAAGCTCTTGGCCTGGCGCGAGGGTTGATGGGAAGGGGAAGGCACTGTGGCAGAAGTGAGGATCTACCTAGCCGGAGTTATTCCGGGGCGCGTGCGACAAAGCTAGCACTCTGCGGCTTTTGTCGTGACATTATCATATTGACAGGCGCCCTAACACTGCCATGTCACTGGCTGACACACGCCCGCCGCGATGACAAAGATCAAAGGTTAAATAGAAATCAAACAAAATTTAAAAGTAAAGGGAAATGCGACTGAGAAGTTAAAAATAAAACAAAGCTTGAGAGGAGCAAATAGAGAGAGAAGGCTGAGCGTCAGTGCGTGTACATGGGTTTAAAAAGGTTCGGGGAAGGGTGGCGGAGAGAGAGAGAGAGAGATAGAGAGAGAGAGAGAGAGAGAGAGAGAGAGAGAGAGAGAGAGAGAGAAAAGAGAGTGAAGGAGAGAGATTTAATTGAGTAAGGAAAAAAACATAGAGAGAGAGAGAGAGAGAGAGAGAGAGAGAGAGAGAGAGAGAGAGAGAGAGAGAGAGAGAGAGAGAGAGAGAGAGAGAGAGAGAGAGAGAGAGAGAGAGAGAAAAGAGAGAGTGAAGGAGAGAGATTTAATTGAGTAAGGAAAAAAACATAAGAGAGAGAGAGAGAGAGAGAGAGAGAGAGAGAGAGAGAGAGAGAGAGAGAGAGAGAGAGGGGGAGGGAGGGAGTGAGAAAGAAAGGATAAGGGTAGAGGAAAAGAGTATATTAAACACAGAAAGCGAGAAAGACAGCAGTCAAACAGACTAGATGAAAAACGTGCAAGATAAAACAATAAGCATTTTATGTAGTAGAGAAAACCTGGAGAAAGCCTGAGAGCCACTGTGTGTATGTGTGATAGAGAAAGAAAACGGAGAAAAAGAAAGACAGAAACAGAGAGAGGGAGATAGATAGATAGATAGATAGATAGATAGATAGAGAGAGAGAGAGAGAGAGAGAGAGAGAGAGAGAGAGAGAGAGAGAGAGAGAGAGAGAGAGAGAGAGAGAGAGAGAGAGAGAGAGAGAGATCGAGTGTGAGAGTGGGAGAAATAACCTAAAGCAAGAAGTATGTATTTTGATATTTAGCACAAATAAAAAGATAGAGAACGAATGTCAAAGATGTAAATTGACGTAAAAACACACTGACAGACAAACAGACAAAAAGTGGAGGGCTTGGTTTGTGAATTGTTATGAGAACTGAAGGAAGAAACAGACATCAGCAGAACTCTGGAACATAACCACGGAACAGGAACCGAGCCTAAAACATCGGTGTATTGCCACATCGCAGATTTGATTAATCACATAAATCATATCTGACATAAGAAAAACCTGTCCGTTACAACTCCTCCCTCCCCCCTCCTCTCCTCAATTCTCCTTCGTCAAACAATATAAAAGTGCGGCTAAAATACCGGCCAAAATATTTCTTTCCAAAGGCCAAATCCTTATACAAGAGAAATCTTTTTACTTTTTTCACTATAAAAATATTACTTGGTTTATGATGTAAAATATCTTATAATGTAACTTCTGAATTTTGTTTTCCAATACCAGCATTTTTTGTACGTAGATCTTCAAACAGTAGCATCAGTGAGGGGATTAATTTAGTTTTCCTTTTCTTCAGGATATTACAGCCAATCTTGGAACCCATCTATTATTTTGTCCGAACTGCGAAAATCTGAGATTTACTTCTGCTCAATAATCTGTTGCTCTTACTGACCGGGTTGAAGATATCAGAAATGGCGGGTTGGGTCGGGACGTTTAGTTTATTATTACTTTAGGGATGATAGATCTTGGGGGGGGGGGGGGGGAGAGAGAGAGAGAGAGAGAGAGAGAGAGAGAGAGAGAGAGAGAGAGAGGGAGGGAGAGAGAGAGGGAGAGAGAGAGAATGAGAGGGAGAGAGAGAATTAGAGGGAGAGGGAGAGAGAAAGAGAGAGAGAGAAAGAATGAGAGGGACAGGGAGAGAGAGAATGAGAGGGACAGGGAGAGAGAGAGAGAATGAGAGGGACAGGGAGAGAGAGAGAGAGAATGAGAGGGACAGGGAGAGAGAGAGAATGAGAGTGACAGGGAGAGAGAGAGAGAATGAGAGTGACAGGGAGAGAGAGAGAGAATGAGAGGGACAGGGAGAGAGAGAATGAGAGTGACAGGGAGAGAGAGAGAGAATGAGAGGGACAGGGAGAGAGAGAATGAGAGGGACAGGGAGAGAGAGAGAGAATGAGAGGGACAGGGAGAGAGAGAGAATGAGAGGGACAGGGAGAGAGAGAGAATGAGAGGGACAGGGAGAGAGAGAGAAAGAGGTAGAGAGAATGAGAGGGAAAGGGAGAGAGAGAGAATGAGGGGGACAGGGAGAGAGAGAGAATGAGAGGGACAGGGAGAGAGAGAGAATGAGAGGGACAGGGAGAGAGAGAGAATGAGAGGGACAGGGAGAGAGAGAGAATGAGAGGGACAGGGAGAGAGAGAATGAGAGGGACAGGGAGAGAGAGAGAATGAGAGGGACAGGGAGAGAGAGAGAATGAGAGGGACAGGGAGAGAGAGAATGAGAGGGACAGGGAGAGAGAGAATGAGAGGGACAGGGAGAGAGAGAGAATGAGAGGGACAGGGAGAGAGAGAATGAGAGGGACAGGGAGAGAGAGAGAATGAGAGGGACAGGGAGAGAGAGAATGAGAGGGACAGGGAGAGAGAGAGAATGAGAGGGACAGGGAGAGAGAGAATGAGAGGGACAGGGAGAGAGAGAGAATGAGAGGGACAGGGAGAGAGAGAGAATGAGAGGGACAGGGAGAGAGGTAGAATGAGAGGGACAGGGAGAGAGAGAGAATGAGAGGGACAGGGAGAAAGAGAGAGAATGAGAGGGACAGGGAGAGAGAGAGAAAAAGAGGTAGAGAGAATGAGAGGGACAGGGAGAGAAAGAGAATGAGAGGGACAGGGAGAGAGAGAGAATGAGAGGGACAGGGAGAGAGAGAGAATGAGAGGGACAGGGAGAGAGGTAGACTGGGGCGGAAAGGGTGAGCAAGAAAGCGAGACAGAGAGAGAAAAAGAGGGTGTGTGTGTTACAGATTGTCCCCACACTCACCTGGTAATCAAAGTCATATTATACACATTGGCAGGTTGCCCTCATCCTCACCTGGCAGCCACAGTCATATTTCACTCCACACCTTCACCTTGTAGTCATAGTCATGTTACACCCATGGACAGATTGTCCACACCCTCACCTGGTAGTCACAGTCATATTACACATATAGACAGATTGTCCCCACACTCACCTGGTAATCAAAGTCATATTACACTTTTGGACAGATTGTCCTCATCCTCAGCTGGCAGCCACATTCATAATACACTCCACACCTTCACCTGGTAGATATAGTCATGTTACACACATGGACAGATTGTCCACACCCTCACCTGTTAGTCACAGTCATATTGCACACGTAGACAGATTGTCCACACCCTCACTTGTTAGTCACAGTCATATTACTCATATGGACAAATTGTCCGCACCCTCACCTAGTAGCCACAGTCACATTAGACACATCCAATGGCCTTGACAGTGACGTCATCGACCTAGAGCTTTTTGTCTCAGACGATAAATTCTAAAACTGTTTTCTAGCAGCCATGGACGATTCCAAATCTATATTTTGCGGTTTTCGATCCGAGTATCAACTAAATATTCCGTGGGATTATCGATGGTATTTAAGTTACGTTTCATTAACAAAGCAAGAATTAGGACCACAGGTTATCTCTAATTCTGTCTTTAAGTGGACGGACAACAACAATCAAACCACAAATCAATGGATTGATCAATCATCAGTATCTGAAATATGCTCAATCTTTTCTAAAGTTGTAGTAGTTTGCACTCCACACAAGGCAACTCACAATATTACAGTGAAAACTTAAAACGGGCAGAACCTTACAAAGGCAATGATCAACTTAGCTATTGCCAGATTTCCCCCCAGAAGACACAAAAGTTCTCCATCTATAGCACTGGTCTATCTCGGGCAGATTCTATTGAAGAATTGAATACTGTTGCAGGCGAGTCGAACAACAAGACGGTCTTAATCTGTATTAATGGAATCGAACATGCCCGGTTCTCAGCCAATAACAGCAATCGAGTTAAGAGTTAGACTGAAGCTGGTCAAGGACTCTACAAATGTCCTAGGATTGTTTTTCTCTCATCCTTTACATCGCATAAGCTCATCTCACTGCCTTTTCAGGCTGAGTGACATTAATTCTCAGAAATATTCCTTGTAACGAGACTGGACAGTAAAGCTGGCTGTGTGGGATTGGTTCCATCTATAAATAGTTCCAAGTGATGCATGGTGTACTTTCAGGCACGGTTAGAGACAGCAGTCCTCATCCCCTATTTCGGGCTCGAACTGAAACGGACATAATTATTTGTACATTTCAATAATTTTACTCCCCACTTCGAGACAATCCAAGAGGCAGAGAGTGCTGAAGATACCATTCTTCTCACACTTATATCGTTGGTCTATCGAGTAGGTCTGGTGCTACCCAGGCAGTCCTACAAGAGATAAAAGCCAGAAAACCGATAATAAATCATGTCACTTCACGAAATCCAGTACTTTTACTGGCATCTGGAAATGTCCACCCCAGCTGGACAAATAAACACTCTTAGATTAAAACTAAACCAGAGCGTCTTTTCTGACTTCATATAGCGCTTCTTTACTCAGACTATTGTTATTGATCAATATCGATAGTGATTTGATCAAGATTGTCGATCCAGATTTCTAATTGGATTGTATTTGATATAGCTCATCTGTTAACAGAACACACTGTCTTATTCTGGCTAAAATTTTTCGCGCATTTATCCTGACCCGCTTTCCCATCTCGCCCCTGTCAATAGTCTCCGGTGACATGGGGCTCTGCCAGTCAGAAGATAAACAAACAGCCAGCAGAATTTGATTAGAGGTGAAAGTTTTGATGTACGACAGACGTGATTTGATTTTCCCTAATCAGATAATAGTAATGTTAACAGGGCCAAAAGATGCATTCCCCTCCCCCCCTGTATTTAACGTTTGTTGAAAAGTTGACTATTACTTTTCTGAACTTTCCTTTTTTTCTAGTGGTCAGTTATACGATGCTTTAAGATCTAATGGTAACGTTCAGTTTTCCACCTTTTCTCTCTTTCCATCCATCCCACCCTTAACAATGAGCAGAAGATTGAAGGTCACGTGTACTTCTCTTATAACATAGACCTAGTAGTGAATCCCGTCAGAACAGCATGCTGTGATTGTTGTGGAGCATCAGTCACGGCCGGTGGGTTGAGTCGAGAAGTTCATGGATTCTGACCAGATTCTGACCACATTCCTGCCTCACGGAGCGTGGCGGGGAACTAACACGCAGATGGAACCGTTTCTGGTTATCTGGATCTAAAGCTGCCCACACTCCTGGGCCAAACACATACCAAAATCTCGGAGTGGACAACAGTGTGACGTTACGTGAACCACACAGGATGGTCGTGGTTAAATCTGTACCAAATTCCTTCACAAACCCACGACTGGGAAAACAATATTCAGAATTATAACTGCAATGGTGACAGGTTTTTGTCTTGAAAATAGATTTTCTGCTTGAGACCGAGACAGTGTAGTATCTGATCAAAACTGATCTTTGCTGTCAGTTCCAAAAAACACGTCAGACTTTTGGGGTTTTCTGTGTGGGCGCATCTTAATCTGACAACTTTGATGTCCTGTTTTCTGTTCGGTTGTAAAATCTTCACTGGTCGAGCAAAATAAGACATAATTTTAAAATCTCTTAGACTAAAGACATGAATGAATTCTTTTATGAGACTTGTCATTTTTCAAGTGAATATTGGTCTCAAGGGACCAATTCTAAGACTTCCCTTTCTCCCTCTCCCTTATCACTCTCTCTTTCTCTCTCTCTCTCTCTCTCTCTCTCTCTCTCTCTCTCTCTCTTTATTTATCTATCTATCTATCTATCTCAACAAATGACTTCAAAACCCACACAATTCTAGTTTGCGAGCTTTGAGAAACTTTCCAACCTTTAAGATTATTGGTTGCACGACATGTCTCCACAGGTGGTGTTAACAAGATGGGACATGGTGCCCCATGATTACATAACTCTCTTACAAGAAATCTATGAATTTTCATGAGCTGGGGAAGATTGGAACAGCAATTGTAATGAAATTTATACACAGAAACCGGACTTTAGCAGACCTAACGGAGTCAGGCGAGATAGCGGACAGTCTTTACACCTCTGGAACATTCTCGGAGTGACGCCCAGAAACTGGAGGCGTTAGATCAGACTATTAGCGGAGAAAGTAGGAGATGAGCGAGACTGACGCTGGAGACCCTCCAGAATGACGCACCTCGCATCACAAGGGTTTTACAGCTACAGTTTAAAATATGCGAAAAATCAGTGGAAATTAGAGAGGGGGAGATAAAGAGAGAGAGAGAGAGAGACACAGAGAGAGACAGAGAGAGAGAGAGACAGACAGAGACAGAGAGAGACAGAGAGACAGAGAGACAGAGACACAGAGAAAGATCTGGTGAGACTGACCACCGAGTGGACACCAGATCTAATTGGGCCAGTTAAGCTGACCATATGACTGACACAACTGCGTCAGTTAGAGGAGTTTACCGAATAAACAGACCCCGTCAAGTAAAGCAGTATCTTGGACTTGAATCATCAACAGAATCATCCCTCTACCCACCTTCTATCCCGTACGCCCACACCCCTCCCTCTCGCTTGCCAAAAATGTAAATAAGGCACCAAGTTCGGATTTCAAGTATATCTCAAAGTCTTCCAAAGACCACACAGAGAAACAACAAACTCTGTGGGCAGCCAAGACATCTCTGCATGGCCTAGAGGCACACATCTCGCCTTCTGAGCTCCGAGGAGTATCTCTCCCAAGTTCGAATCGCGTCCATCTTAGTGGGAATAGTCCTTACTTCAGATGTTCCAGCATCGATAGAAGAAATCAACCAAAAAAAAAAGGAGTTTAAGATTTACATGCGATAGAATGATATAATGGAAAGTAGAAAGAACTCCGGCGATCAGGCGATAGAAATAGACTGATAAATCTTAGCACAGAAAGGTGTTTGGCGTTTTTTGTTTTGTTTTGTTTTGTTTTCTTTTGGTTTTTTTTTTTCGTTTTTTGGTGGAATGGAGAATTAAATTAAGAAAAAAATAGAACCTTTGGGGAAAAAATTAAAACAAAGGCTGGTTGGATATGCCACATTTCTTGATAGATAAATTACTCGATATGTAGAGAGATAGAAAAATATGTTAATTGATCAATTATAGATAAGGAGAAATCAACGGGAACGAGGGCAAAGAAATAAATAGAGAAAAAAGTTGAGAGACAGACAAACAGACAGACAGACGAAGCAAAAGGGGCGAAAAATGACAAAACTAAGCAAGATTATAAATCATATGAAGACGCGAGCAATCTAATTTTAGCTTTGTCAAATCTGTTTCTACTCTCTGGACCCAATGCTATATTGCCTTCACCATCACCGATATACGTGTAATATCAAGATCATAAGTTAAAAATATATGTGTCTGTCTTTCTGTAGCCTGTGTGTAAACGAGGTTGTGTGTAAAGAATGTGTGTGTGAAGTAATTAATGTGGAGTTGTCTGTGAGTCTCTGTGCAGTGTTTCATGATGGAGATACGAGTTTCACAGCATCTCTCACACACAGCTCCCGTTGGACGGTCAGGTGGTTGAAGGTTGAAGTCTCCACCTATACCACTTGTTTAGGTGTGGTTCGAGTCCACATCTCTCACACACAGTGATCTCTCTACATGAGCTCCCGTTAGACAGTTGAAGTCTCGACGTAGGTCTGGTCAGGTGGTTGAAGTCGTTTAGGTGTTCGAGTCCTGTGAACATGGACTCCCGTTAGACGGTCAGGTGGTTGAAGGTTGAAGTCTCCACCTATACCACTTGTTTAGGTGGGGTTCGAGTCCACATCTCTCACACACAGTGATCTCTCTACATGGACTCCCGTTAGACAGTCAGGTGGTTGAAGGTTGAAGTCTCCACCTATACCACTTGTTTAGGTGTGGTTCGAGTCCACATCTCTCACACACAGTGATCTCTCTACATGAGCTCCCGTTAGACAGTCAGGTGGTTGTGGGTTGAAGTCTCCACCTATACCACTTGTTTAGGTGTGGTTCGAGTCCACATCTCTCACACACAGTGATCTCTCTACATGAGCTCCCGTTAGACAGTCAGGTGGTTGTGGGTTGAAGTCTCCACCTATACCACTTGTTTAGGTGTGGTTCGAGTCCACATCTCTCACACACAGTGATCTCTCTACATGAGCTCCCGTTGGACGGTCAGGTGGTTGTGGGTTGAAGTCTCCACCTATACCACTTGTTTAGGTGTGGTTCGAGTCCACATCTCTCACACACAGCTCCCGTTGGACGGTCAGGTGGTTATGGGTTGAAGTCTCCACCTATACCACTTGTTTAGGTGTGGTTCGAGTCCACATCTCTCACACACAGTGATCTCTCTACATGAGCTCCCGTTAGACGGTCAGGTGGTTGAAGGTTGAAGTCTCCACCTATACCACTTGTTTAGGTGGGGTTCGAGTCCACATCTCTCACACACAGTGATCTCTCTAGATGAGCTCCCGTTAGACGGTGTGGTGGTTGAGGGTTGAAGTCTCCACCTATACCACTTGTTTAGGTGGGGTTCGAGTCCACATCTCTCACACACAGTGATCTCTCTACATGAGCTCCCGTTAGACGGTGTGGTGGTTGAGGGTTGAAGTCTCCACCTATACCACTTGTTTAGGTGGGGTTCGAGTCCACATCTCTCACACACAGTGATCTCTCTACATGAACTCCCGTTGGACGGTCAGGTGGTTGAGGGTTGAAGTCTCCACCTATACCACTTGTTTAGGTGGGGTTCGAGTCCACATCTCTCACACACAGTGATCTCTCTAGATGAGCTCCCGTTAGACGGTGTGGTGGTTGAGGGTTGAAGTCTCCACCTATACCACTTGTTTAGGTGGGGTTCGAGTCCACATCTCTCACACACAGTGATCTCTCTACATGAACTCCCGTTGGACGGTCAAGGTGGTTGAGGGTTGAAGTCTCCACCTATACCACTTGTTTAGGTGTGGTTCGAGTCCACATTTCTCACACACGGTGATTTCTCTACATGAACTCATTTTTACAGTTAGGTGGTTGAGGGTTCAGGTGAATAACTTCACCACTTTTCACGGTCTGGTTCGAGTCCAGAATAGCAGGTCGTTGAGTCCCTTCAGACCAGATCTGTTGTGCTCACGACCTGCCGTTATCGGTGTGAGATTTCCTGCCGAATCTTCACTTGATGCCCAACATTGCTAGTTTTCAAATTATATTTAAACTTTCTGAAAGTTCTATCTACAGGTTGCGCAAGACTAACAGCTTTGGGCTTTATTTTCTGTGAAATTCTCTCGTTCTCTCTCTCTTTCTCTTTCTCTCTCTCCCTCTCTTCCTCTCTCTCTCTCTCTCTCTCTCTCTCTCTCTCTCTCTCTCTCTCTTTCTCTCTTATTCCCCCAATTTTTTCTTGGACAATTTTTTCGTCTCCTCTCTCCCCTCCCCCTCTTGAATCTGTCACTAAGCTTCCATTCCGCTCCGTGTAACTGCCAACCTAAATCCCTGTTAAATTCCTACAACCCTCATACTTGAAGACTAGCAGCATATACTCTCTCAGGTGTACCTCTAGACCCTAGACTGGTCTAGATCTAACTACAGCTCACCCAGAAAACTGTCGGCGCGTCCAAAGAAATCAGCAAATTGAATGACGGTGAGGGAATTCCCACGAGTCCAGATCCGAGTTTTAACTGGCGCGTAGAGCTATATCTGATGAACGCTCCCCCACGCCAGAATACGCGTGGAATTATGGGAATATTGATAATGTGAGATTTGATGGGCTTGAGCGCCCGTCTGAGAGATAAAGAGGACATAACTGGCGTGGATTCTCTCCCCCGTTTTTTAATCATTTTTAAATGACCAGTTTACTATAAAGTAATGTGAATGATTTTAGCAACACATTATTATCATTACTGGAATTACTGGAATAAAAGCCATTTTGTTTTATGATTGATACCAGCGGGCTGCTGCCGATCGGCAGTTTAATAGATTTAATAATCTGCAATTTTCAAAAATCCCAAACAGGAAAAAACATTATTAATCTGTTTAACCACACTACGTGTCGCCAAAAACTGGATTTTCCATAAAACACATCGGAAAACTTAGTGGACAACCAATTACTCAGTGAAATATAAAAAAAAAGCCTTTAGTTGGTCTGGAAAAAACATGAATGGCTAGAATCAGGCATTGTGGAACAGTGCAAATGTGTCAAGCTGGGAACTGAAAGAGCTACAAGTACCCAGTTCTTACTTTTATATCGATGGTTCCCAGCTTGGATCACCGATTGTTGTCAATCCACAGCCTCGTGACGGGAACTCAACATGGTAATAGTCTTGCTGAGATTTGTCTCACTCTATGAATAGTTTACTTTATCTTTCTCTCTCATGTTAGCACTCCTTAAATCCAGACCAACTTATCTCTGTGCATGTCTGTCTGTCTGTCTCTCTCTCTCTGTCTCTGTCTGTCTCTCTCTGTCTCTCTCTGTCTCTCTCTCTCTCTCTCTGTCTCTCTCTCTCTCTCTGTGTTCTGATTCTATTATCAATCCTCTATCATCCTTTTCTCTCTGTCTGTCTGTCTGTCTGTCTGTCTGTCTGTCTGCCTGTCTCTCTCTCTGTCTGTCTGTCTGTCTGTCTCTCTCTGTCTCTCTCTCTCTCTCTCTGCGTGTTCTGATTCTATTATCAATCCTCTATCATCCTTTTCTCTCTCTCTCTCTCTCTCTCTCTCTCTCTCTCTCTCTCTCTCTCTCTCTCTCTGTCTGTTTGTCTGTATGTGTGTCTGTGTGTCTGTGTGTCTGTCTCTCTCTCTCTCTCTCTCTCTCTCTCTCTCTCTCTCTCTCTCTCTCTCTCTCTCTCTCTCTCTCTCTCTCTCTCTCTCTCTTTATGTCTACTATCTCCGTTTTCCTTTCTCGGCTTTTCTTCCATGTTTCTGACCGTAGGCCTGTTTGCTTGTATCACCCAGTATTATGGCTGTAACACCACTAACATGGCGGCGACCGGCCGCTAAGCCTACTGATCCCACTCCAGCCCGCCATAGTTCTTTGTGGCAAAGTGCTCCCATTAGACGCTCTCTTCACCCAGCAGAGCGCTCCGCTGATAAATTAGATCTATCTGGCATCTGCAACGTCCGTCACTCGATATCAGGAGGGAAGCGAGGGGAGGAGGGGGCGCAAAATGGTTTGTGGGGTAGGAGGAGGGGTTGGGAAGGGAGAAAGAGAATGGTGTGGGTAATAGAATAAGGAAGACAGAGACAGCGAGAGAGAGATAGAGATAGATAGATAGAGAGAGAGAGAGAGAGAGAGAGAGAGAGAGAGAGAGAGAGAGAGAGAGAGAGAGAGAGAGAGAGAGAGAGAGAGAGAGAGAGAGAGAGAGAAGACGGAGTTAGAGAGAGATAAGAAAAAGAGAATGGGAGTGGGAGGGAATATCGAATGAAAGGGATATAAAAGAGAGAGAGAGAGAGAGAGAGAGAGAGAGAGAGAGAGAGAGAGAGAGAGAGAGAGAAGCTGGTTGAAAGAGAAATAGATAGATTGATTGATATATAGATGGATGGATGGATAGATAGACAGATATATAGATAGATGGATGGATGAATAGATGAATATTCATTCATCGTGATGAGCCGTGGTATATGTAATCTTTCACAATTTTTTTTTTCACGTCCAGTTTCTTAACAACAAAGTTTTCTCTTTCATTAAAGATTGTGTTGTCCGGAATTCAGCTGGAAAAAAAGCGCTGTTGGAATTTTGTTCGCCAGTCCACTAGTGGCAAATTCTAACACTGAAATTGCTGTGGGTGAATTGTCAACATGATTTTTGACGTGAATATTAGTCCTGTCGACATTTTGTTTGAATGTTTTGACACTGGGGAAGCTATTTCTAATAGTTATTCCTTTAAACTCAAATGAACTACAATGTAACTGGATCAGATGGTGTAACTACCCCAAACATGCTCAGAACCTTCATAATCGAATACAAAACTGTTTGATTCATATCAAAGCGGTTTATACAATTAGTTTAATAAAAATGTCAAGTCTGTCTTTAAGACATCTTGAAAGTTTGTTTCCCATATTCATGAAAGTGACATCAGAGAAGCCTTTTCATTCACCAAACTTATGTAGACTGTTTCTGCCTTACATCACACACAGGACAAAGGCCAGTTTCACGGTCTTAGTTACCCGGAGGACACCTGGTCATGGATGGGCTATATCCAGCGGCCAATCTCTTGGCCCAAGAGTAGCCACAGCCTCTCTCCACTGGTGAAAGTCCCGTTGACTGAGAGGGAGAGAGAGAGACCCCGCCAGACTCTCTAATAAAGCGGATGTCTCAAGAATGTCTCTGAAACTCTTACTCTGGAAGACAAGTCAAAGCTTTCGATATAGATTTGATATTATTTGGAGGAGAAAAGACCAAATAAAAGAAAGCTCAAATAAATTCTTGATAAAAGAAAAATTAGGATTAAAAGACAAGAGGTTCTAGAGAGTATCCCGCTAAGCGTTCTTCACTCAGACAGAGAGTGTTCCGACAGGTCTACGTCACATTGTCTGCTCCCCTTCTATGTAACCTGCGACCCAGACTTAGGGCGCATAACTCTGAGTGCTTAAGTCGAGCGCCATCATACTCCCAGGTAAGTGGAGGACCACTTCTCGCTCTTCAAAAGGGGTGGGGGGAGATAGGAAAACCAAGGTCGCGACCTTGAGCAGAAGTTCGGGTGAGGCCAGGGACAAAAAAAAAAAAACAAAAAAAAACCAGCCCTAGAGATGAGAGAGGAAAGTCGGACTGCGGGTGCAGGACATCATCATCATCATCATCATCATCATCTACATCATCATTACTATTATTATTATTATTATGAATTCAATATCAGCTTGACATCGATCAGAAAAACCAAGCTATCAACAGACCCAACTAGAGCAAATCTTGTGTCAGTGTGGTGAGAGTCACAATCAGTGTCCGACAAGATATGGTTTAGACATGTCGGGACATGATAATTTGCTTAATGTCCACTCTCGCTGACCAGAGACTGGCCTTATCTGAGTTAGGCCGGACATAAGTCGAATAGTGCGATACTGACCTGCAGATGAAGATTCCAGGAAGGCAGGAAGCTCGGAGAAAAGAAAATGTAGGTTTCGAGAGGAAAATATTTATACAAACATTGGGAATAATAATGTGGACGTTGCCCCACTTCATAGGTGGGTACTTCATATAACATACTTCTCTCTCTCTCTCTCTCTCTCTCTCTCTCTCTCTCTCTCTCTCTCTCTCTCTCTCTCTCTCTCCCTCCCTCCCTCTCTCTCTCTCTCTCTATCTATCCTTCTTTCTACATCTTTTCCTCTCTTCCATCTCTCTCATTCTCTCTATATATCTACTTCCATTTCTGCATCTCTTACTCTCTCCTATCTCTCTCTCTCTCTCTCTCTCTCTCTCTCTCTCTCTCTCTCCTATCCGATTCCAGAAGACCCAAAAACTAACCATTAAAGCAATCGCAACAAGAGATAGCGCAAGAAAAATCCTACATTCATCCTCTGTGACACCGAGGTTTTGAACCGACAATCTCAACATCCTGCACGACTGAAGGCGATCGATCTAGGCAATATGCCACCCTCACCACTCTTGCACCAGATGACAGAACCTCGCTTGTACGACTACTATCGGCCAGACCGTCGGTAGGTTTTTAACAACACCTCGACTCGGCTTGAAATGCCACGACCACCATGATGTGTTGTTATTGTGCAACCACAGTTTCTTTGTTCTTTGAAAAGATCAATACGTCTTTGGAAAACCTGTTAACTTTAACAGACTGTATCCTGTTTGCTTAGACCAGAAAGGAAGCGGTGTTAAGCTGAGTCTAGAATCTTCAAACAAAGTGATGTTGTAATAACCGCTCTTCTCTTCGCATGTTTGGGGGATCTATCGTGAAAAGTCAGTGACTTGGTGCCACAGAAAGCAAAAAGTCACACCACATTGTGCCATTGCGTAACAACAATGCATCGAAATTTTATTGAAATTTTGATTTTTTTTCTATAACAGTATTCTTTTTTTCTTTTCTATGTGTCCGTCTTTGTGTCTCTCTACCTGTGTCTCGCTTCTTCCTCCCTTTCATTTTCTCTCTGTCTGAGAACAGATCGTCGACTGCTTGTCTCTTTGCCTGCTTGTGTATGTCTCTCTCTGTCTTTTCTTCCGTAGTTCTGTCTGTTTGTTCGTTCACTCATCTGTCTGTCTCGACCGATCTCTACCTTCGCTAGGATAAGCTTTTATTCTTCTTTCTCTTCCTCTACATATCTGGGAGTTTGACTTCACGACTGCATGCGTGTGTGTTCTTTCATTAGTTTTACGCGCCCTAAGTTTCCAAAGAACGTAATAGGAAGGGGGCAGGAATGGATCAGATCCCCCCCCCCCACACACACACACACACTCTTCTGATCTTACTTGTATGTGTAACCAGATTATATCATGTTCTGTCTGGACCAGTCGGTCTGCCACTCACTTTTTAAGTACTTTTTTAAAATATATTTACTGACACTGAGAAGGACCACTGATAGACACTTAGAGAGAGAGAGAGAGAGAGAGAGAGAGAGAGAGAGAGAGAGAGAGAGAGAGAGAGAGAGAGAGAGAGAGAGAGAGAGAGAGAGAGAGAGAGAGAGAGAGAGAGAGAGAGAGAGAGAGAGAGAGAGAGAGGTGGGGGAGGCAGACAGGCAGACAAGCAGGCAGAGAAATAAATTTGGAGAGAAGATAGATTAACAGACAAGCAGTTCAAAAGACAGGCTCACTTACTGACAAACAAACTTTGGTAGACATTAATATGTCGATAAGTTCTGGATCTCACACAGTGTTGAGACTGTCCTAAGACACAGAAATTTCTCACGAAGCCGACATTTTCTCCCATTGAGTGAGGGCTAAGCAGACAATGTAAACTCCAGCCATAACGAAAGCTGTTTAGTCCCGTCAATTATAACTCTGTGGTTGGAGTGATGTATTTAAACTTCTGTCATTGAAGATCGGAATTTACGCAGATCTCTAAGCAAAGAGAGAGAGAGAGAGAGAGAGAGAGAGAGAGAGAGAGAGAGAGAGAGAGAGAGGGGGGGGGGGGAAGGGATTCGCTGCCTGTAACACTCCTGAACTTTTTCCCCTGACCTTTTTTTATCACTAGTTTTGAAAGTTGGGGGTGGAGGTAAGACGAAGAGTTGCCCAATCTAAGGGAGATAAAAATTTAATATGATGTATGCCTACTAAATATTGAGAAAGGGGTAGGAAAATAGTTAGAGAGGTGTGAGAGGAAAATGTGGGGTGGCTTAGAAAATGGTGAGATGTAGAGGGTAAAAGCGGTTCGTGTGTAAAAGTGAAAGAAAAGATCAAAATAGAGAGAAAGAAATGAAATAAAAGAGATATACCGATACCGAACCACAGTAACAGATAAATACACCTAAGCAGGGGGACAAATAGAAACAGAGAGAGAGAGAGAGAGAGAGAGAGAGAGAGAGAGAGAGAGAGAGGGGGGGTGTAGAGGATACACACAAGAATACAATATACTAAACTGTTAGACATTGTTGAAGAAGAAAGCAGAAAGAAAGGGTTAGAATTGATTAGCAAAGATACAGAAATAATGCCGTCAGTTGAAACAATGAGTGTCCACAGATAAGCATCTTTATCAACGGGAATAAACTCAAGCAAAGAGATCAATTCAAATTCTCATGTACTTTATTATCAAGTTATGGACGCAACAACACTGAAATTGCAGCAAGAATAGCGCAAGCAAAAGCAGTTTTCAGAGAACGAAACCAATACTAAGAAATCTCAATTCACACAAAAAGAGCACCGGAGTGCTTTATTGAACCCATTATAATATTTGGATGCAAGGCCTTGACGATTTCAAAACAATTACGAAAGAAACTTGAAGCAATTAATGTAGGTCCTTCGGAGAATGGTACGAATCTCATGAACTGCAAAGAAATCAGACGAAACGGCGCTATGAGAGAGAGAGAGAGAGAGAGAGAGAGAGAGAGAGAGAGAGAGAGAGAGAGAGAGAGAGAGAGAGAGAGAGAGAGAGAGAGAGAGAGAGAGAGAGAGAGAGAGAGAGAGAGGATCCAAAAGAAACATGCACACAACTTTATAATTACGGGACTAAAATAAGAAACAACATAACTATAAATGCAACTTAATAAACGTTTCGCCTTTTATTTTGACTTCTTCAGTACTGAAATGAGAAACAGGACGAGTAACGAAAGTTCGAAAGAAGCCCAAGCTGGACACAGATTGGACACTAATGGACAGGTATCTGTTGCGCTTTAAAACGCCGAAACAAAACATAATTTCCATACTATCGGACAACCAAGTGCAATATTGAGATTTCTTTCTTTTTTTAAAAAATACTTTTGAAATGTTTAATGTCATTCAAAAAAAAAAAAAAACTGGGATGAATTTAATAAAGAGATTGTATAAGAAAAAAAAGTTATAATGTAAAAAAAAAAAAATAACTGCTGCACTTCCGCGTAAGGGAAGGTACTCTAGAATTTTTCCTTTCGAGATAACCCTTTCAGGGACTGTGTGCAAACGAAAGTTGAAAAGTAATAGGCCTACAAAATGAAATTAGAAGCAAATATATGAATACTGAACTAGTTAATTTTAAAGTGCCGCTAAATTCGTACTCAGAATTAATTCGAGTTCTAGATCTCGTTCTCTTGACCTACGTTTTGAAGACGGTAAATGAGTTATGTTCTAATATAGAGTCTACATCTAGACTAGAGATCTACTTGGGAAAATCGTTTTTTTTTTTGTTGTTTTTTTTTGTCAGTATTATTACGGTTGTACTGGAAAAACCAAAGAATTCTTATTTCTAAACTTAGGCATTTTTTTTTCTGAAATTCATATTGGTAGATCTAAGAGCATCGCTAGCAGGAAAAATTGAGAATTTTTTTTTATCCTCCACTGTAAGTCAAATCTTCGACATTTTAAAAGTGACAAATAGTGACATGTATGATATAATGTATCACCATGACCTGAATCGAAATTATAGTTGTTATTCAACGAATTAGTGATGCCCAGTAAATCGAAATCATAGCTGTGATTTACGAATTAGTGATGCCCAATTAACTGTTTACAATCACCATGGGGTATACAGACATGTATCCATAAGACCACTGCAATTTTTCTTCTTCTACACGTTCACGAATCCAAATTATGTAATAAAAGATTATAACTGTCCCTTTAACGGTAAATTTGTAGATATTGGCCCGACTACCGTTCGGCTTGACAATTGAATGTTTCCTTAAGAAATTGAAACTTGTAGTTTATGGGATTTTAGAGCAACGCAAAAATGCTTATATCTTGAAAAGTATTTGCGACGAATAAAACCTTTATATATATTGGTGTTCAGCATATCAAATTCATTAAGAAAAATACAATTTCAAAGCTTAGACTGAATTGGGCTGATTATTGCAGTAACGCGCTTTGTACAAAGGATTAGGCTGATGTGTTCAAAACATGAATTGTAAAATTGTAAAAAATTTAAATCTAGCCATTTTAAGTAACATAAAGTTATCCTTGAAAGAGGCAAAATGCTTGTAAGTTACAGTTGTCTTATGTTGCCCATCTGTTCATGTGTCAAGACGATGTTGTCGTTGCCAAGGTGTCAATGCAATATTGGACTTGATTGCTCTAATTGACAGTGAAGTTGTGATCAGTAACAGGATGATTTATACCGCGTGTATTTTTCCAGGCTCATGGTCCTCCTGGAGCCCAGCATCAGGGGGCTGGGAAAGCTGTGAAGGCTATATCAGTTATGGGAGCTGTGAAAGTCTTAGCTCTTTTCTGTTGTGTCTCTTGTGTGGGTGGTAAGTGTTTTTTTTTTATTTACCCAATTTAAAAAATGTAAGGGAAAAATGGAATGTCACTACTGCATTAAAATTTTCATTTTTTTTATAAATCTGAATGAAAGAAAAATTTGTCATTGTGAAATTATGCAGCCTTTGTGATGACGGGTTGAAAGTAAGAATCATGCAGAATTGTAATCAAATCAGGATCCGTTCTGAGTTTTAAAACAGTAATGAATTGTTTATTAGGATTTTCATCAAACTATGGACATTCATCAGCTTTGCTTGGTTAGACTTGACCTTTAAACATCTGAACTATTTTTTTAACAGTAATGTTTTCACATGATGACACAGAAAATGTTATTTTTTTTTTCTTTTTTAATATTGTAGATAATCTTTAAAAGTTGAATATTGGAGAGAAATCTTACCTTTGGAAACAAGCAAGCATCCAACGTTCAAATACCACGAACATTTTTTCAAGCATGAATTTTAAACGTTTGTAATCTATATCAATACGTTTAAAATAAATATTTCAAGTTTTTCTCAAATTTTCTCAGTTGTTTAAGTTGAATTTTATTTTTGTTCCTGAAGCTGAATTGAGTGAGAGACTTCGGTATTTTGAAACCCTTCACCATGTGAACATGAAAGTAAGGAGGAGAAGAAGTGCAAACCTGCCACATCTTGAAAGAAAAGACGTCAGCTTCTCGGCTCTGGGAAGGTGAAACACATCATCCAGCTAAGATCATGACTTTGATCTGTTTTCTTTTCTTTTTAACTTTGTAGCTGACATTTTCCCAACCTAAAAAAAAGCAAACTTTGTATTTGAGATTCTTAGTCGAATATTTTGCAACATAATTTTTATGCTTTTATTACACTAGCACAAATTTATTTTTTATCTTGCTGTTAATAAATTTTATAAAAAAAGCTTGCAAGAAATGGTTTCAGTGAAAAAACCCCTACCAAAAGTAAGAACATTTTGCATCATTCTATCTCTAAAATAATTACAATGTATTATATGAAGATGGACTTCAGAGCAATTTTTGTAATTTTTTTTATTGATGCCTTGAAGATCAGAAAAACATAATTAATGGTAGTCTGTAAGGTTAGAACCAATATTTTTTTTACTGATAATAATATTGTGATTCCTAAAAGACACCAATAACATTTTTAAAAGTAGTGTAATGGAACATAAAAACCAAAGCAAATTAGGACAAGAACATCGAAGAGAGATTGAAAGACTTATCCCAGTTACTCTTAAAATATCTGAAGGGAAGGAATAAGCTTACTTTAATCGAGATATTGGGGTTAATTTTTTTTCTTTCAGGACCTTTGACCTCACGCTGACCCCTGGCACACCTGTTGTCGGGTCAGACTTCACTGCTAAGGTGGTTCACAGAGATGGATCAACCTCGGATCTTTTTGTCGACCTCAATAATTTTTACAATGGCCATCTCTCTGGTATTTTATACTTCTTAACTTTTTAGTGGTTCATAAGCAATAGGAATTTAAGATTGTTGTTTAGAAAAATTATTCTATTGAAAAATTGAAACAAAATAACAAGTTGAATTTTGAATTCTTACTAGCTTAAACTGAGCTACTCTCAAATCTGAGTAAATATCTTTTTTGCCATCAGAGCTTTTTCCCAATGTCCTTTTATTATTTTAAAAGGTCTAATCTACATTTTGAATAAACTTTAATCATTAATTAAAAAACTTAAACAGTTGAAGAGAGCTTCAGTCTTCACCAATATACTTTTTGTTTTGTTAAAGTTTCATCTAATTGTGTTGTTCAATGCTAAAACATTTGTGTAGGCTTAGCATTGTGTCAACAAGGGATTCATTTTCTTAATACTAAATGAACTTTCAAGTTAGTTTTTGTTGTCTTCCTCCTCTTGTTCCTGTTCAGGTGATGAAAGTGTCAAAGCTGATGCTTTCATGGAGGACGGGATCTGGACGGCTAACATCTATGATAAAGATGAAATCTACACGCTCGAGGTTCGTGGAGCTGATTGATGCTTCCATCTTTTATTCTAATAGAATTTTTTTTTTTCAAATTCCTGGAATTCATTCACGGCCATGAATGTGGGTATTTGTTTTTTTTTTTTTGTGCTGGTATTTCTAATACCTTGTGGCCGTCTAGGATGATCATGGTTTTACAAATTGGGACATTTTGATTTATTATTTGATTTTCCAAAGTGTAGTAGCAGGCAGACAAAGCAAAAACACTGAGTATTAAATAAGTGAAATCAGTGATCGAGTTCTCAACTCGCCTCTTTCTGGCTGCTGGAGACATGTTGGATGGTTTCATGTGGTCGAGCGTACCTGAGATCACAGTCAAAGTTCTGTAGTATCAATTAGAATGTGAATCAATTCTAGAACATGAAAGCTTAAGGTCAATTCAAATTTATTTTTTTCATGCCTGGTTAATCGAAGTGCAGCCTAAATTTGGAATAATTAATTGGAGTACAAGTTTACAAATTTGCTTTAATGCATGTGGAACACTTTGCTGTCTTCTCTTCGTGGTTGCAGCCGTCGTCTCCTCACCTGCCGAAGTCAGACAACCACACTATGATTGTGTACAAACAGTCGGACATTGTATGGGACAGCATTTATCCTGATCTTGCCAAGAGTCCCAATCAGAGGTTGGTTAACGGAAATATTCAGTTTTCACACTGTGGATCCTCTTCAGGGCCTCAGCATGGTTCACTGTAAGGCTGGTTTTATTAATTATGAAACTTGTTTTTTATGATTAGATAGCTACACAAATCTTAAAGATTAAAGCAATTTGTTTTCATACGAAAACAGCATTGTTCTGCAAGATATTAAACCTGAAAAAAAAAATAGCAAACAATTTATAGCACTTTTTACAGGTCAATATCTTTTAATTGTCTGTGCTAACAGTGTGGCTATGCCTCATTTTGTCCCTGTTGTATCAATCACTAATTGCTGACTACTGCTTTGATTCTGGCCATCAAGGAAAAAGATGTGTGGCGGCATTCACGCCGAGGATGATCCAGACTACGATCCAGAGCTTGAGGAACTCGAGATTGAGAAGGAACTGGTCCAGGAGCGTGAGTTTAAATCTCATTCTGCTGTTACTATGCTGCTATAATCTGTCTGTTTGTCGGCTAGGGTGGAGCTGAAAGTCACAAACATTAATGACATTGCTTCAGCCAGGGGCAGAAAATTCTCATAATTTTGGCTCACTATAGTTGAGTTACTGGACTTGATGGTCTAATTGATGTTAATCATTGCCAATCTGATTTATTTTGACATCCTTTTTATTCTTTTAAGAAAACAATTTTGTGAGATTTGCAAGCCTCAACGAGATGTTTTTGTTTGGAAATCATAGAATTTCACTTCTCAATCATGTACGCCAGCTTTTCAATCAATGCTGCAAATAATGAATGATTGTTAGGAAATCATAGAATTTGACTTCTCAGTCATGTTCGCTAGCTTTTCAATCAATGCTGCAAATAAGGAATGTTAAGAGGGAGGAGGGGGAGGGGGGATTTTTGATAGATAAGACAATCTTTCTATTCTAAATACTTGAAGATCAGATGCTTGTCTCGTGTTTTCAAGATTACTCTGCGAAGGCTTTCATATCATTTTTGAAAGAAACTAATTTCCAGCACAGTTTTGTCATGTTGCAACTCTCTTACTTCTGCTCTCTACAGACCAGGCCAGATACAAGAGAGCTGTACGAGAAAACACGTGTCACATCATAGCTGTGGCAGACAAGACATTTTTTGATGGTCCCGGCGGGGGATTTCCACATAAGACAGCAAATTCTATTGTGAGTGTCTTCAACAACCCCTAGCCCTCTCTATTTTTGCCGTAACTCCGATGTTTTATACTGTACTAAATCTTTCCCTTTTTTTGTCCTTTCAATTTTTCATGTGTTTCATTTTTATTTTTTTTTTTCAATTTTGTTATTTTTCTTCTTCATATTTGTCTCCTCGGCTCTTTATTTTTGATGAATATTTGGCTTTTTTTTTCTTCTGGGTCTCTTTCTGCTCTCTCCTTTTTTTTTTCCTTCTCAATACCTGATTTATGAAAATTAGCTTGCTATGATTTCTTCTGTACAATTGAAAGATGTTCCGTTTCATGTCAAATAAAGTTCCACCACTAATTTGTGATAATTCATTGAAAAAAAGATTATTCAATTTCTTATAAAATAATAATACATCTTTTTTTTTCAGGAATAATAATTCAACATCTTATAAAATAGTAACTCATATTTTTGTACAATAATAGTTTCTTATTTTCTAAATTGATAGCCTTTTATTTCATGAAATTTTTAAAATGATTTCTTCCACTCTTTGTATGTATCATATCTAGATTCAAAGTATGCAGAGTGTGAACAACATTTATCGGAATGTGGTTTGGAATTCAGAGCTTCAGCTCTCGGGGCTCGGATTTCAAATCAAGGAGGTAACTGCAGTTTCATATCCTCACTGACGAGAGAATCTTATATCTCTTCAGCTCTTTTTCTCCTTCAGTGTCGGCAGAAACGTTACAAATATTTGTTACAAGACTGGCTAAAGGAGTCAAGCATCACATTTCTAAATTCATATTTTTTTAATCATCTCTTTTCTTTCTTTCTTTTTTTTTTTTTTTGACAGTCTCTCCATCAATGAAAGTTGTACTGTATATTTAGCTTGAATTTCTCACCTTTTCTATTTGACGTTTTTCTTATTTTTCGGCCACTCACAATTGTTATCTTTCATCTGTTTTATTGTTCTTCCACAGCTGAGAATTCATGATGACCATACAGCAGACGATGACTTTGAGAGTAACAATCTCCACTACAACATGAGACGAGAACATTGGAAAGATATTGATCTCCTGAAGGTGAGTGATGGACGATGGATGGACTGATTGATTGATTGATTGATCGACTTCATTAATTGAGTTATATCTATACCATCATCATAGCTAATGGGACCTCAGGGAGCATGGCAAGCAAGATATGGGAATGGGGACAGAGGATAAAAACTAGGAATCGTCTGTGTTTGGCAGCTGTCAAAGATTTCACACACGTTAGAGAAGTAGTGACACCATTATTTGTGTGCACTCATAATGTTTTACCATTAACAGCCTACTCATGGTGGTATTAAGTAGAACTAGCCTGGTAGGTTTGTGCTCTGCATGACTCATCTCTATCATTTCTTAATTGACTTTGTTCAATGAGGTAAATCAGCCAAACTTTCTGGCTAAGTCAATATTGTGTCATTCATGATTTTCAACATAATATCATGAATTATTCCCAGCTTGAATAGATGAGACAATTTCACCACAAAGCCAATAACAAAACACAGGAGGCTTGTAAAGTTCATATTTTTAACCAAAAACTGTATGAAATTGATGATTTGCAGCAGAAATCAAATTCCTGTACAAGCATTAAGAAACATATATTAAAAGACAACTAACCACTATTTGTTCTGATCCAATTTTTCTTTCTTTTAGCAATTTGGCAGGGATAAACACTTTCACAAGTTTTGTCTGGCACATTTATTCACCCATAGAAGTTTTGACGGCGGTGTGCTAGGTCTCGCCTACATAGCTTCATCAAGGCGCGGAACTCTGGGAGGAATATGCTCAACAAGACGTGAGTAACAAACAAAGATAACTGTGTTTCCCATCGACTCTCTGCACGTTTCCAATGGACCTGCTACATGTTTCCAATCAACTCGCTATGTTCCTCTAGTAATATCCAGAGACCCATCAAGAGGCAACAAGAAGTAAAATTAGTAGATTTGTAGAAATAGGAAACCACAGCGCTGTGTACTAGGTGTCCACCTCTTCACCTTCCAGTGTCTTGCCTTATTCCCTACCATTAGGCCACTGACATCTGATTATTGGTAGTGTTTTATTAACATTTGGGTGTTGAATTTCATCCTTATTTAGATTGTTTTTCTCCAGGTTCAGGGGGCAGAACTCTCAACACTGGCTTCAGTTCTTCCATGAATACTAAGGGAAACAACCTGCTCACCCAGGAGGCTGTGCTGGTCACAACTCACGGTAGGTCCTGTGATTTCCTTTACTTTGGTGTAAATTTTTTTGATTGTTCAATTTTTGGTCTATAAAATCCAGTGCAAATATAAAACATATTGTTCTTAATTCAATGGTTTTGGTATTGAGGGCAGTGCACTTTTCTGCAATTTGTAGGAATGAAAAATTCTTGAAATTATGATTATTCTTGGAAACAATCTAGATCTTTGTCTCTGTGAAGTTGTAAAACACAATGGTATTTTTATAGTTGCAAAACTTTTTTTTTCATGAGTGTAGGTGAAAACCATAGTATAGACATAAATAGCTTTTCGGTGTTGTAAATTTTGGATATAAAAAATTTTTATGTGTACATTAAAGATATCGCAATATTTCAGTACATCAACTACGATTATTGTGTTTGAAATATTTTATATTTTTGTTTTTCGCTATTTCTCTCTTCATCCTTTTATTTTGTTCAATCCTCCGACTCCCTGAATTCCTTTCGTGTTCGGCTTGGATCAATAGAGTTTGGTATGTATCGTCACAAGCTAATCATCAATGCAATCCTATTTTCTTAACATTTTCTTTTGTTTTAGTGTGAGTACTATCTTTTGGCTGAAGCTTCTTTTCTGAGATTTTTTTCAGCATTTCCTGCTTGTTTCCATGTAATGTCAGGCTGATGCATAGAAAGTAACTTTTTTGTTCCTAAAGAGTTTTTGGCAAAGATTTAAGGTCTCTTGCATAAAAAATATTAACGATTAATTAGATTGTCACTTAATCTTAAAGTTAAGCATTGAGAGAACAGGCTAAAAAATGATGTTTTCTTCTTTTTAAAGTTTTTATTTTCAAATAAGTGGTAATTTGAGCAAAAAAGGCATTTTTTTGTAAAAATCTCAAGAAACCAAAAAGTATTCATTCTTGGTTGCCATCTTGGAGAATTTTTTTTAATTGCACCCATTGGTTTTTCAAGTCAGAGGGGGACACAACTTATCGGCCTAGAAGCTACTCTGGTCTAACTATATGCCTCAGCAGCAGTTATAACTCAATAACATAGCTGGAGACAAGCTGAAGTAAATAGCAAATAGTTTTGGTTGATCTTTCTTGAAGTTTGTTCTGCTATTGACCGAGTGTGTCCCGTCAGGTCATAACTGGGGTGCAGAACACGATGCAGAAACCTCTGAGTGTGCCCCAAGCTCATTCAATAACGGAAAGTATGTCATGTACCCTTATGCTGTCAGCGGCTATGAGGAAAACAACAAGGTGAGGAAGAAAAATTTATTATTTAAACGCATTTCATATCTTACAATCTTCTGGTTTGGTTTTAAAGTTGGAGACTTAATGCCAGGAGGTCACAAGTTCAAAACTTGGCCAGTTGTGTAGATAGAGGCATAAAAAGAAGGTGATATCGGCCAAGACTGATTCTAAAGATCTGTCTTGTTGAGAATTCTTCACCGAGCTACAACCTCTTCTTCCAACCTAAAACTGTTCAGAACTACCTCAGGCAATAACCAAAGGCCAATAAATGATATTTTGGGCCATGCTAATTTTGGGAGGGGATGAAGGCGTCACTTTAGTTTCAAACATTTTTTTTTGTTACAAAGCAAACGTACAGAAGACAGTCATGTATTTGCTATTCCTGAACCCTTTTTTTTTTCAATGAACAGAAATTTTCCCCATGCAGCAAGCGTTACATCACGGAGGTGCTAACATCCAAATCAGACAGATGTTTTAAAGGTGAGATATTGGCATGTCTTGAGACACGGATTCATAGATCTACCCTCATTGCTGTTGTCATTACTCTATATTGTCAGTGCAGTGTTGTTGCTTACTTAGTTTCACATGTCTGTCACTTGATAAGAAATTATTCTTAACTTAGAATTTTTGGTTGTAATAATGAAGTGAAGAGAAGAAAACATTATTTCTAAATATATGACAATTGTTAATTTTAAATCCATAAAAATGTATTGAAACACATTGTGCTAAACTGTTAACACAACAGATAACACACGCCATCCTAAATCGTACACCATCCTACCAGGGCCTAACTACTCCACTTTAAATACACTTTTTTCCTCCTTGTTTCTTTCACTTTTCTACTTGGCTCTTTTTTTCCATTTCTTTGCAAGTCTTTCATTCAGTTTTTGGTCTTTTAAAATAATAACTCACTCTCTCATTTTTCTACTCACAGTATTTTATTGATTCGCTTTATATCTCAGTACTGTTGTAAGAATGCTATCGCTGGCTGATTAAAGTTCGTCCAATGCTGAAGCTGCTATGTTGTTTAGAACTCAGCCTGGTGCTTCATGGTTTCCCTGGCCTGGGCCAGAGGTGTTCAGCCTGCTTGCTTGTGACAAACACGGCACATAAGTTGATAATATCACAGGTTCTTCGAAACACATGGAAGATGATTTTTAAATACAGTGAAGAAAACTTGTTTCTATTTTGACCTTCCTAGAAAGCTTGCGTTAATGATGAGGAAGAAAGCTTGCATACACTCAGAGGATTTTGATCTCTAACCATTTTATCTATTTTTAAAGTCTCATTTGTGTGTTGTTTTGGGTGGAAGTATTGGGAGCATGTTTCCTTATTTTAAACTTTTGCTTTCCTAACAGCAAGTTCCGTACATGGTTCGGTAAAGCAAGGTCAGGTGATCAATCGGCCTCCCCGCTCTCTCAACCTAAAACCACAATGTTTACCTTCTCACCAGCCTACATATTTGTAACCTACACCAATAAAGCTGTCTCACCTTTGTTTGTAATCTTCAAGACAATTTGATAGGACATCAGATTATTATTACTTTTTTTTTTGTCAGGCGTCTTTAGAAAATTCTTTTATTGTTGGGATTCAAGGAAAAAAAAAATGAGGGTAAAGCAACAAATGTTTAACACATTTCAGTTGTTCCTTACTGATTTCAATAGTGATCACATGTTTTTCAATACAAGCCTGAAAGTGAAATCAACTGACCTGGAGTTTGAAAGGGGGTTATCTTACTTTGGAACATATGAAAATAAAAAATTTTACATTTAGAAGTATAAAATAAAAATTTTACATTTAGAAATATCACAAATAAATACCAAGGGGACATGAATATGAAGAACCATGTAACACTATTTTAACCGTGATGTTGACAAGGGAAGCATTATTAGTGGTTAACGCTAGAGTCAGAGTATTTTGTTTCTCCTAACATCAACCAATAACAAAGATCGGATCTCAGAAGGGCAGTTTAGTAAAATTATGCTCAATTTCTATCAAAGTTCTAGTGACTTTCTTTATATTTTATACCTCCATGAGAATTCTTCCCCAATTTGTTCTTTTGTCCATAGATTTAGAATGATTCTCTTGTCGCTCCTCACACGGGTCTTCTTGGTCACTCTGTTTCCTCACGCAATGTGACTCGCCTCACAGCATGCTAGTGCTGTCTTCGTGTGCTACACCTGAATCACATTCAGAAAGACTTAACTTCTGAGCGTGGTCATAGCCCCCAGCTTATGACTTTCTTCCTCTTGTAGTCTCAATGTTTCCTTCTCGAAGTTATCATCTTTCTCTTTTTATTCTTTTTTTATTTCTAATACTTTCAAGATTCATAGCACCTTTTCTTTTTTGGGGTTTGAGGTTGTCTTTCTTACTCTTGTTTTTGAAAGTCTGATCTTGTAAATTTACAGCTGTTCTATGTCAAAGAATAAATAAGTGATTTTGCTCAATTCAAATCTCATTTCCATTTCATAGCCAATAAGCGAGCACTATGCTGAATAATTTTCTTCAGTAAAATTTCGTTGTTTTCTTTTTCTTTGTGATTGAATCAAAACCCAAACTTATCCGAATAATATTTTGGCAGTTAAGATAATCTTCAAAATCTCTGAAGTTCTCATGACAGAGTTGTGTTTGCAGATAAGCTGATGGATTTAGTCTCAGCAATAAATTAATCCCACTGTATGCATTGCTCTGTTCTAAGGTTGTAACATCAGGGACCAGTAAGTGCTTCACATTTTTGCAATTTTTGAACAATTCTTTTGCCTTTTATTGTAGTTTCTCATTCAAATTTGTTGATGTGATTTCAAGTTCTTTTTGTTGAACAGGGAAGGGTGTGATGAATGCAGACTTCAATTTTCTTGTAAATTTTAATTTTTTTTTATATTTCTTTTTTTTTTTAATTTATATTTGTTCTTGAAGGGGAAAAGGGCCTCTGTCATTTTCCCTTTTTTCCCCCTTTTCTTTTTGTTTTAATTTGCGAAATTTTTTTCCAGTGTTTTTCACACGCTAAAAATCTTGTCTACCACACATATTTTGCTCATCACAAATATATGAGTTTTATTTTAGCAGTGTCTCATTTAAAGAAATAAAACAAAAAGACAAAGCAAAATGAATAATTTGAACAGAAAAAATAGATTATTATGAAAGTGAAAAATTGAGCCTGTACTTTGTCATGTGAAAAGATGACTATATTGAGAGAAGATTTGACAATGGTTAATGTTTAATGATTTGATTTAACAGGCTTTTGTGGTCAAGGAGGCTTTACCAAACTATCTCAACTTTTTAATGTCATAGAAATGGAGAATACAGTTAAATATAATGCTGGAAACAAAATATATTCCTTTACAGAATGAACTTGTAAATGTGTATTTTAGTGATTAAAGTGCTTATCTGTAACCTCTAGCAAAACTTAATCAATATTGTAATAGCGTCAATATTAGCACAGCCAGCACACCATTATCATTAACACAACTACAATATCAGCCCGGTCACTACACTATCATCATGAAGAAAACAACTACAACATCAGCGCAACCACCACACAGTTGTCATTAACAGCAACCAGAGGACAAATGCTGTGAAAGAAACAATACCGTGTCCCTTTCCCGTCATAGTTTTTTTGTTGTTCTCACTCTTCTTCGATTCTTTCTGTGTTTTTCCTGGTTCCACTGAGTAGTTAGTTTCTAAACTTGTATCAGCCACAGGGGCAAAGACACTTATCACATACGGTGGAGATTTGGTTTATTAAAATGGCTGGTGCAATATTACAGCAGACATACAATGGTTCAGAAATACACAGAGACAGTTTCCTAGCAAACCATATAAAATGTTCTTGATATTTGTTGCTGTGGAGGGTAGTGAAAACCTGGCTTGGGACATATTACTATATATAGATCTACCTGATCAGCAATAATCCTGGAAATGGATATTTTCAATCTACCAATATAGAAGCTCAGTAATCTCTTTGCTCTGTTTCTTCTTTATGATGAAACTTATTTTATTATAATGGCGGCCGAGAGCAACAACATTTTGTTCTATAAAAACTATCAAAACTTCTGTAGAACATTAGATACCACTCAGCCCAGAAAATTTGCATGATGGCAGCCTGAAGTCTTAAGTTGAATGTCCTTCACCTTCCTATGCATCAAAACAATTGCTTCAATTTTTCACAATTCATATCATATTGTCAAGAAGTAGCCAATTTCTGTGTCCCTAACTGTATTTTATTCAGTCAGCTTTTGAGTTCACACTTCTCTTAATTGATTTTCAATAATTGTCCCTTGTAAATTTCAAGCCTGAATTTATTATTTCCTGCCACCCTCCTTGATTAACTTGAATGTCGTCTGTATGCTTTTTTTTCTTTCTTTTCTATTTGTTTTTTTCTTGCGTTGTTTTTTATTACAGAGGAAGATCAGACGACGCTGGATGGTGGTAGTAAGTTATACCCGCCCAAAATCAATGCATCTCAATAATTCCCCCCCCCCCCCTTTTTGTCTAGCACTTGATGTACAGCACAAGGCTGTTACCTGGCCACCTCTATGCTTTCCTTTGTTGCATGAGATTAAAACGGTTTTATGTGCTATGTTTCTTACTTTGGGATAGAACTGTTTTGATCTCATACAATATTTTTTTTCGTCTTTGATATTGGGAGCAGACTGCAATTTGCCTAATTGAATTTGAGGAATAAAAAAAAAACCAATCCAAATTAAGCTTTATTTATTTAAATAATTGTAAATTCTTTCCTGGCTGATACATGAATTTCTTGCCAGTAGGAGACGTATTTAAAGAAATTAGTGAAGCTCTTTGCCTCACAGATTTATAGAGAAATAAAAGTCTTATTTAGTTTTTGACTGCCCTTTCTCGGCCTCACCTGGACAAATTTTCGATCATTTTATAAATAATAATGATGGGATAGATATGGAGCTATTCAGTGTTAGATTCTAGAAAGTTTTGTTTAAAACAATATTTTGTTTGACTGCAAGGCAATACTAACTTGAGATAAAGTTAGTATTTTTATTTAACTGCTTTTGGCCAGGATTTTAATCTGTTCAATCTTGAGATGTATAAGCCAACAGTAATTTGTAAAAAGTAAAAACACTAAGCCAATTTTTAAACATAAGTAAGTGGCTTTTCCAATAGAAAATGATGGTATGTCTCCTGAGTTCAAGGACCCCACCTTAACTCCTGCATAACACCCTGATCTGTTCTGCGAGTTATCTGTGAGCCTTTACCAACCAACCATGCCTTGTTTCACATCGTGTCTCATGTAGTGTTTCTCTCCCTTTCTGACCACAATATACCTGGTTATTTTTCTTTATTATATTATCTCCTTTCATTCTTACATTCCTTGGGTGCAGGATATTTACTATTTACTTCACTTTGGGTGAAACAGTCTTATTTTTGTAACAATAATTTTTGAAGATTTCTTTTGTTTCCAAAGCAATAATTTAAAAAAAGGATAAACATTATGGAATTCAGTTAGTTTCATTGTTCAATCATGATTTAATTGTTGAAGTTTCTTATCATTTGCTTCCTCAATTTCGTCACATTTATTGGGTTAGGAGACTGTAACTTTCGTGAATCTTCCTCTTTCTTCTACACCTGTTTTTCCTCCTTCTTGTTCTTCTTCTTAATTTGATATTATAATTATTATCATGATTTTATCGAACAAGGTACGATATTCACTTGTTCCTTTCTCCAAGTCCCCTCCTTAATATTGTTTAAATCAAATCTATTCCACAACCGTGTTGCCCATGCTATACAAGACTGTTCCACTCAAGATCAAGCCACCATGTAACCGTATAACTGTGTAACCAAACAACCAATTTTGCCAGTTTACCCTCACCCTCTTTGCATGGGATGATTATCTGTTTGTACATTGAGTTTGTTACTGAGTGCATTTGCTCCACTTAGCATTAAGAATCAGAAATCAGGTGTGTATGGAAGCTTTCCTTTCCTCGACTCTCCTCCCACCGCCATTTTAATAAAACCACTTTCTGACACGTTCTAAGGGAATCACTCTCTGACAACCATTCAAAGAAACCACTTTCTGACACGTTCTAAGGGAATCACTCTCTGACAACCATTCAAAGAAACCACTTTCTGACACGTTCTAAGGGAATCACTCTCTGACAACCAATCAAAGAAAACCACTTTCTGACACGTTCTAAGGGAATCACTCTCTGACAACCAATCAAAGAAAACCACTTTCTGACACGTTTTAAGGGAATCACTCTCTGACAACCAATCAAAGAAACCACTTACTGGCTACCGTTCTAAGAGAATCACTATCTGACAACCAATCAAAGAAACCACTTTCTGACAACCATTCAAAGAAACCACTTTCTGGCTACCGTTCTAAGAGAATCACTCTCTGACAACCAATCAAAGAAACCACTTTCTGGCTACCGTTCTAAGAGAATCACTCTCGAACAACCAATCAAAGAAAACCACTTTCTGACAACCGTTCTAAGAGAATCACTCTCTGACAACCAATCAAACAAAACCACTTTCTGACAACCGTTCTAAAAGAATCACTCTCTGACAACCAGTCAAACAAAAACCACTTTCTGATAACCGATCTAAGCGAATCACTTTCTGACAGCCAATCTAAGAAAACCACTTTCTGACAACCATTCTAAGAAAACCACTTTCTGACAACCATTCTAAGAAAACCACTTTCTGACAACCAATCTAAAATAACCACTTTCTGACAACCATTCTAAGAGAATCACTTTCTGACAACCAATCTAAGAAAACCACTTTCTGACAACCATTCTAAAAGAACCACTTCCTGAGGACAAGAGCTGCCAACTTGTTGTGACTCACAGACAAAAGTAATCGCCTCTTAAGGGCGGACATTTTAGAATTTTATATAAACAAAACAGTTTTTTCTTGTGTGTGTAACTGCTTGTCCTTGTGCATGACGTCATTAAGTGACACTTTGGTACAACATTGAGAGTGATAGGAATATGGTCTAGAAGTGCGTGCTCAGTGCTCGACCATAGGCTCCGAGCTTCGAATCCTGGCACATTCTGACTCTGAACAGTTACACACCTCTCAAGGGCGGTAAAATTAGCACCTAAATAAACACATATTGTTAAGTTGTTCAGTGGAAGAGAAAGATGGTGTTAAAGCTCAAGAGTGGCAGGGTCTTGTAAATGTTTCATTTTGAGTTGATAATGGTATGTTGATCAGTAATGACCAGTCTGAGAACTTCTGTGAGACATGAAACTCTCAGAGTTGTGACAATCATTCATTCCAGCCTCTTAGTCCTGTGCCACTTGTTCCTCACTTCCTTCTTTCCTTCTACTGTCTGCACGACACAATCGCTGGAGTTTGTGGAGATGCAGAGCAAGATAACTCTGTCGGGAAGTCTGTTTCCATCACCAGGTGAAACCTAACAGCACAATGCTATTTTATTGCTTGACTCTCATATAAAAACACCCACTTACTTCTGTTGTAGTTTTTTTTTTTAATATATACATAACACAGTACTGTGACTATTTAGGCCTGTGGCTTCTAATACATACACAATACTTCTAACCTTCAGGCGCTAGAATGGCTGCATAGAACAGGCTGCTTGAGAAGGGTTTAGAGAAAAAAAATGCGGCTAATGATGGGAATAAAGAGTTAGACAGACACCTGGTCGTGGTAGAGGAGACTAGCACGGAGCTCATGTCCTCGTCAATCTCCTGGACAATAGTAACATTGGTCTAGAGAGCCTTTACTTGGGATCTGAACAAATCCAGGCCGAGCTGTTGTGGGGTTGAATTGAAATAAAGCAAGATACACAAATTTCCTCGTCAATCTCCTGGACAATAGCAACATTGGTCTAGAGAGCCTTTACTTGGGATCTGAACAAATCCAGGCCGAGCTGTTGTGGGGTTGAATTGAAATAAAGCAAGATACACAAATTTCCTCGTCAATCTCCTGGACAATAGCAACATTGGTCTAGAGAGCCTTTACTTGCTATCTGAACAAATCCAGGCCGAGGTGTTGTGGGGTTGAATTGAAATAAAGCAAGATACACAAATTTCCTCGTCAATCTCCTGGACAATAGCAACATTGGTCTAGAGAGCCTTTACTTGCTATCTGAACAAATCCAGGCCGAGGTGTTGTGGGGTTGAATTGAAATAAAGCAAGATACACAAATTTCCTCCTCATCTACACAGCAGAAGGAAAACTCATTTGAGAGATTTGTTAGGATTTGACTGGTCCGGTTCCACAACCCGCTGTCCTTCCCACTGGGTCGAGCTGTGGATGTTTCGGTTTTAAGAACTCCGAGGGATTCTTGGCTTTGCAAGCTTAGAGCAACTCTTATATGAGTAGATAGAAAAAAAATGGTTTTGTTTAGTTAGTGTCCACCAGAACTAATGAGAGAAAAACAGCATAAAAACTGAGTAAGGTTGGGAACATTTTTCATTCAGACTTTTTAAAATATATACGTATATATACATATACATTTCTAACCGACCTTTGTTTTGTTTTTTCTCCTTGGGCAACTCATTGCAGATTAGTACCTCAGTTTTCTGTTAATCAAGGTGAATTAGGTGTAGATTCAGACGTCTAACCTGGTACAACAGTTGTGATTTGGCATTGGGAGAAATAGCTTAATAGATAATGCTGATAATCAAGATGCTTTTATTTTTTGTTCAGTTTTTGTTTAGTTTTAGCAACATTTAGTTGCCGAGCACTGATTCAGGCTAGCATTTCATATTTATTTTTCTTAATTCCTTCTTATTTTTCTTGGGTTTCCTTGGGTTTTTTTCTTTTCCTACTGCTCTCCAAGTGTAATCCATCTGGAATCTCGAAATTTCAATACAAAGAAACAAGTTTCTTGTATCATCTTTAACCTGAATGGGAAGGAAGCTAGCAATATATTTATACTTAATGTTTAAGTCACCACAAATACTTATGAAATGTTGATATATTGGATAACATGAAACCTTTTTTTTTTTCTTAATCTGACCTCTGACCTATATCTAGAATTTTCTGATGATCTTTATCATGAACCTTTCTTGGGGGGGGGGGGGGGGGATGAACAATATCAACCCACTAATACCTAGAACCATAGTGACATCAAAACACAACGTTGTGCCACCATTTTTATGGGGTATAGAGACGAGTCCAATGCAAGCGTTTAAACATAGATGTAGTCATAGATTTAAAAAACATAAAGGCTGGGTATGTGAGTTGCACTTAAAACTAACATTTATCAATGATGACAACATTATGTCTTGTACTGATTACAAAGTGGAGGAGTGTAGTCAACCGCGGCTATTTACACATAAATTGCCAGCCATATCAAACTCACCCAATAGTTTAGAACAGCGATTCTTTCTCCAGACATCTTCAAGGAGTGAAGGGCAGGTAAATCTATGTAGCATGAGTTGTTGAATAGCTCTCTCTTTCTCACCCCCTCCCCCTTCTCTCTCTCTCTCTCTCTCTCTCTCTCTCTCTCTCTCTCTCTCTCTCTCTCCGACCCTCTCTGCTTGTGTCAGTATAGAGTGAGATAGAACCATTGATATATAAGATAAAATATGACACTGCTTGGACTCGATGTGCTTGGGTTTTAAATTCTTTAGTTTTTTTCTGCCTTCGTAGATGCTTTATGAATGATTCTGACTTGGTCTCAAGGATCCTTTCAGAGTGAGCTTTATCTCACCTGTAGATTTTGACTTATTCTTTCAAGTAAACTTAAACCAGGATGGCTTTACTACATTTGATAGAATAAGACATTAGCCGAAACCACATCCCTTTTCCTCAGTTGATTCTCGTGGTTATGCTTTGCCAGGTTGGCTGTAGATTTGTTAGAAGTATAACAAACAGTCTTTCCTTTGAATTAAGTCTGTCTCATTAATTTACGTTTCAGACCACACCCCCACTTCCTCAAAGAGTAAGTTTATGTGAGAAAATCGCGTTAGAGCTTGTGAAAATCAAAGCCACTAAAGGGATCAATCATTTCTAAACTCAGCCTGTGTGTTTAAACCCTCTCCCCCCTAGGATATCAGCCGAACGTCCCGATGTGTGGCAACGGGCTGCTTGACCCTGGAGAGGAGTGTGATGGAGGTGGAATGGGCCTCAGCGGGCTGGATAAATGTTGCTCCCCAGACTGCATGCTTATTGGGAACGCTGTTTGCAGGTTTGAGAACCCTTGGTGCAGGGATTTTCACATGGCTTGAACAATCTGGACACCTGAGACATCTCTGTACCGTTGGGCGGTTGAGTAGAGTGGTTGTTTATTGGGAACACTGTTTGCAGGTTTGAGAACCCTTGGTACAGGGATTTTAACATGGCTTGAACAGTCTGGACACCTTAGACATCTCTGTACCGTTGGGCGGTTGGGTAGAGTGGTTGTTTATTGGGAACGCTGTTTGCAGGTTTGAGAACCCTTGGTGCAGAGATTTTAACAGGGCTTGAACAGTCTGGACACCTTAGATATCTCTGTACCGTTGGGCGGTTGGGTAGAGTGGTTGTTTATTGGGAACACTGTTTGCAGGTTTGAGAACCCTTGGTGCAGAGATTTTAACATGGCTTGAACAGTCTGTACACCTTAGACATCTCTGTACCGTTGGGGGGTTGGGTAGAGTGGTTGTTTATTGGGAACGCTGTTTGCAGGTTTGAGAACCCTTGGTGCTGAGATTTTAACATGGCTTGAACAATCTGTACACCTTAGACATCTCTGTACCGTTGGGCGGTTGGGTAGATTGGTTGCCTTGATAAATACAGTTATGATCCTCTAATAACCTTAAGTCTCACATCTCGGCCAAATCAGTGTGGCATGGCTTTTTTCATTGTCAGAACAATGAATTTTTCTGAGCTTCTCAATGAAAAAACTTGAAACAAACTATTAAAAATGATTATTTTCTGAAACTCTTGAAATAACCTGTCTATGAAAGCTGTTTTTACAAATTTTTTCTGATGCTTGATTTTTAAGATGGTATGGCAAGGTTTACGTCACCTAGGGGAAGGGGGGAGGAAATAAAGGGGAAAGAAGAGAAATATCTTTAGGGAGGTAGCGGGTGGAGGAGAGCGAAGATAAGATAAGAAAAGTGTCGGTTGGAAGCCTTATTACAGACCCCGGTTGATTCATTCAAACAAACAATTCAATAACATGATAGGTTGGAGGTACAGTTGCAGGAAACTGTTGCTTTCTGGTTCACTTCTTAACATTTTTGCTGTGACAATATTGGGACATTTCAATAATTTTGCAAGCCTTTTTTTCAATATTGATCTCTTAAAGAGGATTTCATTTATTCTTCATGTTTTAACAGGATTGACATTTATGTTGTACTGTAAAAAATTCCACTAAAAGATCAGTGGATTATTGTTTCAGATTTTGTCACAAATCCAGAGGATTTCAACTTATGCTGTTTCAATTGGCTTGTCTCAGATTTTGCCAAATCCAGAGGATTTTAACTGATGCTGTTTCAATTTGCGTCTCCCATTGCAGCCCAGTAAACCACGAATGCTGTGTGGACTGCCTGGTGGCGGCTAAAGACACCCCTTGTCGCGGAGAGAGCAAAGAATTATGCCGGATGGCTGCGTATTGTCCGTATCCTTTGAAAGACTGTATGTCACATATGTGGGTGCTAAAAGAAGCTATCGCTGGTGCATGTTATGGTGAGATAGGAAGAGAGAGGGAGACAGGCAGACTGAGAGAGAGAGAGAGAGAGAGAGAGAGAGAGAGAGAGAGAGAGAGAGAGAGAGAGAGAGAGAGAGAGAGAGAGAGAGAGAGAGAGAGAGAGAGAGAGAGAGAGAGAGAGAGAGAGAGAGAGAGAGAGAGAGAGAGAGAGAGAGAGAGAGAGAGAGAGAGAGAGAGAGAGAGAGAGAGAGAGAGAGAGAGAGAGAGAGAGAGAGAGAGAGAGAGAGAGAGAGAGAGAGAGAGAGAGAGAGAGAGAGAGAGAGAGAGAGAGAGAGAGAGAGAGAGAGAGAGAGAGAGAGAGAGAGAGAGAGAGAGAGAGAGAGAGAGAGAGAGAGAGAGAGAGAGAGAGAGAGAGAGAGAGAGAGAGAGAGAGAGAGAGAGAGAGAGAGAGAGAGAGAGAGAGAGAGAGAGAGAGAGAGAGAGAGAGAGAGAGAGAGAGAGAGAGAGAGAGAGAGAGAGAGAGAGAGAGAGAGAGAGAGAGAGAGAGAGAGAGAGAGAGAGAGAGAGAGAGAGAGAGAGAGAGAGAGAGAGAGAGAGAGAGAGAGAGAGAGAGAGAGAGAGAGAGAGAGAGAGAGAGAGAGAGAGAGAGAGAGAGAGAGAGAGAGAGAGAGAGAGAGAGAGAGAGAGAGAGAGAGAGAGACAGAGAGAGAGAGAGAGAGAGAGAGAGAGAGAGAGAGAGAGAGAGAGAGAGAGAGAGAGAGAGGGGTGTCTATGTCTTAGGCTGACTCTCATTAAACCAGTCTAGACAACGCCATTTTTTTCTCCATATCTAAATAACGATTGGTTCCCAGTGGAGGGTTGACACATCAGCCTTAACAAATTTATCCAGAGGAAACAAGAATGAGTGCCCTGACTCCAAAGCTGTGGACAACGGAACAGACTGCATTGATGGGTGAGGATATGTGTTTCTCTGGATTTTTTTTTTGAATCATATATTGAACTGTCAGAGGGTACAGAAATTGAGAGTGACAGCTTAGCAAAATTGAAGCTTGAGTACCAGAAACCCCAAGTGATGGCATTTTGATGAGCTTTTAGCTGTTTTGAAGCATTATGCAAGGGGAGTAAACATTTATGAAATGTCAAAGCTGCAGTCCTTTCAAAGTCATGGGGATGATAATAGGGATAAAACAAAAATCAAATGAATGTATTCAACAATGAACAATTAAAAAATTGGAGGCCATAACCTTTTCTTCCCCAGGGGAAAGTGTAGCTTGACCGGTGAATGTTTGAATTACTGCGAGTACGAGGGGAGGATACTGAACTTGCAGCTTTTCCCTTGTCGCTGCGAGGAGGCAGGTATGTGAAGCACAAACATCAAGTAACATCATCCTCTGTAAACCCTGAATATTTTGAAGATAAGATCTCACCACCGTTTATCAGTGACAGAGGGGGATGCTGAGTTCATGGGCCAGAACTGATTTCTTGGCTACGTGGGCCGGGCTGGAAAGTCATTTGCTATTACAGGGCAAAATATGTTTAAATTTTTACCTTCTTGAAGAGCATAACTCTTGAAACTTTTTGCTGGAGTTGTGTGTTGTTGTTCTGATATGGAGTGATGGACATCAGTATGAACATTCATCTATAGTAACAGAAATTTTCCTGTCTCTACGTGTATTTTTGTTGGTTGCATTTCTTTCGGCACTGTCTAATTTTAAGAATGTTTTTCTTTATTTCATGAGCTTTCCAAACACGATACCTTATTTTTTCCTACTATTACTTATAACTAATCAGGGAAGAGAAGGGAATCTATATAACAATACTGCCGCACTTTAACTGTGTCTTTCATGCAACATCACATTGCTATGCCGCAGGGACTAAGGGAGTGGCAGGTAGCTACAAAAGAAACCTTACTTGTTAGCAACATGTATCGCCCTGTATTTCAGAGACGGCTTGCCTACGGTGCTGTAAGACATGGAATGGTTTGTGTGAACCAAGGGGCAAGAAGCTACTGACTGATGGTCGGCCGTGCATCTTCGGTTACTGCGAGGTAAAACACGGAGAGACTCATTCACATAAAGTTGTAGTTTTATTCACATAAATATTACAGTCGAGTAAAAATGATAATTTGACAAAATGGAGGTGAAAGCCACCATGTTTGTGGAATTGCATGCAATATTGTAAAGCATAGCAGCAGTTTAATTTTAGAGTTCACTTTTTTTTTCTTAACGCACTTGTCAATGAAGTAGAAGCATTGAAATGGAGTAAATGTTATTGAATGAAAATTTTCGTCTAAAGTTTTTACAAAATCCTGGCCTCTCTCTCTGTCTCTTTCTGTCTGTCGGTCTATCTGTCTCTCTCTCTCTCTCTCTCTCTCTCTCTGTCTCTCTGGCTCCCTGTCTCCCTCTCTCTATGTCTCTGTCTGTGTCTCTGTCTGACGGTCTCTCTGTCTATCTCTGTCTCTCCCTCTCTCTCTCTGTCTGTCTCTGTCTCTCCCTCTCTCTGTATGTCTCTCTCTCTCTCTCCCCTTCTCTCTCCCCCCCTCTCTCTCTCTCCCCCTCTCTCTCTCACTAATTGATCCACCCACTCACCAACCACCGTGTCCAGGCTGGCCAGTGTAAGGAAGGCAAGGGAAGCACAATTCAGCGTCTGTTTACCTTCATCGAGACGCTTGACTCAAGCACATTAGGTAAGATTGACTGTCTTGACATCTGCTCAGTTTCTCTGCAAAGCGCTAGGATTTTTTATTCCAAGACCTGCTGATTGTTAGCAATATTGAAACACAAACTGTCTGCCAGCTCACAGTTTTTCTGCTGAATGTCTGCCTCAGTGAAATTTTATCCGTCTCTTGTTATAGTACGCTGGTATTAAAAAAAAAGTCAATAAAATATATCATTCCCATATCTACACACCACAAGGTGAATCAACGATATACTTATCTCTTGTGACGCATCCCATGTTTGATCAATCAAGATCCATAACTCTACACACTGCTAAATGAAGCTAATCTCCCCTGGAATAAGAAACAACGAAAAACTTCAGGGCATGAGAGCAGCCACCAAAGCCTCAAAGGAGATAAAACAATCCTGCTGACTCTTTACACATGTTTTTTTTTTTATTTGTCTTATGTCCTGAGAATAAATTGCTTCTATTTTTGCATCCACAGTTGCGTTTATGAAAAGCAACATCGTTGGGACGGTGATCGTTTTTTCTCTCATAGTCTGGATTCCCATGAGTTGGGTCATCAGTTGCATGGTGAGTCATGTCTGATAAGACAATTTGACAGCTCTGTCTGTTGTTTGAATTGCATTTCTCCGATGTACAGAAATCCTGGAACTTCATTTTTTTTTATGCCCTTTTTAAAAGGTTTTGAATAAGATAAATCTGAAACACTGATATCAATTAATGCAACAATTCTGGATGATTCATACTGCTACGCTTGAACTCTGTGACGGATTGATTGGTGCCGTGACACATGACAATCTTGGCATGAAGTCATGGGAATAGTTGACAGGTTTGATGTAGCCGTACAGCCTGTTTGACAGGAAGTGAGCCCAAGCTTTCAAGATATAGATTTATTCCTCTTACTTTTTTGTAACTTGTCTTTTTGTCAACGTTTTTCTCATCTTTATTTTTTCAAGCATATTTTTACCATTTTTTCTTCTATTCCCCTTCTCCTGCTCCTCTTTCTTCCCAGGACAAACGCAGAGAGCGTGAATCTCGGCAGCGGGAGTTGGCGTGGGTTAGTAACGACGTATTGCTCAGTCAATCACTTCAGGTTTGCTTGCTTCTCCTGTGGTCGCATGTTCTGTGGTCAGCTTTACTAATTTTGACCGTGCTGCTGTTGGTTTGTGTGCATCATCATCATCATCATCATTAGGAAAACTACCACAGCTTTCACCTGATTGTGCCAGAAAAAAAGAGCTTTGATTTTAGTTTTATTCTTCATTTTGATTATCGTGTATTTTAGTATCAGAGAATCAACTGACGTGGCTAAATTCATGGAAGGGTTGTGATGCCCTTTTAAAACAAATTTTGATGATTTTCCTTTACAGAGAAATCTTCATTTGAAAGAAAACAGTTAAAGGGGAAATTATCAAACAACCAAAAAAAAAAACCTTGCATTATGCATTACGTGCCTGGTAGGTGTTTAGAAAAAAAAATAGTAGATGCTTTTTTGTTTTTGTTTTTTATTTATAATTCTATGACTCATTTTACATATATATATATATATATATATATATATATATATATATATATATATATATATATATATATATATATATATATATAAATCATAGCTTGTCCTGTGATAATTGTATATGATGATGCACTCAAGCTAACAGGCTTTTTATTTTGATTTTAATAAGATAACTGAATTACCAAATTGCTTACAAATACTTCTCCTTGGTAGCATTAACAGAAATTGAAACAGGTTGATAACTTTGTAACACAGAATAATGTATGCCTAATGCCTCCTACTCAATGAGTATTGAAATTACCATTGTTGAAAAATTATTACCAACTCGGTTACTATATTTTTATCAGCCCTAAATTTTATTTTTTTTTTTTTTTGCCCTCAGACGTCTCATTATCTTCACTATGTCATTTTTACTAAATGCTTTGATTTTTCATAAGTTTAGAAGTGTATACTTTTCACTTCGGATCTTTCTGTTCACTGAATTATCAATAAGTATTCAGCATTAGGAAATGAAGCACCAGACAATAAGTGGTGTCCGGGGAACAAGTCTCATCCTTTTAATAACACAAATATAAATAAATAAGAGGAGTCTCACATGAGATTAAAAAATCATACTGAAATTTTTTTAAATCAATTATAAATCTAGTAACTGGTTTACAAAACCAAATAAATTAAACTGGGTAGAAAATCCAGTTGTTCAGAATGGTGAGTGAATCCTCCGGAGGTAAGTTGTGTCCCATCCACTGAAGTTTTAGCACGGGTTGTCCAATTCAGTTTGCTGTTGGATCCAATGAATTGTTTCTCAAAATGTGAGTACAGCATACTTTTTTTTTTTGGCAAATGTGACCTCTGAACCAGAAGAAAGTAAGATGAGTTCAGAAAACAGCTTGACATTAAATGTTGCATGGAGAAATAAAACTTCAACCATTGCACTAGCTGCAAAGTGTGAAAACTAAAATAGTGAAAGTGCAAAAAAAAAAAAAAAAAAAGCATCAGAAAATACATGGGTTTTTGCTCTTGTTTGATCAATATAAAACATTTTGCTGTAAAGGATTTCTAATCTTTTTTATTTCCCTGAAACTCTTAAATGAGCTTTCCCCCCATTTCCTAATCAACAAAAGGTTGGTGTTGTGGTATTTTGTTTACCTGTTTATTTATTTTATCAACTTTTCTTGCTTCCTAACTCAACAGCATTTTCACAGGCTCTCAAGGTTCAATTTATTTTTTTCATGTTGTCAAGGTTTTCCTGTTGGAAATTGTTTCATTTCATGAAAACTATTGAAAATATATATAATTATGTACCCTTATTTGTTGAATCAAAAATTATTATTATTAATCTTCTAATAATCCTGTCAGTTGAAGATAATTTATTACATGAAAAATAATTGTTTTCATTTTTATGTTAAAAGAGGGAAATAAAGATCTAGATTTCTAAGGACAGAAACAAAATCTCTTGCTCCTAAATCTAAACAAGACACATGTTGCTATTTCTACATTCAAAACAAGATTTGATACCTATTACTGGTGGAAATGGCATAGTGTGGTAATATTCCTTTAGAGGAGTGTCAGATTTTCTCATCTTTTGAAACAGTAAAGATATGTAGAGAAAGAGTTTAGCAACTTTCAAATGCTGGTTTTTGTTTTTTTTTTTTTTTTTTTTTTTTCAAATCCAATTTTATAAATTCTGTCTGCTTAGGATAGCAAGGCAAAATATAACACTGAGAAGAAAATAATTTATTGTGAATTTCATAATTTAGCGAGTTGCGGAAACCTACTGTTTACATGTCACTGTTTTCAGGCCTTTTTAGTCACAGCCCACTGTGCTAAAAACTTCTGATAAATCTATGCTTTCTGGTGTTTTTCGTTCATGGACTTGTGAAATTTGTGAGTGTCTGCATGTTTAATTGAAGTGACTGCAAACTACTTTATACTTTTAGTGTCTGGGCTTAGATGCAAAGTCCCTTTTTAGATCCTGTTTGATTGTTTTGTTATTGTTTTATTAACAGTTAAATTAACTGTTGCACATTGGGTGTTGTAATCTTTACCCTCATCAATACTCTAGTTGTAGTTTTGTAACCCTTTCTTTTCTTTTTTTTTTTTTTTAATTTCAAATTACAATTGAAGACTGCTCCAACTGCAGTGTTTTAAATTTTTGTTGCTATCAACCGTAACTCTTGTATGAAAATAATATTATGGTTCCTCCACGCCCCCATCCTCCCTGTTTGATAGCAGCAGGAATGTCGGTGTTTGTGGTGTTTACTTTCTCACAATTCTAGATACACCTTCTTCATTCGGTGTTTATTTTTTGCTTTAGAAAATAGTTTGTTTAATATGCTGGGATTGGCTAAGATAGAAAAAAAACCAAACGTTGCATTTGAAGATTTTGGAAGAATAAACTTTGATCTAATATTTGAAAGAAAAGTCAGATCTGTTGTCTTAAGAGGCACGAAATAAATAATAAATTTAACACAGAGATCATAACTTTTGTAAAAGACTGTTGAGCTAGCCATTGTATAAAAGTGTTAAAATACTACTATAGATATTTTGACCATTTTTTAAATCTATTAAAAACCTGTAAAAATTTAGGCCTCTATTCATCACTGAAAGGACATAGAGAACTTTAAGGCTTTGTTCCAAACTAAAGTATATGAAAAAAGTTTTTAACCACTTCTGGAAAATGAGGCAAGACAAAGATATTGTGGTCATGTTTCAAACCTTAGATTGTCTTCTTTTAATATCGAAATTAGGTCTTACCTGAACTGGCCTGGCCCGGCCTCAGAAGACATCAAGTGATAAGTTACTAAAAGTCCAAAAATGAAGCTTCCTTACTACGATTTTTCCATCCTTGTCTCATCAGAGCAACATGTTGGCCAACCGGTTCAAGGACTACAAGGTGAAGGAGTCAGACTACCACAGGTCAACTGGCCGACCCCTTCTTAACGACCGCACCAACCTAGGTGGCGCTGCTGGTAGCAATAACTACCAAGAACACATCCCACCACGACTGGAGCTGAACGCACCACCCACTTATTCTAACGCTATATACGGCAACGTTAGAGACGTGGTGGGGAAAGCAGCACAGATGGAGACCTCTATATAGAATACAGGTAAGTGTTGCTCACCCTCCCCCCTCAGGGATTCTAACGCTAGAGACGTGGTGGGGAAAGCAGCACAGATGGAGACCTCTATATAGAATACAGGTAAGTGTTGCTCACCCTCCCCCCTCAGGTATTCTAACGCTATGTACGGCAACGTTAGAGATGTGGTGGGGAAAGCAGCACAGATGGAGACCTCTATATAGAATACAGGTAAGTGTTGCTCACCCTCCCCCCTCAGGTATTCTAACGTTAGAGACGTGGTGGGGAAAGCAGCACAGATGGAGACCTCTATATAGAATACAGGTAAGTGTTGCTCCCCCTCCCCCCTCAGGTATTCTAACGCTATGTACGGCAACGTTAGAGACGTGGTGGGGAAAGCAGCACAGATGGAGACCTCTATATAGAATACAGGTAAGTGTTGCTCACCCTCCCCCCTCAGGTATTCTAACGCTATGTACGGCAACGTTAGGGATGTGGTGGGGAAAGCAGCACAGATGGAGACCTCTATATAGAATACAGGTAAGTGTTGCTCACCCTCCCCCCTCAGGTATTCTAACGCTAGAGACGTGGTGGGGAAAGCAGCACAGATGGAGACCTCTATATAGAATACAGGTAAGTGTTGCTCACCCTCCCCCCTCAGGTATTCTAACGCTATGTACGGCAACGTTAGAGATGTGGTGGGGAAAGCAGCACAGATGGAGATCTCTATATAGAATACAGGTAAGTGTTGCTCACCCTCCCCCCTCAGGGATTCTAACGCTAGAGACGTGGTGGGGAAAGCAGCACAGATGGAGACCTCTATATAGAATACAGGTAAGTGTTGCTCACCCTCCCCCCTCAGGTATTCTAACGCTATGTACGGCAACGTTAGAGATGTGGTGGGGAAGCAGCACAGATGGAGATCTCTATATAGAATACAGGTAAGTGTTGCTCACCCTCCCCCCTCAGGTATTCTAACGCTATGTACGGCAATGTTAGAGACGTGGTGGGGAAAGCAGCACAGATGGAGACCTCTATATAGAATACAGGTAAGTGTTGCTCACCCTCTCCCCTCAGGTATTCTAACGCTATGTACGGCAACGTTAGAGACGTGGTGGGGAAAGCAGCACAGATGGAGACCTCTATATAGAATACAGGTAAGTGTTGCTCACCCTCCCCCCTCAGGTATTCTAACGCTAGAGACGTGGTGGGGAAAGCAGCACAGATGGAGACCTCTATATAGAATACAGGTAAGTGTTGCTCACCCTCCCCCCTCAGGTATTCTAACGCTATGTACGGCAATGTTAGAGACGTGGTGGGGAAAGCAGCACAGATGGAGACCTCTATATAGAATACAGGTAAGTGTTGCTCACCCTTCCCCTTCAGGTATTCTAACGCTAGAGACGTGGTGGGGGAAAGCAGCACAGATGGAGACCTCTATATAGAATACAGGTAAGTGTTGCTCACCCTTCCCCTTCAGGTATTCTAACGCTAGAGACGTGGTGGGGAAAGCAGCACAGATGGAGACCTCTATATAGAATACAGGTAAGTGTTGCTCACCCTCCCCCCTCAGGTATTCTAACGCTATGTACGCCAATGTTAGAGACGTGGTGGGGAAAGCAGCACAGATGGAGACCTCTATATAGAATACAGGTAAGTGTTGCTCACCCTCCCCCCTCAGGTATTCTAACGCTAGAGACGTGGTGGGGAAAGCAGCACAGATGGAGACCTCTATATAGAATACAGGTAAGTGTTGCTCACCCTCCCCCCTCAGGTATTCTAACGCTATGTACGGCAATGTTAGAGACGTGGTGGGGAAAGCAGCACAGATGGAGACCTCTATATAGAATACAGGTAAGTGTTGCTCACCCTTCCCCTTCAGGTATTCTAACGCTAGAGACGTGGTGGGGAAAGCAGCACAGATGGAGACCACTATATAGAATACAGGTAAGTGTTGCTCACCCTCCCCCCTCAGGTATTCTAACGCTAGAGAGGTTTTGGGGTAAGCAGTGCAGACGAAGACCTCTATCTAGAGTTCAGGTAGTTGGTGCTTAACCCCATTAGATTGCAATATCAGTGAATTTTTTTTAGATGGTCATATATAGGTAATAGAATTATTGGATTGATGAATCTGTTCAAACTATTGAGAGGTTTTTTTTATCCAATTCCTGAAACAATTTTGGCTTTTTTCTACTTCACCAGTCCTGCAATACCAAACCAACATGTCTTCCTTTCACGGATAAGAGACAAATAGAAAGAGAAGAAAGGATGGAGAGAATTTCAATTTGTGGTTTTATTCTCTGATTTGTTTTTTGTTACCATTTAGAATGTTCCTATTGCAAGTTTAGTGTGATTTTTGTGTGTGAGCCTGCTGCTACAGCTGTTTGTATTGTGGAGTGTTTGAGTTTCACTCTCACATGCTTATAGACTCACGAAAGATGTCGATGAAATGTGAAACTGTAGAAATTTTGCCCCCAAAAATCATGTCAGGATCTACATTTTGATAAAAAATATAAACTATGAATCAGGGTTTTTTGATTTTTGATTGATGTATCATGTATGTACCGTATTATCGCTTCAAAATCTGAGTATGGTATATAACTGTTTTGATATATATATCTATACCATAGTAGAGTGTGTAATTTTTTGTGGATATCTAAAGCCATAGATTCAAATGTCTGATGTTTCTAGCTGAAAGTATGAATGTTATGTGAGGTTGGTTGTATTTGTTTATAGTAAATTATCAGTATTTTGTGTTACACGCTTTGCCAACTTTCTAGCAATAATTATGTCAATATTTTGCTTCTTACAAATGTATTTATTCTTTCTGGTATTATTCATCCACTATATAAACAGCAAACTCTAAAATGTTAACAGGTTTTATGATGGCAACAAACTCTCTGCATCTGTTAGGTTTGCCTTTACATTGTATGTGATGGCTCATCTAGTTTATGTTGTCTGTTTTTTTGTGATCAAACCAAGTTGTGGATCTAGGAAATAGATGAAGACTAGTTTTCTGAGTATTCTATAGAAATTTGTTCATCCCAAGAAAAAGACAAGGATTCGTTAGTCTTTCCAAAAACTGCCTTATGTAGGCTATCCATGGAAAATCATGGTCCGGAATCTTTTCCTCGTGGCCAGATTTCACTGTTGAGCTCTCTCTCTGCAGCCCTGTCAAAGCGTTTGCCTTGTTTGGACAGAGTTGCCTTACCATGACTGTGCTTTGATCTATAACTCTTGTTATTGACAGATGTTTATATACAACAGTTGTATTTATATTTATTAATCCATTGTAGCATGTTTGTTCTGTCAGGGACAAGTTGCGATGCTCTAGATTTTTCTTCATTTGATTATGCAATGCTTACTGCACCTATTTTGTACTAAATTATCTTATATATTTATATACAATTCATCTATTGAAACAACTGTGCCCTTCTGTGCTGTAACAAAGATTTTCTTTATCTCATTGTCAGGGACACAAATAGAGATAGAGTGAGAACTTCTACATACAAATCTATTTCTCTTGCATTATTTTTATCTATTTTTTTTTTTACAAATTTCGTTTTTTATTCCTGTAATGAGGAAATTCAAAAGGAATTCTTCTCCTTCCTTGGCCATTTTGAGGAAAGATGAAAACATTTGTTACGTTTTTAAATAAAAACTTGAAGCGAATCAAACAAGGAAGGTCACTCTGAACTGAAGTTTAATGACACACAGTGAAATGAGCAGACGTAGGACGATGTGAAAAGCTGAATGGAATTGAAGTTTACAAGAAAAAATCCAAAGAAGGGGACAACAAACGCTAAGGGGAGAAATGGATTCACTAGCGCTGTGTTCTTACAAACATATGAGATTCCTAGGTGCCTTGTTCAACTCTTGCCCGCCAAGATGTTATCATTTTAGAGCAAAAAAGATTTGCAGCATTAGTATTCATACCCTGAATTGCACACACGCTTTGGAGTCTCAGGTATACAGAAATTTTCATTTTGTCTTAACATCAAAGAAAACACTGCAGAGTTTTTACTGTTACTTGTTGCTTCTCACATTCTCTTAAGTTCCATACAATTTGTGCCTTTTCTTTTTAAATTCACTTTTTCTCGTGCTTTACTCTTTTTATGCATTTTTAAGTGCACAAATTTTTTTCTTTGTTATTTTTCCTACACTTTCTTATACTCTTGAATTTGCTTTCTTAACCATGATGCATTTCCTATGTGAAGCCTTAGTTCAAATAGTTTCTTTTTCTGTACAAATTTACACAGATTATTTATTTAATCTTTATAGCATGGTAGTTAAAGGAAATAACAGCTATGTATAGTTGTAGACCTGCCTCCTTAGTTCTTCATAAGAGCTTTCATTGTGACGATATGATCCAAGGCTGTTGATATATTTGTTGTTGGTTGGTGTGAGAAGTTGTATTAAAACATGGATTGCTTAGGGTAAATCTAAAAATTAGTTTTATTCAGCCAGACTGCAATATTTACTTTGTTCATAGTCAACTTTCATGCGATTTCCATCTTCAGGGTTCAATAATATTTGATTTTTATGTAGAAATTTTGTCTTATGCCATTTTTTTAATACACTGTACATGAATGTATCCCCCATCCCCCTTCAATGAAAAAATCCGTTTTCTACACTATAGATACAGCTATATTTATTATGTTCCATCAAACTTGTTATTTGTTACACATAGAGTTATTCAATCATGATTATTGATATTAATGTTGGTTTGTCTTGAAAATCGATATGAATATACCTTCTGTCAATTTTCATTATTTTTTTTTTCCATTTCAACTTGAGTGGTAGCATCATAGATGTTGTGGAAACGGTGGTGATAAGATAAAATGTTGAAGCTGCTGCTGTATTCTGCAAGATAATCCCAGGAGTCACATAGAGTACCTGCAGCCGTTGCAACATTCCATTCTTCCCAAATCTGCAGTTCTCTCTCCAAGTCTTGTATTATGTGGAGATTTCATCACAGAGACCCTCCTCATAGTGTGTACCTGGTCTTGCTGCTACCTCTTAAAGCAGCAACATTATTGTGAATATAACCTCGACCAACTGATTATTGTTTTGTTTCATTTTATAGCAGACCAGGGCGCTTGTCTATTTTTATATCTTGAAGTGTTCTTCTTTTTTCTTCTCTTCACCCAAAGTGTTTCTGGCATTTTTCTATTGACCATACGACTCTGTTTAGAGATTAAGTTCAGGGTAGTGATATGAAAATCTTTAAAGTTCCAAGGGTCAGCTGGAACCAGTGTGTTGTGTGTCATCTTTTTGATTTGCCAGAATCATCAGACGTTAACAGCCTAGTCAAATAGAGCCAGTTTTGTCATTTCCAGTGCTTTGCTTCTTACATCATTAGGCTAAGCTGAATTGTTGTTTCTTTGTCAGACATGTTAATTCTCATCTATGTGAAGCATTTTCGGAATAGTTTTATTTTTTTTTCTGTCTCCTAAAAACTTTTTATTCCTTTTACAAACTTGTATCAGTGTGTTCGACAACGTGTTCTTAGGATAGCCTTATCATCGTGTTTTGAGACCCTGGGGAAGCTGATCATGTGTGGCTTAAACTATCGAGTTAGAGTAAAGTGTATGAACTTTCTTATCACTGATTAATCACACTGTTTTTATTTTCTTGTTCTTTGGTTACTATGATGTAGAAAAAAAAAAAAAAGAAAAGCATTTAGGAGCATTTTCTTTCTTTGCTTACCTTGTGTCAACTTGAAAAATGAGCTGTCCAGTGATGGATGTGCCAATCTTTGTGATTTTTGTTGCAATGAAAGTAGTTTATTTGTCTTGCTTCAATTTTTTAATTTTATTTTGAAAAATTTTTTCGTAGTCTGTCGTTTCCTGAATGTGCCAACATTCTCTTTGTTGAGTGAAACAAGAAAATTGTTTTGATTTTTTTGTCATTTTTCTCATTTCTAATACTTGCTTAAGACAACGTGTAATGTTGTCCTCTAATTCATTCTTTTGTATACATTTAGTTGGGTGTGCCAAAAATCCTGGATTGGAAGTGATATTATAAGTCTACAGAGCATTTGAACCAAAGTAAACTTAATTATAAATTGTGGAAACGAGTCAGCTCTAAGTAAATGTGAAGTAAAGAGGCTGTCTCAACTGATCCTTCACGGACGGACTGGTAGGTGACCTCTAGAGGTGAGGATTCTCACAGCTTTCCTGTTATGAGATGTTATGTTGCAAGTTTATCAAAATATTTCACAACAAATTTACCATTTAATGAACGCCATTACAAGCACTTTGGGAACATTGCACATTAAAAGGACAAGATTGGAGTTGACTTTATAATCCACAAAGGAAGAACATTTTTTGCTTTGATTACACAATTTGTTAAGGTTTCTGGTTTTCTTCAGATATAAAGTTTTATTTACATTGTATGCTGTTAAGATTTTTTTGAGGTATATAATATGTGGACAGTTAAAAAATATTTTCATAATATTCGCGTTTACTATATATATTTTTTATAACTATATATTTGTAATAAAAACCATGCACTTGTAGTTAAATCATTTTTTCCAAACACAACTTGATCTACACCAAGAAGCTTTCTCATTCTCCAGAAATCGAAGTGCGTACACATAACTTCGGTCAATGCTTGGAGAATTTCACTCTCCCCATCTTTTTTTTTCTGCTTTATTTTCTTGATGACCTTCTTGTGATTAGCTTTTCTTTGTATATCAATTCTGTTGGCATCTTTTGTTTCTTTAGCATCCATTCATTCCTACTTTTATATGTGCCAAGTTTCAGAGGATTCTTTTATTTTCATACATCTCATTTTACATTTATACTTTATTGCTTGCTTAGGGCACTATAACCTTTATAGCTAAGTTTTGTTTTCCCCTGTGTGTCGTGTTCTACATTACGAAGGCTGATGTATAGCACTATGTGTTTTTTTGTGTACGATGAGATATAGACACAGTGGACTGTTGTTGTTTTTTTCCCTTCAATTTAATAGCATGATAATTCAAGATTTTGCCTTTCAGCATGCTATCTATCCTGTATGGTTTTTTATATATATTTAATAAGTATGTCCGATTTTCTGGGTTTTTTATTTGAAAAAGAGTATTGACAAAAAAAGCATAAAAATAATGATTATAAGAGTTGTGATAATGATAGTTATGATAATTTTAATAATAATAATAATAATAATTATAATGACAACAATAATCATAATAATAATAGTAATAATAATAATAATAATAATAATAATAATAATAATAATAATAATAATAATAATAATAATAATAATAATAATAATAATAATTATAATGACAACAATAATCATAATAATAATGATATTTGGAAAAGAAAATTATTATGACCTTAGTAAAAAAAAAAATAAAAGTAATATTTATAGGGTAGCAAGAGAATGAACAGAAAAGGCAATACTTATGGTGATGATTATGTTTGTAATAAATCTTGCATTCTTTTTTTTTTAACCACAATGAGAATGAAAGATCTAGCATAAACTACCAGTTTGCAGCAAATGGGTTATATCAAAATGTTTTATAGAGCTCTGGCTGTTAATTGTTAATTTTATTTATATATATATATATCCATATTTATATTTTGATTTAATTGCCAGTATAATGCACAGTTACTGTGCACCTATGGTCAGGTTGCCGACACAAAGTTTTCTCATGAGGGTAAGCAATGTGACAAAATGGTTTAACATTCCCAAATAAAGCTTGAAGCTTTAATTGATTTTCTTTACAATGTAATTAACTTTTTGTGTTAGGTTTTCTTTTGAAATACTATGGCAAAAGAACATATATATATATATATATATATATATATATATATATATATATATATATATATATATATATGTACATTCTTGTTACTTGTGCAAAATTGAAAAGTTTAAGAATTGAAATGATTTAGGGTGAAATTTATCATTGTAAAAGAAGCATTTGTCTATTTATAAAATTTTATATCTAATAGCATTATAATTTATTTCCAAGTCCCTAATCTTGCTGTGGTTTGTGTTAGCTCTTCCGCCTCGGTTTTTGCAATTTATTGTTTCAACTTTTTTTTCTGAGTTGTTTGATCCAGCATTTAAGTTATATAAATTTGTATTAGGAATCCATAATTCATAATTCTTCAATAATTTAGCAAATTGGAATCCATAAATATCCATTTAACCAGTTGATAAAGTTATAAACTGCTGCACCTCATGTTGCAGAACTGTGGACACCAGGGGATAGAAACGGCATTGTCAAAAATGATTCCCTTTTGTAGTATAGCCTCACCAAGTCATAGTTTTTCATAGCTTGAATTTTTCAGGCTGAAAAATTGAAAATAAAATGAAATCATGCAAAACGTAATAATCTGTGACAAATGCAAGTTCTTTTTCGGAACATATTAGATCTGCAACTTGTGAAATTAATTTTTTTTTGGTCATTTTACCCAACTTTTCCCTTGGTGTCTTCAAATGTGAATATGACAAAGGAAATGTCTTATCATTTTTGCTCAACATTCATATTTATCATACATATGACATGTATCCATATATATGTTCATATTCTCTCTCATCTTGATTAAGGAGTTTTAGAAGATGTGTGATTCAAAACTCACTTCTACCAAGACAAGTTTTATGAATTTTAGAACCTCCTTGATTTTGATTTCATATATTTTTTTTTATATAAAAATAGTCACAAGAAAAAATGGATGGCCAACGCCATATTTCTATCAGTTTTAATCTAAATTTTGTTTGTGTAGGCCTAAAAAACGCAATGGATGGCCACACTCAAAGAGTAAAAATCCTGGGCCTTTATCTAGTTTAGATAGTTGTATGAATTTTTGTGGAAAGCGTCTAGACAGATCCACAACAAGTGCAGTGCATTTATTTAATACAAAATTAGGTGTGAAGTTTTGGGAACTCTGTGAGGATTTGAGTGTGTGTGTATCCTGCATGTTTATGTGATGGAAAATATAGATAAATACATCTATGTCAAATAAAGACTTGTATGTCACCTAAGTCCTGGCAGGTCCAGTTTATTCTTTGGTGTGATAAATTGTGTGAGGCATTTTCAGCCTTTAACTTGCTTTGTGGATGTATGTTTCAAGCTTCTGTACATAATGTTAGCGTATGTCAACCACAGGTCTGATATAGGCTGCACACATAATTATTACAAATTGAACAAGTAACAGAGGCGTAGGTGTCACCAAGCCACAGTCGCATCAATGAGGCTTTTAGTTTCTCTGAGAGAGATTCAACTCTGAATATTGTTCTGTACTATACAAGCAGAAAAACGCTCTGGAGGCGTATCTATTTAGCTTTATAATGCATGATGGAGGCTTATCTAATGTGCTTTATACTGCCCAACGGAGGCTTATCTAATGTGCTTTATACTGCCGAAAGGAGGCTTATCTAATGTGCTTTATACTGCCAAAAGGAGGTTTATCTAATGTGCTTTATACTGCCTAACGGAGGCTTATCTAATGTGCTTTATACTGCCCAACGGAGGCTTATCTGATGTGCTTTATACTGCCCAACGGAGGCTTATCTAATGTGCTTTATACTGCCCAACGGAGGCTTATCTAATGTACTTTATACTGCCGAAAGGAGGCTTATCTAATGTGCTTTATACTGCCCAACGGAGGCTTATCTAATGTGCTTTATACTGCCGAAAGGAGGCTTATCTAATGTGCTTTATACTGCCAAAAGGAGGTTTATCTAATGTGCTTTATACTGCCCAATGGAGGCTTATCTGATGTGCTTTATACTGCACCAATTCTGGAGGCTGCCTATCTGGATGTGCTTTATACT
>JAWDGP010003286.1:17500-19683 GCA_033675545.1 Elysia crispata | reverse complement strand
ATGATGAATATTATATTTTATTACGCTTTAGGGATTTTAGTCATATGTGAACGTATAAAAATTGCCTATTAAAAATAAAAGATATTTCTATTGTGGTAATTTACCTGTCGTTTTGTTTCCTTTGATTATAGTTATAATATTTATGACTTTCCACGTTAATGAAATTAAAATATGCAATTAGCGTGTTCAAATGATAAAAAAATACATACCAAATATTTATAACCGGATTGAGAAGTAATCTAACATTTCAAAATCGTTCAATTATAAAATAATCATATCAGAAATGAATTTTGCACTATTAGTATTGGCCCATTGCTTCGTTCGCAATTTTATGAAATGATTTTCAAAGGTAGGCCATTTTTTTCATGCGGTACCTTGAATTATCCATTTTTTTAAAAAAAGAGAATTTAGTTGCCAGCAAATCAGCACCGTAACTTTGGATGGAAAGATCCCACAGTACGTGCAAAGGACAGCTGCAGCAGTGCAGGCAGCAGCAGCAGCAGCAGCAGCAGCAGCAGCAGCAGCAGCAGCAGCAGCAGCAGCAGCAGCAGCAGCAGCAGCAGCAGCAGCAGCAGCAGCAGCAGCAGCAGCAGCAGCAGCAGCAGCAGCAGCAGCAGCAGCAGCAGCAGCAGCAGCAGCAGCAGCAGCAGCAGCAGCAGCAGCAGCAGCAGCAGCAGCAGCAGCAGCAGCAGCAGCAGCAGCAGCAGCAGCAGCAGCAGCAGCAGCAGCAGCAGCAGCAGCAGCAGCAGCAGCAGCAGCAGCAGCAGCAGCAGCAGCAGCAGCAGCAGCAGCAGCAGCAGCAGCAGCAGCAGCAGCAGCAGCAGCAAGCAGCAGCCAAGCAGCAGCAGCAGCAGCAGCAGATGGAGGAGGAGGAGGAAGAGGAGGAGGAGGAGGAGGAGCAGGAGTACTATCTTTGAGTAGTTGATACATACCTCAATAAGAATATAAAGAATTTTGAAGTAACACGGAAGATTATAGGGTTTTTGATTTATCCACGAATTTAAATGAGAGAGATGCATGAACTATCTTAAACCCTCATAGTTCAAATACAAAATTAAGAAAAAAATGGATTCTTTTTTATTTGTCACATGCCGGTTATTTTTGGTAAAATCATACTACAAGTCTAAAGCGTTGCACAATAAAGGACATGTCTTTATTTTCAATTAAGTGTATAATAGCAGATTCAAGTATCTAAATGTATTTTATGGTCTAATTTTTAAATTTTTGACAATTTGCTAAATGATATGAGTAGAATGAGTAACGTAATGATACTATATTTTTCAGATGAAAATCTTGACATGTTTAAGATAAATGAATGGTAGCTCTCGATTTAAATAAAAAGAAGAAGACTAGGAACATACACATTTTTTGTAAAATATTTTATAAAATATAAATATTTTTGCATGCTAGTTTTTAAATGATAATCTATCGTACTTTCTTCTTTTTACTAAAATATATTTGTATAATGATATTCTTGAATATTTTATGTTTTCTCTTTATTTTCAATTATAGAGAGTCTAGCGGGATGTTTATTTATAACCTTTTATGGCGCACAAAATACAGTTTACCTCTACTATATCTAATAAAGCATCGTGTCCACCTGGATGGCATACAAGCAAAACATCTCGATCTTGCATTAAGCTGTTCTTGTCAAGGAAATCATGGGATGATGCTAGAAAAGCATGCCAAGCTCAAGGTGCAGATTTGTTGATCAATTACAACAAGGAGAAAGAAAAACTGATATATGGTATTCTTCGCCTAGCAATGTAGAATTCAAATGTTTATATTTCTACTTGTGTTATAAGTTCCCAAATTCATTGTTAATTCTTAGAATCGTGATGATTTAGAATTATTCGGTTATGTGTTATCTTTCAAAATTACTTTATATAATATAATCACCATAGAATAATTTTTTGAGGTTAACTATACGTTGGAGGAACATATACATACGTGTGGTTTTAATTCTTGTGCATAATATAATAAAAAAAACAATGATATAAATAGGTGGAATATAGTATTAAATTTCACAATTTTGGATAATAGTCATGAAATTGTTACAAAATATAAAAATAAGAAAGTAATCAATAAGTTAATATATATATATATATATATATATATATATAGATATATTATATAAGTATATATATTGCGCCGAAAAAATGTAGATAGTTTAAAAGGGAAAT
>JAWDGP010003286.1:0-7500 GCA_033675545.1 Elysia crispata | reverse complement strand
TTGTAATTTTTCGGTAATGTGTTGTCGATCTTAACTTACTTTGGATCATATAATTAAGTTAAATATTTTTTTTTTAATTTACTCTTGGGTCATGAATATATATATATATATAGATAGATAGATAGATAGACAGATAGACAGATAGATAGATAGATAGATAGATAGATAGATAAAGAGAGAGAGAGAGAAAGAGAGAGAGAGAGAGAGAGAGAGAGAGAGAGAGAGAGAGAGAGAGAGAGAGAGAGAGAGAGAGAGAGAGAGAATTTCTATCATAGAATTATTTATAATATGTTTTTTTCACAATTTTGAATCAGAGACATGGAATTTTATATGTTACCGAACAAAAACAAATCAATTTACTATATTAATGTACATTATTTCAAACGGATTTTTCAAAATTATCCATGATTTTTTTACAGAAGAAAAAGACACACTTCCTAATAATGATTGCTGGATTGGGCTCAATGATCGAAATCATGAAGGCAATTTTAATTGGCTCGATAACGGACAAAAGGTTTGAAAACCTTATATATACATACAGTTTTGAATTTAGTTTACAGGTCATTTAGGAATTGGTACAATGTATTCTTTATATCATTTTGCCGTTGGCGATGCAGGTTTTTGCTGTATCAATGTTACGATTTTTATAATTGTATGTAGTGATAAATATATATTTCACCAATTATCAAAGCACAAAACACGTACTGTTCCGTCATTTACTTACATTTTTTTAATCTCCCCTCCCCAGCGTTTAATATATTTTTTTTACCCTAAATTGAAATTTTTTCGAATGACATACACAGAATTAATTCTTTGTATCACTTTTTTCCCAGATAACAAACGTCCCCTGGGCTGATGGTGAACCGAATAATGTCAGAAATCGACAACATTGTGTGACTGTGAGGAACCGAAATAATGAAACCAGGCTCTATGATCAATGGTGCGAATCCTCAAGATATTTCATTTGTGAATTTATTCCAGGTAAATTCCAATGGAGTATTCCGTGTTCTTTTTATCAAGAGTATAATGTAACTCTTCTCACATTTTAAAAGGAAAACATAATGTTTCATTTTAAAAAGTATGCCTCAGGAAAATGCTATAATCGTATTCTTAAACTTTTGAAAACTTTATTTCTTCCCCGATTACTGCATAATTCCTTTCTTTGGCAACAAACTTTCTACCTCTGGAGACTTAAAAATAGAGTAGCCTCGAGGAGCGGAAACAAAAATATAAATTTGATCGAAAAAGGGAGGGTATTAGTATCTGTTTTTTTTTTAAAGATATTTCGGCAATTCAAATTTGATTTAATTTCTAGAACTTCATACAATAACTTTTTCTCCAACTCATTTAACATCGGCCTGATGAAAGTTACTTATAACAACAGTCTAAAAAAATTCTTTTTCTTGTTTTTTCTTTATTATTTAAAAAAAAAATAATTCTTTTTATAGATTCAAATTATTGGTGAAAATTAGAAAATAAGAAGTGTTCCTTTTTTGCGATGCAGTATGTGCTAAAAACAGATACGGAGCAAACTGCTCAAAAACATGTAGTGAAAATTGTGGTGGACCAGAGAACGCGTGCGATAACTTAAATGGAGTCTGCACTTCCGGTTGTGATAAAGGTTATCAAGGACAGAGATGTGATGCTGGTAAATGAATAATACTTTTAATTTAAAAAAAAATCACGAAGCAGCGCTATAACAGTGTCATCCGCAGTCCGCCAAATGGGTGATTGAAAAGTATTTTTTTAAACTGTTTACATTTATTTTTTAGTTTAGAACAATCTTCATCTTTACATTCCCAAGATCTCCCAAGCTCTCTCAAGATCTCCCAAGATCTTCGAAGATCTCCCAAGCTCTCTCAAGATCTCCCAAGATCTTCGAAGATCTCCCAAGCTCTCTCAAGATCTCCCAAGATCTCCCAAGATCTTCGAAGATCTCCCAAGCTCTCTCAAGATCTCCCAAGATCTCCCAAGATCTCCCAAGCTCTCTCAAGATCTCCCAAGATCTTCGAAGATGTCCCAAGCTCTCTCAAGATCTCCCAAGATCTTCGAAGATCTCCCAAGCTCTCTCAAGATCTCCCAAGATCTCCCAAGATCTCCCAAGATCTCCCAAGATCTTCGAAGATCTCCCAAGATCTCCCAAGATCTTCGAAGATCTCCTCTAATTTGCTCGACTCGTGTTGCACCTAGCATCGATTATTTCTATTTTAAAATAATAAGTAATTGTGCGGACAATGTAGACAACAATGTATCTAAATCTGCCTGGAATACTTTGACATGATACGGTAAAAAAGATCTAAGTAAAAATTTTAAAAATTGCTTTGACACAAGACTTACTTGTAGGGCAAAATACTGCTTTTAGTATATATATATATATATATATATATATATATTCTCTACGTGTGTATCTTAAAGCTTCTAACGTCAAACATGATAAAAGCAATTTTTGTTGTTTTTTTAAATGTATCAAATTCGTTTTGTTGGAGACAGAATGCACTAATAACAAGTTTGGAGTAAACTGTTCAGAAAACTGTAATCAAAATTGTGGAGGACCAAACAACGCCTGCGACGTACGCCATGGAGTGTGTAGTGATGGTTGTGATGATGGATATCAAGGAGAAAAATGCGAGGCTCGTAAGTTAATACTTTTTATTCTGCTTTTTAGTATAGAAGTTATGATATGGCATCACGTCTCGTGTTTTCTTCAGGCTGCAAGAGGCAACTATAATACTCATTGCTATGCTTGGGTAGAAAATAAAAAGAAATCAAACACTAAAGAACCAGATTGTTTTTTTTATTATTATTATTTCTTGAATTTTCATTTCATTGCAGCTACGGATTGTGATATTAAAAATTAAAACAGTATAATAATTTTGCCTTTTCATTCACACGATTAGGATAATAACAAATTGTATGAAATAGATGTAAAAAAACATAATTTTTGAAATAATTTATGATTTATCCATTTTCTTTCTTAGTTTTTGTTTTAGTTGTAACTCAAACTGCCCATGTTTTAAGATATTTAAGGACGTAGTTACATCCTTCAAATTTGAAACTAATGTTCTCGAAATCAAGCATGCGGAAAAAAAAAGTTTGTGGTCGTCGGTCACATCTGTAACATTCTCATTTGAACAACGTCAATGAGTCCTGCATTTTCGGATGTGTCGATATACATTGAAGAGAAGAATATGACAGCGCCTATGCTTTTCACATTTTTTAACGTATGAAATATGACTGTAACAATGCAAAAAAAACAAACCATTTGTTTAAAAAGAAAGGGGAAAATGCTATCCTTCCATGCAGCATGTAATAAACGAACATTTGGAGCAAACTGTTCAAAAAGTTGCAGTAAACAGTGTGTTGGACCAAACAATGACTGCAATAACGTCGATGGATCTTGTATTTTTGGATGCACTGATGGATATGAAGGAGAACGATGTGAAAATCGTAAGTAAATTAGACATGATTATAAATAAGCACATTAAATTTTGTTTCCACTCTTGTAACAAAGATCAAAGATATTGGAATGGGCAGGGTTTTTTGCATGCTTTTATACAAAGAGGAGACATGCGTAATATCCATTTTTCTCATGCTCATTAAACTAATATACTTGATTGAAAATAAGGCAGAAATATTGCATATATGTTTTACTAGTCAAACAATTGAAGTACAACTTTAACCCTAGATCATGTTATTGAAAAGAAAAAAGAAACTTTTTTTTGACCTTTTATCCACGCTTTCATGTTTGCTTTTTGGTTTCATCATTTCCAAATCAAATATTGTGCAGCTTTTACCTTAATAAGAGAAAAATCCTTTATCTGTAATAAAGTTTTGATGAGGTGTATAGAGTAGAAAGCTTTTTTTCCCTTACTCTCTCAGTATTCTGAACACTGTGTGAACAGTTTGAGTCTTCTCACAGTTATCTTTATTATTTTAATTAGTAAGGAAGTGAATATTAGGATACGCTATACTAAACGAATGATTTGGATCAGAGGGTGTTGAAAATTTTGCAGCTTTTTTAATGATACAGATAATACAGACTGGTTCTTTTTTTTTACTTAAGAAAATATAGAGCTTAGCAATCTATGGTCATTTAGTATATACTAAAGAATGATTCACGTCATGGTTCCTCTTTTGAATATTTCCAAAATATTTTTTAGGAACAAATTTAGTTCAGATTGAAAAATGTATCTTTGATTTCCAAAAAACACCATTCAAATCTTTATGTGCATAACAAGATGTTCAAATTATCCTTCATATTCAAATGTGGTTAAAACATAAATAATTATAAATTATAAATTTTGCTTAATTAACCGATTTTACAAATTAGAAGGTTTCAAACGTAGCTTCGTTTAAAAAATCACTATTGGTTTATGACTGTTCTTTCAAAAAGTAATCAATTTATAACGGCAGCTCGTGCAATATAATTTTCAATAATCTGGGCTTATGAGATGTTCGACTGAAACATCATGTAGCTTTATAGCAGTAGTGTGAAGCTAGCAGTCAATGAAAACTTCCATCCATATATATATTTATAAACGTCACTATGTAAATTGTGTTATTGTTCTTAACATCCAGTTATTAGAAATATGATGGTAACTATGTTGTCAAAGAAAGGGTTTTCCATGCTTATTATTTTTTTATTTACTCATTGAACAAGTAAAATCTGTATTAAAAGAGAGAAAGAAAACAAAAACGTATCTGTTCTTTTTTCATGCAGCATGTGGAAACAATACTTTTGGAGCAAACTGTTCGGAAACCTGCAGTAAAACGTGTGGTGGGCCACACAACACCTGCGACCACGTCAATGGATCCTGTATTTTCGGATGTGTTGATGGATATCAAGGAGAGAGATGCGCGGATTGTACGTAAAGTAAAATTTAAAGGAGAATTGATTATGATAAGACATCACGGTTTTCTTGAAATCCATGTACTAAGGTTTAAATGTAACAGGGCATGGGCGTCTTTTCTATTAAATTACTGGCATGCCTAAGTTATGATTTAGTTAGTAAAGAAGTTAAATAATTTAACGTTCATATCTAATTACATATTTTGCTTTTATTTTCAAGTTAAAAAAAAAATAGAAAAAAAAGAAAAGAAACAAATAGTTTTGGGAAACCAAAATTATTTATCAAGACGTTTTTTTTGGTAAACTGAATTGTAAAGTCTGATTTATAGGAAAAAGAATAAAAAACGGCATGAGTAGAGACATCCGAGGAAACTACTTTTTTCATTTTATTTTTAAATCTGAAATCGTATCAACTGATGTAAGTTTGTTTTTTTTTTTTTCACGAAAGTCTTAATTATGTATTGCAGTGTGATTCAATTTTTTTTTCGAACCTAATGTGATAAAAAAGGCAGATCGTAGTAAGAGAAATTCTCTCCTTTACACTAATTCAATATCGCTTGATATAACTTACCAAGTCGATTCCTATAATAAAAAGTATCAAATGTTGTGTTATACTGGGCATTTACTATATAATTGCAAAGTTGTTTGGAAAATCTGCAAATGCCATGGTTAAATTTAAAATAAGTGATCTTTTGGAAAACTGAGAAAAAAAGATTTAATAATCACCATAAAGATTATGGTTTCATGGTTTTATGAATTATAGTAATAGTGAAAAAAAATGTACTTGTTAATGGCATGAACTGTCTCCTTAATAATTCCCTATTATGTTAATAACCCAGTACTAGATCCAGAACTTGAGACGGGCTTTTACTATTCAAAGATAGCAATCATCGCTGCTTCAATATTTGTGCTGGGAGTTTTGACCTGCTTTATGATGTGTGCTATCATTCAGTAAGTAAAACTGGGTGCGTGAATTAAAACTATCTGTAAAGGAAACAGAATAATAAACGCAGTAGTCGCAGTTATATAAAAAAGAACCATAAGTTCATAGTTATGATTTTACTTTCAATGTTTTGAAGTCAATATCTTCGCACATGTTCACTCGCGTCATACGAAATAATAAATCGAATTTAAAGAATTCATAAATTGCTCAAGAATCGAGTTTAAAATCGTGCTTTGATATTTTGATTTATTATTGTATTAAACTATCAAACTTGTATGTAGACTATCATAAAATTGTTTTGCTGATCGGCACATTTCTGTAAAAAGGGATAAATACTATGAAAGATAAAGGGAATTAAAGGAACTGTTGCTTAGCTTGTCTAATTCGCCAATCAATCAGGTGCCGTGCTCTTTAGCGTAGGTGATCATGGACCCTAGAAACTAAATGAAGTCCTTTTATTGGCGGATATTGTTTGTAAGTATACTTTAAAAAATGCCCTAATTTCTAGTTTCTATACTGTGTAAGCGAATATTTAAAAATTACATTGCATTTATATATTTAAATATAACTCATGTATTCAAACATTTTTCAGATACTCATTTCACGACACAAGCTCTGAAAGCACCTTTGACGGTAAAGAAACAATGTTAAACAGTTCATATCCTGATGAGAGCTCTTCCTTGTTTGAAACTGCGGATTCGTTCTCAGATGAGATATATGCCAATTTCCCTGTTCGCTTTGCATCACAAGAGAAAAGTTCCAATGTCCCTGCTCGCTCTGTCTTAATTAAGAATCATTCTAACTTTTCTACTCATTCTCGCTCAGTTGAGGAATTCTACGATACATAAACTATAGCTGTTGACAGTTATAACGACGTTTCTTTTCCTGTTCACTAAGCAATTGAGGAGTTTGAATCAGTCACATGAAATTTCAAAACAATCAAGGCAAAGAAAAAAAAAAGAAAAAAAGGGATCTAATATTTTTCGAGTCCGAAATGGAATGGACATCTCAGCTTTAAACATGCATTGAGGTTAAATATTTTCTAAAAAAAGAAAACGCCCTCTAAATCGTCTTATACACTTCAAATCATAATATTATATATTTGCCACTGACACTTAGGAAACGTTCAATTTATAAAAATAAAAATAAAAACTGATAAATGTATACGTTTCATTAAGACTGCTAGAGGAAGAAGGAGAAGAAGAAAAAGAAGAAGAAGAAGAAGAAGAAGAAGAAGAAGAAGAAGAAGAAGAAGAAGAAGAAGAAGAAGAAGAAGAAGAAGAAGAAGAAGAAGAAGAAGAAGAAGAAGAAGAAGAAGAAGAAGAAGAAGAAGAAGAAGAAGAAGAAGAAGAAGAAGAAGAAGAAGAAGAAGAAGAAAAAGAAGAAGAAGAAGAAGAAAAAGAAGAAGAAGAAGAAGAAGAAGAAGAAGAAGAAGAAGAAGAAGAAGAAGAAGAAGAAGAAGAAGAAGAAGAAGAAGAAGAAGAAGAAGAAGAAGAAGAAGAAGAAGAAGAAGAAGAAGAAGAAGAAGAAGAAGAAGAAGAAGAAGAAGAAGAAGAAGAAGAAGAAGAAGAAGAAGAAGAAGAAGAAGAAGAAGAAGAAGAAGAAGAAGAAGAAGAAGAAGAAGAAGAAGAAGAAGAAGAAGAAGAAGAAGAAGAAGAAGAAGAAGAAGAAGAAGAAGAAGAAGAAGAAGAAGAAGAAGAAGAAGAAG
>JAWDGP010003283.1:472500-675552 GCA_033675545.1 Elysia crispata | reverse complement strand
TGAGAGCCGATCGATAGATTAGCCAAGTAGATTAATGCAGGAAGTGTGAGAGCCGATAGATAGATTAGCCAAGTAGATTAATGCTGGAAGAGTGAGAGCCGATAGATAGATTAGCCAAGTAGATTAATGCTGGAAGAGTGAGAGCCGATAGATAGATTAGCCAAGTAGATTAATGCTGGAAGAGTGAGAGCCGATAGATGGATTAGCCAAGTAGATTAATGCTGGAAGAGTGAGAGCCGATAGATGGATTAGCCAAGTAGATTAATGCTGGAAGAGTGAGAGCCGATAGATGGATTAGCCAAGTAGATTAATGCTGGAAGAGTGAGAGCCGATAGATGGATTAGCCAAGTAGATTAATGCTGGAAGAGTGAGAGCCGATAGATAGATTAGCCAAGTAGATTAATGCTGGAAGAGTGAGAGCCGATAGATAGATTAGCCAAGTAGATTAACGCAGGAAGTGTGAGAGCCGATAGATAGATTAGCCAAGTAGATTAATGCTGGAAGAGTGAGAGCCGATAGATAGATTAGCCAAGTAGATTAATGCTGGAAGAGTGAGAGCCGATAGATGGATTAGCCAAGTAGATTAACGCAGGAAGTGTGAGAGCCGATAGATAGATTAGCCAAGTAGATTAACGCAGGAAGTGTGAGAGCCGATAGATAGATTAGCCAAGTAGATTAATGCTGGAAGAGTGAGAGCCGATAGATAGATTAGCCAAGTAGATTAATGCTGGAAGAGTGAGAGCCGATAGATGGATTAGCCAAGTAGATTAATGCTGGAAGAGTGAGAGCCGATAGATGGATTAGCCAAGTAGATTAATGCTGGAAGTGTGAGAGCCGATAGATGGATTAGCAAAGTAGAATAACGCAGGAAGACTGAGAGCCGATAGATAGATTAGCCAAGTAGATTAACGCAGGAAGTGTGAGAGCCGATAGATGGATTAGCCAAGTAGATTAACGCAGGAAGTGTGAGAGCCGATAGATAGATTAGCCAAGTAGATTAACGCAGGAAGTGTGAGAGCCGATAGATAGATTAGCCAAGTAGATTAATGCTGGAAGAGTGAGAGCCGATAGATAGATTAGCCAAGTAGATTAACGCAGGAAGTGTGAGAGCCGATAGATAGATTAGCCAAGTAGATTAACGCAGGAAGTGTGAGAGCCGATAGATAGATTAGCCAAGTAGATTAACGCAGGAAGTGTGAGAGCCGATAGATAGATTAGCCAAGTAGATTAATGCTGGAAGAGTGAGAGCCGATAGATAGATTAGCCAAGTAGATTAATGCTGGAAGAGTGAGAGCCGATAGATAGATTAGCCAAGTAGATTAATGCAGGAAGTGTGAGAGCCGATAGATGGATTAGCCAAGTAGATTAACGCAGGAAGTGTGAGAGCTGATAGATAGATTAGCCAAGTAGCCGATAGATAGATTAGCCAAGTAGATTAATGCTGGAAGAGTGAGAGCCGATAGATGGATTAGCCAAGTAGATTAATGCTGGAAGAGTGAGAGCCGATAGATAGATTAGCCAAGTAGATTAATGCTGGAAGAGTGAGAGCCGATAGATAGATTAGCCAAGTAGATTAATGCTGGAAGAGTGAGAGCCGATAGATAGATTAGCCAAGTAGATTAATGCTGGAAGAGTGAGAGCCGATAGATAGATTAGCCAAGTAGATTAATGCTGGAAGAGTGAGAGCCGATAGATAGATTAGCCAAGTAGATTAATGCTGGAAGAGTGAGAGCCGATAGATAGATTAGCCAAGTAGATTAATGCTGGAAGAGTGAGAGCCGATAGATAGATTAGCCAAGTAGATTAATGCTGGAAGAGTGAGAGCCGATAGGTAGGAGGACAATTAGCCAAGCAGATTAATACAAAGTGTGAGAGCCGATAGATGGATTAGCCAAGTAGATTAACGCAGGAAGTGTGAGAGCCGATCGATAGATTAGCCAAGTAGATTAACGCAGGAAGAGTGAGAGCCGATCGATAGATTAGCCAAGTAGATTAATGCTGGAAGAGTGAGAGCCGATAGATAGATTAGCCAAGTAGATTAATGCTGGAAGAGTGAGAGCCGATCGATAGATTAGCCAAGTAGATTAACGCAGGAAGAGTGAGAGCCGATCGATAGATTAGCCAAGTAGATTAATGCTGGAAGAGTGAGAGCCGATAGATAGATTAGCCAAGTAGATTAACGCTGGAAGAGTGAGAGCCGATAGATAGATTAGCCAAGTAGATTAACGCAGGAAGTGTGAGAGCCGATAGATAGATTAGCCAAGTAGATTAACGCAGGAAGTGTGAGAGCCGATAGATGGATTAGCCAAGTAGATTAATGCTGGAAGAGTGAGAGCCGATAGATAGATTAGCCAAGTAGATTAACGCAGGAAGTGTGAGAGCCGATCGATGGATTAGCAAAGTAGTTTAACGCAGGAAGTGTGAGAGCCGATAGATAGATTAGCCAAGTAGATTAACGCAGGAAGTGTGAGAGCCGATAGATGGATTAGCAAAGTAGATTAACGTAGGATGAGAGAGAGAGAGAGGGAGAGAGAGAGAGAGAGAGAGAGAGAGAGAGAGAGAGAGAGAGAGAGAGAGAGAGAGAGAGAGAGAGAGAGAGAGAGAGACACTATAGATGGATCGACAAAGCTATGAGAGTGAAAGAATATGGGAAGCAAAGAGATATCTGAAAGCACGCAAGGAAATGATATCCAAGCATGGCATTACATGGTTAGATAGATCTTCGAGGATCTTGGCTCTATGAATTTAATATTTCAACATTAATTTCTTATATTTTTTTTCCTATCTGAATCTCCAATGACTCTCAGTGATTTACTTTTTCATGTCGCAAGTGCCAGGAAATACTGAAGCTTATTTTCAACTCCAGAGGTAGAGTCATTATAAAATCTAAAAAATCAGAGATTTTTAGGCTGCCATTAAGCCTTAGAGTACGGCGAGATGGAATAGATCTGGCCAAACTGGGACTCGAACCAGGGACCTCCGTATTGTCAGCCCGACACTCTACCGGCTGTGCTATCTGGCAGCTGAGTTTGATAAATGGCGATATTAGTTATCATTAACTCACTATATTAGATATTTTTTTTGCATCTTATCCACAAACAGCAAGCACCGCGAATTGCTACTTGTGTCATCAGAGTATTGTCGAATGTGTTACCTGCAAATTCCTTGTGTAAACACCTTAACCTTCAAAGTATAGGCAAATCTAGATTAAAAAGAAATAATGGGCTTTAGAATATAAGTTTCTTGTTATTTGTAAGCAAGAATAATTATTCTGGACACGTATATCATAACACAAAATCTAATAGAATGCTCATGTATTCTATGTATTCGTCACTTGAAGCTCTGGATGATTTAAGACATTTTGGTAATGTGAAAAACTTGACTTTCTCATGGAAGTGAAATAGAATTAATGTTTTGAAGTAACATGAAAAATACGTCTTGACTCTTGTCAAGATGCAACATTTCACAATATGTTTCTTGATGGATAAATCATTGAGTTGAAAAGTAATCAAATATTTTTTTTTCTTTGAAACTCACTTCTGAGCGAGAGATTGTTCTCCCCGCAATATCCTAGACATTTTGATATTTCATTGTCACAGAGGGAGACTAGACTTTGCCAAGCGATTTCAAAAACCTGAAGATAATCAGAACCAAGTTGCTGGGTCAATGATACTGAAACAAAAAGAAAATGCATGAAAAAAATTAATTCCTTCAAGCCTCAAATTAAAAAAAAAAAAAAGTAGGTTTATTTCGACGCAGATTTTCTTCGCCTAAAGTTGACGTATATGTTGAAGTAGTAATTCTAGTTATAAATCTCACATTGTCCTAATTGTTTTGTCGATAATATTAATTAATCGTAAAACCATAACACTCCTAATCAGTTACACGGTATCTCGGTGTATCTCATTGAGTAAACTTTTGTTAACACAGACCATGTTCTGTTTCAATCTAAGATTAACCGTTTGGAATTAAATTTTGTTGAAGAAACTTAACAGGCGTTTTGTTGTTGTTTTTTTTTGTTTTGTTTTGTTTTTTTTTGAAGCGTTTTTAGGTGCAATGATATGAAATATAGAGTATTAACAGTTTTTGCACATACAACACCCCCTCCCCCTCTTTTTTGAGCCCATGTTTGAATGAAGCACTTGAGAAAATTCATACTTGAAGATCAATATTGTAGACTGCCATGGGGGTGGAAAAGGGGGGAGGGCAGTGAGAGGTTAATATATAAATCTTCGTCTTTACCGGTACAGCTTTAATCTAGATCTATATCCAGATACTTAGATCTACTTTTACATCTATAATTACAGTCTAGAATGGCTAAAAATATAGCCGACTGTTATGTCTTACTTGTTTTTTTCTTTCTTTTAATTTTTATTTTTTTTGCGTTTTTTTTTCCTTTACAGTAACTTCCTGGTGATCGAAAATTTCCTCTAGCCTTCACAACATCCAGGGGTTATCTCTTTTATGAGGAGTACTAGTGGTTGTAGGGTTAAAGTTAGAGTATTCGTTTTGATATCTGCAGAGACCCGTTAAGAGGGTTCAAGCCCGACCTAGTCGAAAAGTGAGCTTCGAGTCTTGTCCTATTATTGCCATCCTGCCCTATAAGAGCTTGAGTTTTATATTCAAAAAGCTTTTTCGTATTGTGGAGGGACTATATCAATAATAAATAAACCTCTTCTTTAATCGGTATATCTAGAGAGCATTTATTAACGAAAGAACTAGATTTTGTTGGGGTTTTTCTTTTGTTTATCGGAATTTTTGCTCTCTATAAGAAAGGCATAGAGTATTTTGCAATAACTTTAAATGTTGTAATAATGATAATAACTTTCTGAACATTAAGTAAAAAGTGATGGAAAAGAAATTCATGACGGTACACTATTACCTCAGAGATTTATTCAAAATAAAAACAATTTGAGTTGGGGTAAAATGATTCAAAGGTCGAGAGGAAAAAAAATTGGTTTATCTCTCTCTCTCTCTCCCTCCCTCTCTCTCTCTCTCTCTCTCTCTCTATATATATATATATATATATATATATATATATATATATATCCTTCATACATGTTTATTATAATGTTTGTGTACTTCTGAGCCTTCTGGGTACAAGTATATGAAAGAAAAGAAATGCCAAGCCAAGAATATAAGTAACATTACTGAAGATTATTCTCGTAAAAATACATTGTGGAATCAGATAAAATATTAGAATATAGGCAGTTTTTTCTGAAAAGTTTAAAGCTAAAATGTTATCCAAACTATTGTAATGTATGTAGAAAGTTATCAAAGTCGAAATTATCTGCCTCTTGACAGTATCCTGATGAGTTAAAAGAAAACATGAAGATCTATAAAGTGGAAGTATTTGCTTAATACACCAGCTTTTGAATCAACGCTAAATGATATATATATATATATATATATATATATATATATATATATATATATATATATATATTCTAAATAAAGAGATAAAGATAACACATTAATCCAATTTTGTTTTTAAGTTGAACCTAAAGCTCAAACTTTACTGTGTAAGTAGGGTATTGCAGATCGCTTCCTTACAGAAACTCGTCCACATAGATTTGTTTTATACATTAACGTGAAACATCGCAAAACTTCCCTTTATTTTTCCTTTGAAAATTACTGCAATCCTGATGTGAGCATCTTCAATCTGTCTCCAAGCCATTCCATTCCTACTACAGGACCGTCAGTGAGAGGTGTGTAAAAGGGTGCCTTGCGGAAATTCATGGCTGCCCATTTATTTAAACCTACGTCATATGGAACGAGTAAAATTTTCTACAAATAGACTTGGATTAAAATAAATTATCTTATTATAATAACAAGCTGTAAACCCCTTTCTACGAATGAGATCATAGTGTCAATTTGCCGGGGCTGGTGTGAGTGTTTATTAAATAGGCCTAATTGTGTCGACATGTATCTTCTTTTTTTTAAATGATTATGCCTCCACCAACCCATCTTTACCTAGATTCTAAATAGCTCGACAATTCTTATTATAAACACAAAATTTAGATAAAGAATTTAAATTCTTTTGGAATAAAGGGATTCTATTCTTTCCCAATATGTTTTTAGATCCCTTAAAACGCTTTGAATTTTTGTATTAATTGCATAAAAATGCAGTGCCTTGCAGGAATTCTTAACCGCGCAGTTTTTTAAACCTATATAAAATTTTTAAAAATAAATCTTGAAGCCTAAAAGTAAAATCTAGATTTTTTTTTAGTTGTAGATCTCAATTTTTTTTTAGTTTAGCTGCTGTAAATATCTAGACCCTACATCTAGAATCTATGTCGAAGCAACCTCCTTAAATTCTTTACTTAGATTTTACACTATATCATGTAGATCTATGTTAAGATCTATTCCAGACGGTTTTAGATCTGCCGCCGCCTACATTGTACGCGTACTTTTAGTTTTATTCCTGCCATCTCTACCCAGCAGTGCTTACAGGAAATAGTTCGCACATTCGTCTTTTTCTTTTAAGAAGATAATAATGACATTTTTGCCTTTAATTTTCGACAAATACTTTTTTGGTAAAAAATAATATTACCACTCCAACCTTTAGGACAATTTACAATTTAATGCCAAATTTGACATTCCTAGGTGATCTAGAAATGCTCAGTTAGATGGTCCTCATTTTTTTGCTTAGCTCCATGATTATAAATTCTTATTCCACAATGCTTTGTCGTTGGCAACAGAATAAATCTAAAAATGAAGACTGTGTTCTTCGACTTTATCATGTTTTTGCGTGGATATTTTTTATTTACACAATGAGTCCTTTATATTCGAAACCTAAATACACAGGAAAAACGGTAATCATAGAGTAATGTTGATATCTTGTTGAATTTCTTAGCCAAACGTTTATAGAACTAAAGAAAGAAAAAAACTGACATGGCGCATACGGGAGTGTTGAAAGTTGTTTTTTTTATAAATTGTCTCTTAATCAAATAAATCTTGCACAAAACTTGAGTTCCTCACAGTGGAGGACTCCCGTTTTTAGAGTTTCCAGATCAACGGAAGCCGTAAAAGTTTTTATCCAAAATAGCGTGACAAAAAGACACAATTCTATTCGTCCAAATCCTTAGATATTTACAGACATGATGTATAAATTTATGGCTATTATTAGTATTACTATTGGCTAAAAAAAAAGTTATTGCCAAAATCGCGGAATTAAGTGGCTTACAGGGACGTTATACGTTTTCTTCTAGAATAAGGAACAAATATCTTATACCACGGTATAAACAGTATAGTGATCTTATTTTGATTTTTTTTTTCTTTCGTTATTCTTTTACATTTTATTGCCATACATTTTTTTTTATTGAGAAACGAAAATGTAAAAAAAAATTTAATAAAAAAGGCATTGCAACAAGAACAAAAAAAAAAAAACCCATTATAAATACTGAATAAATTTTATATCAACTATTCCATGTGTAGCTTTATACAATAAATAGTTTATGAAAATGCATCCTTTCATTTATAGTGTGTTTTAATTCATAAAATTAAATTATAAGTAGCTTTATAAGGTTTAAAGTTCTTATACCCATTTGATTATTTTAGATTCTAATTACATCTTTAGAGGACAGTTGCTTTAAGAGCTCTGATATAGCCGCTTTACCTATTTTACCCTTTAGAATTTATTTTCTATTCATTTCAATTATTATTCTGAAAATGTTCCCATTTGCAGTAAAAAGAAATGAAATCATCATGAACAATTAAATCTTGAACTTTTGAATTTTCCAATTTACAACTGAAAAATGAGTCAGATTGTTAATTACTTACAAATCGTCTGGGTTTTAGAGTTTTGAAATTTCCTAACATGTTATGAACATACAAATCCAAACAGTATTGAAATTTCCTGTTGGTAGTTAAAAAAAATGTGAAAAATGTGTTAAAATGTCCTTAACTTAAAAATCCTCACTTTCACTTAAGTTTCTTATTCACAGTTAAAAAAAATGTGTCAAAATAAAATGAACTTACAAACACGCGACTTCGCAGAGACGTCCATAGCCAGAGCAGGGTGTTGCTGAAAAGCAAAGACACCCAAGAGCCAAACAAAACATATGTAGAGAATCATTACTGAGCAAACCGACATTGCACCAACTAAACTGTACTGAGATAGCATAAGAGACCATTTATAAACTGTTCTGCAAAACAATCATGGAGAATTCTGAAATATGCACTGGAGCAGATTATTACTCAATATTTGAATGTGAAAATGAAACCTGATTATGAAGATTGGAAACTTTGGGTCAGGCTAAACTGCCTTAAACTTTTTACCGTGCTAGTAGGTGTTTCATCTACATAGGGGTATGTAATTAATTTTCGCCAAGAAAGGTGATCATTGAGGACATTATTAATGACGCACGCCGTATAGAAATAGAGAGAATAGAAGTGGGGCAACAACTATATTTAATATAAGAGTAGAAAAGGTGTGAACATCTTTGATTCTGCCCTCTTTCGTGTGACTCTTGACGAGGATGAAAAAAGGGAAGGTGGGAGGGAAAAGAAGGCAAACTAAAAGTGTAAAATACACAGATGAATATTCCCATTTGAGATAATTAAAATGTCTGAGGTGTGTTTTTCCAAGGGATTTTTGTGACAAACTACAATATCTCACACAAATTTGACGAGCAAGCTGTAATGTCTGTATGTTACCTTTGCTATTCTGATAAACATATTGATTAGTTCATGATTTCTTTTTATTACAATCTATATATTTTTCTGGCGTTAGCTTTTCACCATGGCCGAGATCACTCGGTATAGCAATAAAAAAAATTACGAGCTCTAACGTCATAGATCTTTAACGAACCAAACCAGATACAGATACCGAGGTTTACGCTTTATGCTTAATCAAATTATGACAGATAAGTTCATAGGAAATATTCTTCTTCTTCTTACATGAACAGGAGGTGGTTTCTTTTTTTTTTTCGCCCAAAATAATAATATAATAGTAATAATAATAATAATAATAATAATAATAATAATAATAATAATAATAATAATAATAATAATAATAATAATAATAATAATAATAATAATAATAATAATAATAATAATAATAATAATAATAATAATTATTATTATTTTTATAATTATAATAAGGATAAAAAACAAATTTGCATTGCCTTTTAGTTATAACATTTACTTTGCATAAAATTAGAAATCCATCGTTACGTATGTGAAATGTGGCATGCAGGAGGCACATAAAAAGATAACTCTTAAAAAAAAACCTTTTTTTGTATAGGAAGTCAACCATCTCATCCTAACGATTTTTCACTGATTCAAAACAGTTAACTCTTTTAGAAAACCTTTTTTTTCTTCTAAACGTACTTCCTTAACAAAAGAGAGAAAACAAATCTGATGCCAATGGTGGTTCTAAAGAACCAAAGAACAACAGAGAACCAACTCTCATTCTCCCGCTACAGCAAACAGTGATGTGAGATCACAGACTATAAAACGCCCTTAGAGCAAGATTGTCTTACGTCGACGTATACATCATAATTATAGACTTTGAGAGGCATGGAGGTGAATTTTCTGCTAGATAGGAATCTAGATTCTAAAATATGATGTACCCGGTACCTCAAAGTTAGTCACCATGAACATCTTAAGCTGAGCAGAGGTTTTATTCTATAGTTTTTACAAAAAAAAAGTACAGCTGAACTTTTGAAAAAGAAATATAATCTCGTCCTTTTGTTTGCAACTTTCTCTCTATAATCTGACTGTAAGTAACATCTATTTGAGTTAATCTGCGTGAAATCACCACGCCTAAACTAATTGAATTTTGTTTATTTCTGTGCAAAGAGCTAAGCAGATGCATCGCAGTAAGTCGTGCTACGCCTGTATATTTTGATGTCTACACGAAGACAGTAAAACTTGCGTAGGGCTCCATCTTTATTAGTAATCAGTACAGCCTAGCCTCACGGGACCCCGCTACATGTGAATGAAATGCCTGGCAATGGGCCGAAGTGAAGGTTTTTATCAAACCATCATTTTTTTAGCAAAAATCAAAGTTGCAAGGAAACCCTAGTACTCGAGGATTCGCAGCGTTCTCTGCTGTTAGTGCACGCGTTACAAAACAGTCCTGATCTAAGTCTTATATCCCCCCCCCCCTTTCGCCCCCCCAGGAGCCAGGAACAGGCTTCTTAGAGCGCATTTAAATCCTTGTAGTTTCTGTTTGAAACAGAACAAAGATGATAGCACCTTAAAAAACACGGCAAAACAGGCTTTCAAGAGTTCAATGAAATCATCGTTAAATTCAAAGTATCAAAAATTTAAACTCATCACACATAATTGGTTGGGGCCTATTTTTTAACATAAACATTGAATTTTTATTAAAACTTTTTTTTTATTTTATAATTTTTGAAGTGTTTCTACATCGTCTTTGTTATAATATGCCGTTTGAATGAAGATAAATATATCCTCCTAGTCATGCTATCAAAGATCTGGCAGTAGAACAAACACAGGTGAAAAACCTGTAATAACTTTTGAATGTCAAAACGGGTGCAGAAATCAGAATTAATGTACCTATTCCCAGTATTAACAACTAGATAAACAAATAGCGTGACTTATTAGAATAATACTTAATAGTCCAAATCTTTAAGACATTTAAGATAAGTTGAAAAACGTTATCGCATTAATTTGGTAGTCCTTTTTTTCTCTACGGTCTAATGCAGCATTGGTGTAGGAAAAAAATGGCTTTAAATGTGATAAAATATTGTACCGTTTGTTTGATACATTAAGATCCACTGCACGCGCATTTGAAATGTCTGATTCAGCCACACTATTAGTGTGTATAATATTTATAGAAAGTTCTTCTCATTAGCCGCCACAACCTGAATAGAGCTGCAAGCTAGAAAAGAACATCCTTCCACGCTGAGAGAGAAAATAACCGAACAAAGAACACATTAAAGCTTTGATGACTCAGGTAATCTGTATAATTATTACTTCACCTGACTTGTGCAAGTTGTACGCTTGCAAGGTCTAATGTAAGCCTGTCTTGGGAAAAGATGTACGGAGACAGCTTGACAAAGAGAAAACGACTAATAGGCACCCGCAAAATCTTTTTATAGCTATCACGTGGTTTTAAGAAATCATGGAGGCTGTGCTATTATTGTCCATCACGTGGTTCAAAATATACAAACAATGTGTCTATAGCAGTACCATCTGTCTAGGAGGCCTGTTCACAAGGTTACGTAACATTATTCAGATGGGCCATCATCTGGCTAGCTATCAGCCACCTGCGCGAGGTTTGAACAGTTGATTATAGCATGCTTAGCAGTACACACTGTGTTTTCACTGGACTCTCCTGAAATTTTGTTATTGGATTACATTCATTCTTTCTTGGATTATATTTCTTATCTTATTCTTTGTTATTCGCCCTTGGATTGCACCTTGTTCTAACAGATGCTTTCAATGTGGAACATTCCAAGAATGCTTTTTTGTGATTTGGTGTAGATTTTCCTCTAAATGTGTGCACACTGATAGAGTATGACCCGTGGCACCAAACATCATACAATGTAATATAAATATATATATATATATATATATATATATATATATATATATATATAGACTGATAAACAATTATACATGTTAACTTCATCTAAATATGCTTTAAGTTTAATTAGCTTTTCCCTTTATGGTCTCTGCGATATCACTTTATAGAGAGAAGGTGTGCTGAGGTGGGAGCCAAAGTTTTTTAAAAGTCTTTTAACTAAAATCTCTGATACTCAAAGTGCCCTCAATACTTTAACCTTAAGTTTCATATTTCATTATATGGTGTATCTGTGTCATTATCAATTTCCTTAACTGTTTATTGTTTAGGGGAAGAAAGTGCACTGTTACAAACTGTAAGAGCGGCTATGCCAGTCAGAAGGGGAAAGAAAGTGAAACAGTTATTTTATAATTATGGTTTTCCGAAGGACCCAACTGAATTTCATAAAAGGGTTTCAAGTCTCCCTAACAAAGTTGAGAAAATGACTGAACATATTGGAGTATGTAGTCGACACTGGCTCTCTGATACTCCTCACATTCGAAGAGGAAGATATTTATAATCTCTATGCATCCTCCTATTAACTTTGGTGAGATACCTTCACCATCCATATCACATGCTCATCCAAAAATTCCTCGCCCTACTAAAAAAAAAAGCTCTCAGTGAAAACAAAGTCAGAGAAATTGACGAACTGGATACATTCATAGTAAAAAATAACTTTAACTGTGACACTGTTAAGGAAGCCCTTCAAGAAAGTTTGCTCCTCTATGGACTCAGTGCTTGTAATGCAGATAGAACAGAACAAGCACTTGCCAGCTTCAGTCGCGGTGGTTGTATGCATGAATATGTTATATACTTCCATATTAGACTTAGAGATGCAGATGCAGGAGTAGCTGTAATTCAATTTGAAGACTGCAACGGTTTTAAATTGGTAACACACCCAAATTTCCCCTGTAAAACTGTGAATCAATGGGATCAGCTAGAAGTTGTCCTTCATTTTTACACTGGAACAGGTTAGTACTGCCCATCATTCTGACCCCCCCCCTCCCACATACACATAGACTTCTGTCTGTATCTCTTTCACTCTAAATATCACCATATCTTTTTTCGTCTTTCACATTCTGTCATTCCTTGTTTTGCTCTTGACATGTCACTCCAGTGCCTTTATTTAATGTAGCCTACTGTAACACTGTGTTATCAAGTCTTGAAAAGGTGTACATGTGGATCTGAGTTTCAAAGTGTAAATATTTGAATGTGATAGAAATTATGATGAGAAGGGAGTGTGTGTGTGAGAGAGAGAGAGAGAGGCCCGGAAGGGTTAAGAGTCGGATTGAGCTAGAGAGATGAAAGAAAGAGAGAAGGCCAGATATAAAGCGCACATGGCTAGCACCTATTACCATATCTAGCACCCCCTTTTTCCACACAAATAGACCTCTGGCTGTCTGTATCTCTTTCACCCATTCTCTCTCTCTCTCTCTCTCTCTCTCTCTCTCTCTCTCTCTCATTCATTATTTTATCTCTTACTCTAAGATTCTACGTACCTACTATGTTTGTTTTTGTTCCTTGGTCGAATTTTACAAAATTATAATCTCTGTCCCCCCCCCTCCTCTCTCTCTCTCTCTCTCTCTCTCTCTCTCTCTCTCTCTCTCTCTCTCTCTCCCTCTTTCCCTCTCTCTTCATTTGCTTCTTCTGACTTGATGCAATTAAAAACTCTCCTCATTATCTGATGTACGTGTTCTTAGTGTGTCACTCCAGTGCCGGTATTTGATGTATCGTACCACTGTATTATCAAATCTCGAAAAGGTGTACATGTGCATTTGAGTTTCTAAGTATTTGAATGTATAGCCTAAATGTATTTAGAAGTTATGATGAAGAGGGAGGGAGGGAGGGAGAGAGAGAGAGAGAGAGAGAGAGAGAGAGAGAGAGAGAGAGACGAGGGTTAAGAGTCGGATTAAGCTAAATATGAGAGAGAGAGAGAGAGAGAGAGAGAGAGAGAGAGAGAGAGAGAGAGAGAGAGAGAGAGAGAGAGAGACGGGGGTTAAGAGTCGGATTAAGCTAAAGATGAGAGAGAGAAAGAAAGAGAGAGAGAAAGAGAGAGAGAGAGAGAGAGAGAGAGAGAGAGAGAGAGAGAGAGAGAGCGCACATTGCTAGCACTCCATAGACCGGCCCATCTGAATAATATTACATAACCTATGAACAGGCCTCCTAGATAATTGGTACTGGTCTAAACGGACACGGAAATTCATGTGACGTCACAAAATTCGTGTTTGACTCAGATTTCACTTCCTTTCCACCAATGTTCAAAATGGAGAAAGGACGTGTGTTCAAAACGTATGAAGAGTTTGAGGCAGCCCTTAAATCATTTTAAATGACACTCACAGTCTATTTGTGAAAAGATCGAGTGAGTCAGTGAAAGAACTAATACTGAAGTACCTAAAATATAAAAGCATTCTCTTTGTGTGCAAGCACTCCCCGTCCAAACACACCAGCCTCTCGACGGGTCAGCGCCCATGCTAAAGGTAAGTCCCAGCAATTGTGCTAATGAGATCTAGAGTTAAATATAGATAGGTCTTATATCCAGATACAGACGATCTGATTTTAGATTTTAGTGGTTGGTTAAAGATAAGGGGTGAGTTATCCTAAGCCTAGATTTTTAAATCCTTCCCTGCCTCTTGGAGTAGATCTAGATTCTAGATCTATAACAGAACGGAAAATTTGGCATGAGGGCACCAAAAGCCTTATTGAAAGGCATTGTCAGAGTACTGATCTGAAACATTTTGCAGTTCATAGGACAAATATTATAATTTACTCTAGATCTAGATTTGCCAATCAATCATTTATTTTGAGGTTTCAGATTTTATAAGCCAAAGTTATTTTTCTTTAGATGTTGGCCACTGCCTACCATGTGGCTTGATGCTATACACTAAATGAACTTTGTAGCATTCAACTCTATCTATATATACATAACTACATACTCTTCATCACTTTCACAGGTCCCTCAAACTAGATTGTCAAGCCAAGATTCGGTTGAAGATCCAGAGGCCGAAAGACCAGTCTCCGCCCTTCCTGGCCATCACAGTGTAGTATTTGAACCATCAAGGGCATGGCCTCACCCAAGAAGTAATTACACTTTCCTTTGTTTTTTTCTATTCTGCCTCTTATGGAAATAAATACATATTTTCATATACATGCGGGCTGTGGAGAAAAGACAGTAAAGCCTGCATTGCTTGTTCGCTTGTACTGTTACAATGCAGGCAGGGCAAAATGCTAAGGATTTTTTTCTATTAAAAGTTTTGGTGCTTTCTTTCCAGTTTTTACAGGTTGGGAAGCGGTGTCAATTTTGCAGAAATAAATTGAATATAGGAAAAAAAGGTGTTATTTAGCTCTGTCGTTATGGCAATGGTTTTCGCTATTCGAGGTGTTAAACATGGGTTCCACTGTACAGGAAAGAGAATTGTCCGTAAATTTAGGGAATTTTGTATACATTATACATTCATGTGATCCCCCACAAATTCTGTCCTTGGACAGACAAACTTTTGTTGAAGGTTGGACGTGCAAAAGAAATGGTAAAAACATAATTCTACGCTGAGTACGATATTTTTCCATCATTGAGTACCAACCTGTGCGAAAGTATAAAACTAGACGATATATTATCTAGTATAATGTATTTTTTATTATTATTGTTAATATAAATTTTTATACATTTCAATTCCAATATTGAGATTTGTATTGTAGTTCAAACTATCCATGATATTGGTGTTTATTTTATCATTCATTTGTATAAAAAAATTTCTTCTCTCTATCTTTACACCCACAGCTCACCGTTATTTCCAACGAAAGATCATTCTTATTTCTTCATATGATAATAGTGAGTACAGCTAGGTGTTTCGTTTTTTTTTGTCAGGATACCATATCTACTCTCTCCTATCTCTCTCTCTCTCTCTCTCTCTCTCTTCTAATATACAAATTTATAACTCATTACACCAAGAAAAACTTGCTTCATTAAAACCAGTTTCAGCATTAGAAAAGAAAATCCTCAGTTTATAAAGTTTTGAACTTTCCAGCTTTGAAAATGTTATAGAACTGGTGTGAGATGTTATATTTGCAATCTTTGCTGTACTTATGGCAGTGGTTGTCTATACATAATTTTAAGTAGAACAGCGCTCAACATATGTGGTATTCATCTACGTTCAAACAACAGAGACAATATATGTTTATATTGGTTACAACTACGTTTATTAGATACATCTTTTTTGTTGTTTTTTTTTAGCTAGACACAAATCCTTAGATGATTCATGGAAAATACCCGGTATATCAATGAATTAGGTGCCCTGCTCTTTAGATTAGGCAATCATGACCTTCTGCGCATCTCTATCCTTTGATGCTGTTAGTGCATCTGTCACTCATTTTACATTTAGCCACTTTTTTAATCCATGCTTCATCTTCTCTCGCTTCTTTCCCCTGCTGCCTTTTTCTTTAAAATCAATCCAGTTCTCAAAGATGTTTCAGTTTCTTTTTTCTTATCACATGGCCAAAAAATACGGCTCAATATTGAGCTATTAGAATATGATCTTCAGCTCAACACAGTATGATGTAACTGTCTAAACCTCGCCTCCATTCTCACTCTTTCTTTTCCCTCCCATTTTTGTCGTTCTGTCTTATTCTGGGCTTAGACTATGAGGATTTTCTCCCTTTTCCTTGTCCTATATCCTATATCATTTTTCCCATATTCAATCTTCATTTCTGTTTTTCACTTCATATTAAGACATTAGCTCTAAACTCTTATTAGAGCTGGCTAACCAGAGTCAAACTTTTTTTTTTCTTTTTCTCCCAACTCTTGAGGCTTTTATGTGAGGGATATGTGGACCCAATTCAAGGGTGCAAGTAGCCGATTTTTGAAAGGAGGACCTCGGGGTAGTAACAATATTTCTAATTCAGGTTAATTCGAGGCACTTGTGGGATTGACTGACAGTGATAAAAATAGCATTATATGAAAGAATATATTTGTGAACTTCTCTTCCTATATTTTTAGTTAAAAAACTTTGTACAGTGCTATCTTTATTTAAGCTCATGTATCTTTATGTAAGTCGCCATGTTTTCTGAGAGAGGTAGAGAGAGAGATAGACAGACAGACATACAGACAGCATAAGCATACAATGACTATATATATATATATATATATATATTTAACTTTAAGTTATTTTTGTTTTAAATATTTTATTATATAAGCGTCTAGTTTTAAATTTTACAAAACCTCAAAAAAAAAAACAACAACAACTCAAGTTTCAGTATACATTGTCGATTTTAGTCGAGACGACTATAATACAAGCATTTTCAGTTGAATATTGCTCACCCGATCGGCTGGTTAATCAGCACACTGTTACGATGACATTTGTTAATAGCTATCTAGAGCAACTCCTTCACAATCAAAACAACATCGTTCTCAAAACATAGAGAGGACGTGTTTTTTTACATTGTGAATGTCAAGGTGGTGGTTCTTGTGGAAACGGTCGACCTAGTTTTGGATTAACAAAAGACACAAACGTTTGTTGAAATTATGCTAATTATAAAGATGGCCAGAAACAAATTAACCGGCAGCCATATTGGATTTATTCTTATTATAGAACTTACCAAAATAGATTTAGCCGGCCATATTGAAATTATGCTGATTATAGAGATGGCCAAAATAGAATTAACGGCGGCCATATTGAAATTATGCTAATTACAAAGATGACCAAAATAGAATTAACCGGCGGCCATATTGAAATAATTCTTATTATAGAAGTTACCAAAATAGATTTAGCCGGCCATATTGAAATTATGCTAATTATAGAGATGGCCAGAATAGAATTAACCGGCGGCCATATTGAAATTATGCTAATTATAGAGATGGCCAAAATAGAATTAACCGGCGGCCATATTGGATTTATTCCTATTATAGAAGTTACCAAAATAGATTTAGCCGGCCATATTGAAATTATGCTGATTATAGAGATGGCCAAAATAGAATTATTCAGCGGCCATATTGAAATTATGCTAATTATAGAGATGGCCAAAATAGAAATAATCGGCGGCCATATTGGATTTATTATTATTATAGAAATTACCAAAATAGAATTAGCCGGCCATATTGATATTATGCTAATTATAGAGATGGCCAGAATAGAATTAACCGGCGGCCATATTGAAATTATGCTAATTATAGAGATGGCCAAAATAGAATTAATCGGCGGCCATTTTGAAATTATGCTAATTATAGAGATGGCCAAAATAGAATTAATCGGCGGCCATATTGGATTTATGCTAATTATAGAGATGGCCAAAATAGAATTAACTGGCAGCCGTATTGGAATTATTCTAAATATAGAGATGGAATAGAATTAACCGGCGGCCATATTGAAATTATGCTAATTATAGAGATGGCCAGAAAAGAATTAACCGGCAGCCATATTGGATTTATTCTTATTATAGAAGTTACCAAAATAGATTTAGCCGGCCATATTGAAATTACGCTAATTATAGAGATGGCCAAAATAGAATTATTCGTCGGCTATATTGAAATTATGCTAATTATAGAGATGGCCAAATTAGAATTAACCGGCGGCCATATTGAAATTATGCTAATTATAAAGATGGCCAAAATAGAATTAACCGGCGGCCATATTGAATTAATTCTTATTATAGAAGTTACCAAAATAGATTTAGCCGGCCATATTGAAATTATGCTAATTAAGGAGATGGCCAAAATAGAATTAATCGGCGGCCATATTGAAATTACGCTAATTATAGAGATGGCCAAAATAGAATTAACCGGCAGCTATATTGAAATTATGCTAATTATAGAGATTGAAGAAATAGAATTAATCGGCGGCCATATTGAATTTATGCTAATTATAGAGATTGAAGAAATAGAATTAACTGGCAGCCGTATTGGAATTATGCTAATTATAGAGATGGCCATAATAGAATTAATCGGCGGCCATTTTGAAATTATGCTAAATATAGAGATGGCCAGAAAAGAATTAACCGGCAGCCATATTGGATTTATTCTTATTATAGAAGTTACCAAAATAGATTTAGCCGGCCATATTGAAATTATGCTGATTATAGAGATGGCCAAATTAGAATTAACCGGCGGCCATATTGAAATTATGCTAATTATAAAGATGGCCAAAATAGAATTAACCGGCGGCCATATTGAATTAATTCTTATTATAGAAGTTACCAAAATAGATTTAGCCGGCCATATTGAAATTATGCTAATTAAGGAGATGGCCAAAATAGAATTAATCGGCGGCCATATTGAAATTACGCTAATTATAGAGATGGCCAAAATAGAATTAACCGGCAGCTATATTGAAATTATGCTAATTATAGAGATGGCCAAAATAGAATTAATCGGCGGCCATATTGAATTTATGCTAATTATAGAGATTGAAGAAATAGAATTAATCGGCGGCCATATTGAATTTATGCTAATTATAGAGATTGAAGAAATAGAATTAACTGGCAGCCGTATTGGAATTATGCTAATTATAGAGATGGCCATAATAGAATTAATCGGCGGCTATATTGAAATTATGCTAATTATAGAGATGGCCAGAAAAGAATTAACCGGCAGCCATATTGGATTTATTCTTATTATAGAAGTTACCAAAATAGATTTAGCCGGCCATATTGAAATTATGCTGATTATAGAGATGGGCAAAATAGAATTATTCAGCGGCCATATTGAAATTACGCTAATTATAGAGATGGCCAAAATAGAATTAACCGGCGGCCATATTGAATTAATTCTTATTATAGAAGTTACCAAAATAGATTTAGCCGGCCATATTGAAATTATGCTGATTATAGAGATGGGCAAAATAGAATTATTCAGCGGCCATATTGAAATTACGCTAATTATAGAGATGGCCAAAATAGAATTATTCGTCGGCTATATTGAAATTATGCTAATTATAGAGATGGCCAAAATAGAATTATTGGTCGGCTATATTGAAATGATGCTAATTATAAAGATGGCCAAAATAGAATTAACCGGCGGCCATATTGAATTAATTCTTATTATAGAAGTTACCAAAATAGATTTAGCCGGCCATATTGAAATTATGCAAATTAAGGAGATGGCCAAAATAGAATTAATCGGCGGCCATTTTGAAATAATGCTAATTATAGAGATGGCCAAAATAGAATAAATCGGAGACTATATTAGATTTATGCTAATTATAGAGATGGCCAAAATAGAATCATTCATTGGCCATATCGAACTTATTCTTATTATAGAAGTTACCAAAATAGAATTAGCCGGCCATATTGAAATTATGCTGATTATCGAGATGGCCAAAATAGAATTAACTGGCGGCCGTATTGTTTTTATGCTAATTATAGAGATGGCCAAAATAAAATTAATCGGCGACTACATTAGATTTAGGTTAATTATAGAGATTGAAGAAATAGAAATAACCGGCAGCCATATTGAAATTATGCTAACTATAGAGATGGCCAAAATAGAATTAATCGGCGGCCATTTTGAAATTATGCTAATTATAGAGATGGCCAAAATAGAATTAATCGGCGGCCATATTGGATTCATTTTTATTATAGAAATTACCAAAATAGAATTAGCCGGCCATATTGATATTATGCTAATTATATAGATGGCCAAAATAGAATTATTCATTGGCCATATTGAAATTATGCTAATTATAAAGATGGCCAAAATAGAGTTAACTGGCGGCCATATTGGATTTATTCCTATTATAGAAGTTACCAAAATAGATTTAGCCGGCCATATTGAAATTATGCTGATTATAGAGATGGCCAAAATAGAAGTATTCAGCGGCCATATTGAAATTATGCTAATTATAGAGATGGCCAAAATAGAAATAAACGGCGGCCATATTGGATTTATTATTATTATAGAAATTACCAAAATAGAATTAGCCGGCCATATTGATATTATGCTAATTATAGAGATGGCCAGAATAGATTTAACCGGCGGCCATATTGAAATTATGCTAATTATAGAGATGGCCAAAATAGAATTAATCGGCGGCCATTTTGAAATTATGCTAATTATAGAGATGGCCAAAATAGAATTAATCGGCGGCCATATTGGATTTATGCTAATTATAGAGATGGCCAAAATAGAATTAACTGGCAGCCGTATTGGAATTATTCTAAATATAGAGATGGAATAGAATTAACCGGCGGCCATATTGAAATTATGCTAATTATAGAGATGGCCAAAATAGAAATAACCGGCGGCCATTTTGGATTCATTTTTATTATAGAAATTACCAAAATAGAATTAGCCGGCCATATTGATATTATGCTAATTATATAGATGGCCAAAATAGAATTATTCATTGGCCATATTGAAATTATGCTAATTATAAAGATGGCCAAAATAGAATTAACTGGCGGCCATATTGGATTTATTCCTATTATAGAAGTTACCAAAATAGATTTAGCCGGCCATATTGAAATTATGCTGATTATAGAGTTGGCCAAAATAGAATTATTCAGCGGCCATATTGAAATTATGCTAATTATAGAGATGGCCAAAATAGTAATAACCGGCGGCCATATTGGATTTATTATTATTATAGAAATTACCAAAATAGAATTAGCCGGCCATATTGATATTATGCTAATTATAGAGATGGCCAGAATAGATTTAACCGGCGGCCATATTGAAATTATGCTAATTATAGAGATGGCCAAAATAGAATTAACCGGCGGCCATATTGGATTTATTTTTATTATAGAAATTACCAAAATAGAATTAGCCGGCCATATTTATATTATGCTAATTATAGAGATGGCCAGAATAGAATTATTCATTGGCCATATTTAAATTATGCTAATTATAGAGATGGCCAAAATAGAATTAACCGGCGGCCATATTGAAATTATGCTAATTATAGAGATGGCCAAAATAGAAATAACCGGCGGCCATATTGGATTCATTTTTATCATAGAAATTACCAAAATTGAATTAGCCGGCCATATTGATATTATGCTAATTATATAGATGGCCAAAATAGAATTAACTGGCAGCCGTATTGAAATTATGCTAATATAGAGATGGCCAAAATAGAATTAATCGGCGGCCATATTGGATTTATGCTAATTATAGAGATGGCCAAAATAGAATTAACTGGCAGCCGTATTGGAATTATTCTAATTATAGAGATGGAATAGAATTTACCGGCGGACATATTGGATTTATGCTAATTATAGAGATGTCCAAAATAGAATTAACTGGCAGCCGTATTGGAATTATGCTATTTATAGAGATGGCCAAAATAGAATTAATCGGCGACTATATTAGGTTTATGCTAATTATAGAGATTGAAGAAATAGAATTATTCGGCAGCCATATTGAAATTATGCTAATTATAGAGATGGCCAAAATAGAATTATCTTGCGGCCATATTGGAATTATGCTAATTATAGAGATGGCCAAAATAGAATTAATCGGCGGCCATTTTGAAATTATGCTAATTATAGAGATGGCCAAAATAGAATTAATCGGCGGCCATATTGAAGTAATGCTATTTATAGAGATGTAAAACTTAGAATTTACAGCGGCCATATTGAAATTATGTTATTCATAGAGATAAAAAAAAAAAATAGAATTTCGAGATAATCGAATTTTTATCAAGTCACCCTTTTTGGGCCTTTTGGCTAAGTTTTATTTAATCAACGTATCTTGCGTTGTTCTAATGAATTCTTTCCTAAGTGTACTTTTCTCTCTGTTTTCTGATTTTGTGTCAGTAGCGACTCTTGCGTTGGGTATTTGAAAAGTCTCCGTTCTATCCTCTTCGTCTGTATCCTCTACATTAGAGTTGTTTTGATTTTGTCGGTTAGAGCCTTCTGTGTTAGAATTTCCAATTTCTTAGTCTTCTTTCTTTCCTTTGGTCGAGGCGATTACAGTGTTTTTTATGGGTTCCTCGCTTTCTCTTTTTCCTTCTTTTCAACTTTCTTAGGTTAATTTTTCATGCCTTCTTTGTGTTGTGAGCTTTTCAGTTACACCTCGTCTCCTCCGATACTCTCTCAACCTGAGAGCGCGATCACATAACTTCTAAGGTGAGCTGTGTTATGCACTTCTCGTCTTTCCAACACACTTTCTACTTTGTCCTTCTCTCCCCCTCTTTTCGAACATTTGTAGGGCCAGTGTTCAGTAATATTGCACCAGCAACACTGCTGTCTTCGATTTCTTATTACAACAAACTACAACATTTATTTAACAGTTTTACTGTCTCTAAAATTTACCTTTACACAACGGGGTACGTTTTTGTGTCTATTCGATTGCTACCTTTAGCGTCCGGCTCTGCTCACTGTTGCCTCTTGCCCTAGATTTCTCTTTACAATTTATGACTTCTAATTTTAGTTTGGGTGGAGCCTATAATATTTTTATAATTAAGTTTTCTTCTTCTCTTCTTTTAAAGTGCAGAGAGAATGGTTGATTGTTGACCGTTTTTGTTGTATTGTTAGTGAGTCAGCTTTAGGTTTATTTGTTATAAAGAACCAGCGTGCAGGATCCTCAAGTCTATAAACTATAAAAACTATCCTCCTCTGCCCCGGCTGGTCCAGCCGTTCTATTCAGAGTTACTTGAATATCATCCCAACTCCACTGGGTAGCTCTCTTTCCTATAACAGTTATTATAATTTCATTTGTGTCAAACCCTTGATTGTCTAGATCCTTTAGAATGATTTCCATAGCCTCTATTACTTTAAATGGGGTTAAATATTTATTTGCATAAAAATGATGGATCTTTAACTTCTGTGCAAATTGCAATGAATTGAAATCACTTGATGTATACCATAAATACATACAAAAACCTTTGGGTTTAAATTCTCATTTATTGAATGTGGGAGGTATTAAAAACAGGAACATTATAAAATGTAACAAAGATAGATAAAAAGACAGTTATCTGAGTTTATTCAGAGAATTTCAAATTATAAGAATATAAAAAGAAATAATTTTATAATACACATTGTTTCCTACAAAAGACACATAATACAGACTTTTAAAAATAACGTCAATGGAACTTATGCATATAATATAAACGAATGTGACATTTTCATTATAAGAGATAATACATTTAAGAACATTGCTTGTCAAATGAACTTTAATTTGTTTGACTTTCAGCTTACATTGCATTACAATAAAGGACAATTGATAATTCACATAAGATTTTTTTCCACATATTCATTAATTAGGTTTTTACTCCAGTCAACATATTTTCCCTGTTCTTTTCAAAAGCTTTTTTTTTTAACTTCTGAAAAGGAATCACAAAAAAGGAAGATTAATATGGGGAGTGAAACCTTAGCCAAATAAAGACTAGGAAAAAAAGACGAGGCAACAAACGTTTGTGTCTTTTGTTAATCCAAAACTAGGTCGACCGTTTCCACAAGAACCACCACCTTGACATATACAATATAAAAAAACACGACCTCTCTTATGTTTTGAGAACGATGTTGTTTTGACTGTGAAGGAGTTGCTCTTAGATAGCAACAAACGTTTGTGTCTTTTGTTAATCCAAAACTAAGGTCGCGACCGTTTCCACAAGAGCACCACCACCTTGACATTCACAATGTAAAAAAACACGTCCTCTCTATGTTTTGAGAACGATGTTGTTTTTGACTGTGAAGGAGTTGGTCTAGATAGGTATTAAAAATTGTAATAGTAACAGTGTGTTGATTATCCAGACGATCCGGGTGAGCAATATTCAACTGAAATCGACAATGTATATACCTGGGACTTGAAGTGCTCTTTTAGAAATGGTTTTAACTTTTATAACTTTTAAAACTAGGGGTTTATATAATGAAATATTTAAAATAGGAATAATAGTTTTGGATTAAAAAAGATACAAACATTTGTTGCTCGTCTTTTTTTATTTTTAGATTGAAAACAGATCAAACTTTGATGCATAAACTCTCTCTCTCTCTCTCTCTCTCTCTCTCTCTCTCTCTCTCCTTCTCTCTCTCTCTCTCTCTCTCTCTCTCTCTCTCTCTCTCTGTCGTTCTAACCCTCTTTGAAATTTGAAGTAAAAATAAAGCAAGAAACTACATCGCTACATGGCGACTTCCATAAAGATACATGCAAGTAAATAAAGATAGCACTGTACAAAGTTATTTGACTAAAAATATAGAAAGAGAAGTTCACAATTATATTCTTTCATATAATGCTGTTTTTTTCACTGTCAGTCAATCCCACAAGTGCCTCGAATTAACCTGGATTAGAATTATTGTTACTACCCCGAGGTACTCCTTTCCAAAATCGGCTAGTTGCACCCTTGGGTTCACATATTCCTCACATAAAAGCCTCAAGAGTTGGAAGAAAAGGGAAAAAAAAAGGTTTGACTCTGGTGAGCCAGCTCTAATAAGAGTTTAGAGCTAATGTCTTAATATGAAGTGAAAAACAGAAATGAAGATTTAATATGGGAAAAAAATGATATAGGATATAGGACAAGGGAAAAGGAGAAAATCCTCATAGTCTCAGCCCAGGATAAGACAGATCGACAGAAATGGGAGAGAAAAGAAAGAGTGAGAATGGAGGCGAGGTTTAGACAGTTACATCATACAGTGTTGAGCTGAAGATCACATTCTTATAGCTCAATATTAAATTAGCTTTAAATTCATTTTTACCTTTATAACTTATCTTATTGCAATGCTATCAAAAGTAATGATCACATAAAATTTAAACTAGTTCAAAAATTCTTGAGAAAAGAAAATCAACTTACACATCAAGGGCAAAATCCCTTAACTAGGGTGATGCGTCACATTGATTCTAATCACGTCACTCTTCAAAACTCAGTAGATGGTAAGGATTCCCTCTCAAAAGCACATTATCTCAAGTTGTTTAGTCTGTGGCTGGTGATCTTCTCAAAGTGAAGAAGAGGTTGAAGATCTCCGTCAGATTGTCACTGAAGATGTTGAGAGGAGCATATATGAATAGACAGGAATGAGTACGACAGAAAAGGGATAGGAAGGGAAGGAGGAGAGATAGCGATAGCGATAGAGATAGAGATAGAGATAGAGATAGATAGATAGATAGATAGATAGAGAGAGAGAGAGAGAGAGAGAGAGAGAGAGAGAGAGAGGTTTGAATGAAGCAAGTTTTTCTTGGTGTAATGACGAGTTATAAATTTGTATATTAGAAGAAGCACAAGAATATCATGCAAGAATGAACAAAATCTGAGCCTTGCGAAAATAATTACGTCAAACGTTCCTGCAAGAACACTCGGCCTAGTTTTGGATTTACAAAAGATACAAACGTTTGTTGCCTTGACATTTTCTATTTTTAGATTAAAAATAGATCAAACTTTGATGCATCAACACTTAGCCTAGTTTGGGATTAAAAAAAAAGATATATATATATATATATATATATATATATATATATATATATATATATATATATATATATATATATACTAGTTGGTTACCCGTTCTATGAACGGAATGTCAGATAGCGAGAAAGAGAGAGAGAGAGAGAGAGAGAGAGAGAGAGAGAGAGAGAGAGAGAGAGAGAGAGAGAGAGAGAGAGAGAGAGAGAGAGAGAGAGAGAGAGAGAGATGCATAGTTATCACCTGTGGAAAGAGATTTTAGTCACCACCGGAGGAAAAATAACCTGTGGAGAAAGATATTATTTATCACCAAACGAAAAAACTTTGCACTGACCTGTTTATAACACTTCTTTGTAGACCACATTTCTTCATTTAGTGTGGGTGCGTTGTGTGTGACTGTGTCCTTTCATGTGTCCCTAATGGTCGCGCTGTTTCATTGATAACAATTCGGAAATTTTCTATTTGGCGAGAGCTTGCAAACTCATATGCACATTTCAGCTCCTTCACGTATTTGTGATTCTGATTCAATGCTTCTTGAATGTCCAACAAAATGCTGTTACAAAGTTCATCGGTGATGGAAGACCTCTGAATTTGTTGGTTTCCATCCATGAAGTAGATTTGCAAAAATCTAGCTTGCATTTCATCGGCAGGTTCTAGAGGGCCTATGAGGTGACAAACCTGGCCTTGAATTCGGAACTGTGGATTCCATCCATTCATTCTCACTTCTTTACAGCCAAGAGAAGTCAACTGGAATGCACTGTCGTATTTCCTTATGTCCTGCAGAAAGCACACAGATTGATCAGTTGTCCCTTCAAACAGGACTGCTAATTGCTGTGGAAGAGGTGGAAATGGTTCTGGATTTAGGCCTACTTTTCCATTACTGCAGCACGTACCTTTAGATTCCTCTCTAAACTTCATGGCTTGGCAGTGCTGGCATTGGATCATGTCTCCGATTGAGGTCTCATTTTTTAATTGATTAGTGTTGAAGTGAAGAGCGGTCTGATTTGCATCATTTTCTGTAGCCTGGCGTCTCTCTGTTTGTTGGCCTCATGTTGCACACTTTGAAAAGCAGACCTAGATCTTGATTCTGTTCTGGTTGTAGAATTAGATACTCGAGTAGATCTAGATCTAATTGATCTAGATCTAGATCTTGCATTCTCTGACTCTGAGTCTGACTTGCTATTCTCACTTGATGACGATCTATATCTAGATCTAGATCTGTGTCTGTTTCTATGGTATTTTTGGCTAGGAGTAGGAGTTAACCTTCCTATTGAAGAACCCTCATGTCTTTTACGTGGCATTCTTGATTTAGATCTACCTAGATCTAGATTCTTTGCTAATTTTGAACAGCATCAATCGTTCGGAAGGGTCTGTCCATCAGCTGTGTTTTGGCCACAAATCGTACGGATTGAGATATTGATAAGTGTGTGAATCGCCGTTTAGTATGCCGTGCAATAGGAGACTTCCGTTTGACTATGGCGTTTGTGGGCCATTAAAGGGTATTCAAATGAGGAAACAATAAAATTTCAAACAAACAAACCTACAGAGACTTCACACTTCTTTTTATAGATGTGCATCTTACCACTATAGATTAGGTATCCTACAAAATTTGAAGTCATTTGGTTCAGTGGTTCACAAGGCTTTTGCCTCATATATATATATATATATATATATATATGTGTGTGTGTGTGTGTGTGTGTGTATAAATACTCTGACCAGGTCTCTCGCTCGCGTGCGGCTTCCGATGTAAACAACGAAGGCTGATTTGTACACTTTACTAGGGAAACCACGTGTTTGTTACGTTATGACTCATGCTTACGGTACATAACATGGCTATTGTCAGCGTGCCTTAGCTGATACACCTATCGTTCCAATGTTATGACCTTAAGTATTAAGCAATAGAACCAAAGATGGAGGATACAAAGATATGCTGAACTTCCTGAACTGCAAGAGGAACTTCAATACCATATTTTAAACCGCTGGGTTGGCTGAACTCATCTTTCACTATAATTTTCAGTAAGTGTGCTATCGGCTGTGACAAACGTGGACTCGATGAACCAAAGATAATCATCCTTTATTAAACTTTTCCATCTTTGATAATCACACGTTCTCCACCCCGAAACGCCTATGTTGTAAATTCAATCTGTATAAGTTTGTGAGGAGATTTTGCTCTCTCCAATTCTCTTCGTACCAGCGGCAATCGAACATCAACCAGAACACACTCATGCAAGCATTATGACTCCATGAACGAAGACACTAAATATTAAGGTATCCTGCCGATTTGCAATCAAGACTTCCCCGACTTAAATCACTTGAGTATGTTTAATATTTCGTTTTTGTTTCTAAATTCTCCATTCTCCCTTAAGACTCTTTAATTTATTCGTAACAGTAAATTATAGATTAACAAATATTTTTTTTCGATTTGTCAGATTTTTTATCTCAGTTATTTTTTGCAAGACACGTTCATGAATGATTTTGTACACTTGTTATGTGATTCTAAAACAATCGATAAAAATAATTGAATAAACACTTTAAGACTTTTATCTACATGAATGCAGCAAGTGATTTTTTTTTTACCCCTGGCATTCGGCAATCACTTTTAAAACAACTTCAGATAATTTCTGAAGCCATGATGAAAGGCTAGCCATTTGAGTTCTGTAATGCTAACCGCTACTTTCATTTTGTTGAAATCTACTTCGTGTTAAACTCATACTTTACATTTGCACAACATTCATTTTACATCCATCAATAAAAGTAGCGTAGTACAAGTTTTATTCATGTACTATACAAATCGACTCCTTATAAAAGTTTGATTCTCTCATTTTTCAGGACACGATGTCTGTTACCGATACATGCCACCAAGCTGATCTCATCTTTGAAAACATCGGAAGGCAGTGCACCTGTAATTCCCTGGCTTCTATAGTGTATCATGGCATCATAGACCAGCAATTTTGAACTGCGGAGATTCTCTTTATTCGAGAATCTTCAGGAACAGCTCAAATGAGTTCTCTCTTGTTACTTCATTTCCACAAGTCTGCGACATATTTCAGCTGAGAATCCAGGTGCTTCCAGGTGAATCATACACTGGATTAGTTGATAGCAATGCTAACACTCCTCCAGACTATAATTTCGAAACAGCAATTTCCAACATACACCAATATGGGATCTTAATCCTGGGTTCTGGCACGCCATCATTCTCAATGTCAATCATCAAACACTTGGATACTTATTTCGTGTTTGACCAAACAGTAGAAACTCTGCTCTGTTTTGTGCAGACGGTCAAATGTGCTTACGAACTACTCATCTCCACTCGCTCTCCAGCATTATGCTCTCTCTGCATCTTTATGTTTGTTGTCAGCTCAGTATGAAATCACACCCTTTGAAGTAAAAAATCTTGATCCTAAAAATTTTCATTTTGCGGAAAAAGAGTTTGAGGAAGCCGAATCTTCTGATTCAGATGATCTTACTCTCGCAACAATTAAAACACTGCAGGCAAGGAAAGCCAAGTGACCTGTTTGTATAAAAAGGAAAGGGAGTTTGCGAACATTGCGTGTGAAAGGCGATGATGCAAGGCATGACTCCAATGAAAGCCTCAATGATATATCATTGGTTACTCGGGCAACGATCCGGACTATGTACCAGCTCAAGGCACTCAACACCCTACTGTGCTTCTAGAGGAAGAGCAACACCACACTTCGTCTAAAATACATGCAAGTTTCGATCGATGCAATGAGAGTCGTAGCTCAGGAAACTGAGTTGAGGCCAAACATCAAAACTCAGGAAGAAGAAATCGAGAATGACAGTAGTCGTGACCAAGAGGCGGCACCTACACCTGACACGCAAAATCAGAGCATGCACAGCCATCCACCAATTGTCTTATTCACCTTCATTCGCCGTGTACTCAGTGGTACACTCTATGTCAGCAAATGACACAACCGGTGCCTCATGTGCTGACATTTTCTACACAGCCTCGACATCTGAACATATACCGGTTTCCAGCATTCTGGATAGCCCTGATGTCGAGTCTCCAAGTAGGAGTAGAAAAAGGAAACGTAATGAAGCTAATTATAAGGACAGCAAAAGCAAAAAGAGCTTTAAAAATTGAATTAAATAATAAGAGAAGCTTGTGTAAATAGAAAGAACAGACAGATTCTTAAAAAGACAATGAAGGATGGATGTGGTGAGAAGTGCAGAATGAGGTGCCAAGACCGTATCGGTAAGGACCACAGGGAGACTGTATTCAGTTACTTTTGACATAATGGGGACATTCCCAAAAGGAGAGGTTAAGTGTGCACCAACGTGGAAGAGTCATGCAAAAAGACAAGGCGCCAGAAGAGCGTAAAACACCATTTGGAAATAGCAGGACTGAAGCAAGTTATGCGCAAAACCATGTTCTCGGACATCCTGGGGACAAGCGAACAGTTTGTATTTACTCTCTTTGAGAAAAAAGATGGGGATGGTCGAATTCTTCCTGATATGAGAGGGCGCTATTCAGAGATAACACCATCATTCCATTGCATCAGTACTGTATTGTAAGAGAAAAATGAATTTATACAATCTTTCAATATTTTCATCTTGGATCAAGTCAAGCTCTCTGCAATGTTTGACATGAAGGGATAGCTGCAAGAGGGTCAAATGAGAGTGGTTCATGTGATTAAAATTATCTGCTTGGTGCAAGTGAGAGAAAGGCGTGACTCATGTTAAACTCTATTCACATTCATGTGGCGGGCAGAACCGGAATAGATATCTTTTGGCGATGCTGTGGTGTGCATTGAACAAATTCAACTCTACAGAAATTAAGCACAATTTTTTTTTTATAAAGGGCCACATCAAGAACGAGAATGACAGTGTGCATACAACGATAGAAAGAGTAAGTAAGCATTTGGAGATCTACCACTCCTCATTGGGCAGGTGTTAGCAGTGCGGCAAAGCAGTTGGGACAGAACTATATTGTAAAGGAGCCTGAAGAATCTCGGTTTTCCGACTTCAAATAGATAGCCTCAAATTTGAAAAATTTTGACCTAGATGAAAACAAAGGTGAAGCTGTTTAACATCAAACCATTGAAGTTTTAACATCAAACCATTGAAGTTGACCAGTCAAGACTCCGATCTTGTACAAATCCAAGTATGACTTTGATGGTGAATACCATCGTCTCAACATGTCAAAAAGAATGCGGAAAGTGCAGGCCAAGGGGCACTTCAATTACATTCAGCTCTATGTTCTAAATAACGGAAAGGGTCCTGGCATAGACATAGACAAGTATAATGACCTTCAATCCCTCTGCAAAAGCCAAGTTTTTCCTGAAACCCATCACCAGTTTTTTAACTTTTTAAAAATTAAACCCAACCGTTGAGGTCCATGATTTAATTATGTTAATCTTTTTTCCAATTAAGTTGTGTGTTTTGATATTTAAATAGTATATTGATTTTTTTAGAAATAAACACGGTTCAAGATAACTGTCTAATCTGTGAAGTACCTATCTTTGTTCTTTATTTACATATCATGTAGGCCTATATTTTAGTAATAAAAATAATAATATCCATGCACCCTCTTCCCTCTATAGTACTTATATTTGGTCTTCTATTTCTGTCATCGTTCACAATATGTAGTCTAAGATTCTACCCAGATGTTCTTAACAACTCTAAAAATAAATTATGTGTATTTTATATCTCATTCATGCATCCGTGAAAGTATCAGTGATGTGACTCTGTAAATTGAAATTTATACATATTATAACATTCTGAACATACTTTAATCATTTTTAGTAAAATATGTATCCTTAAATCAAAAGTGCAAACTTTTATTAAAATCATATTTTACGCTTAAAATAATTATAAAAGTGTTGCTGCTATTTTTTTCTTTCTTAACACTGTTTCTTGTTATTGTCGTAACTCGTCTATAAGGCATAGAATTTAAACGTAAACTGTCGTAACTATAACATACGATACGTCGATAGTATACGTGTAAACAATTATCAATGAAGGTTATCGTAACTTGAGATACGATTGTTTACGTGTGAATTTTGCTTGAATAAAATATCGTAAGTTGAATTACACAAAATCTTTACAATTTAAACTAAAAAATACACAACCAAAATGTGTAAAGATATTTCAAATACATTTCACGTGAAAATGAATCGTATTGGGCCATTAATTACAAAGTTATTAAGTTTTTTGTTCCTCCTGTAAAATTTGCAAAACAGGAGTTACGATAGTTTACTTTGCGACCCTCGATATGGCCTATCAGTTATTTGTTTGTTTGTTTTTTGTTTTTTTTTTAGCATTACAATGTCTGTAACTCAGTGATTAACCAAAATGAATTTTATACAAAATGTTAAATGAGATATTGATCTTTTTCCTTACATTTTTTTTTTGTTAAAAATTCAAACCTTCTAACATAAAAAGATGTTTAAATTACAAAAAAATGACTATAAATAACTATAAATATCATTTACATCAAAAACATAAAAATTAAGAAAATAAAATTAATCTACATAAAATTAAAACTCATCTGAAGTCCAAGGGCTGATAATACTAGAACGTTGATTCCAGTGTCAAACGACATTGTATGGAATATGAAAAAGGTAAAAAGAAAAAAAAAAGCCTTGGGTTTAAAATGGCCGATTTCCCAAATTCACATAATTATGATTTAATCAGTAAATGCTGTTTTTGTCGTGCCTCATGTCTCTCTCTGATTGGCTACGTCACTATAGACGTATATAATGAAATAGAAACAGTTAGTGGGAGAGACAGATAGAAAGAGAGAAAGAGAAGGAGGGGAGAAAAAAACCTGTGAACCGACAGGCTGAGTGACGCAGCTCTAAGAATGCTCGTTTTATGTACGCCTCAATCCGCTTAGGTATGCTTACAATATCAACGTTATAATATTTCATTACTAAGCATAAATGTTCAAGACTACACGCAACTTTCTAAAACCGGAAAAAAGGGGAGCATTTTCTAAATTATAGCACCCCAAAGGATGTACAGTCGAATCCGGTTATTTCGAAGTCATTGGGATAAAAAGACTTCGAATTATCAGAATACAAAGAGAAAGAGATTAAAAAGATGTGGACGACAGATCAGGAATGTCGCACTATTGTGTGCAGGGGGGGAGATTACGGTAGCTCACCTGGTCCCAAACCCTTTCCCTCTTGAAGCCTTATAGCAGACTCTTGCCTGTAACATAGGTGGGCACATACATACACCAGAATTGCTTGGTAGTAAAAGCCAGGAAAAGTGTTTTCACTGTGGCAGAATAAAAAAAATCATGCCAAGATTGCTTCGAATTAACCGGATCCTTGTTTCAAATTTGAATTTACTGATATTTTTAATGAAGCTTAAAGAGAGAAATATTTGCTAAAATTAATACGACTTCAAAATATCTATGAACCAAAACTACCCGGATTCAAATTATTTGGACTCGGCTGTTTATCAGGGCCTCTCCTCTATAGCCTATGCACAGAATCTCTTCAACAAGAAATCACTATATGCAGCATTAAATAAATGTAGTGATGTACCTTTTTAACACTGAAGACATTAAATTGCATGATTTGGTCCCACAAATATACATACCTTAGCTTATCCACATAGAAAACTGTATTCTCAGGGCACGAATGTTGCAGTGAAAACAAGTATAACATTAAAATTACCCACAATATAAAACTCATTTTAACATGTACAACTGAAAATGTAGATCGCAAAAACCATCATCATGTAATTTTATAAAGCGCTATTTACCTCTTCTTTTCAAAAAACATTATTGGAAGTGTTATAAAAATAAAAAAAAAGACTGATCTATAATCTTTTGCTATAAGCCTTAATCTAAAATTAGAGATTGTAAACAATGCATCTAAACTCATAACGTTTGTTATAGTTAGTGACCAACAATCTGGTGTTAGCTTACCAAGTACTGAGCATAGATACTTTTACATGTCTGTATTTCTTGAAAGCATGGATTGGACTGACCAACTTATGAGATTAAAATAGCAAAACTTCACTATAAAAATCAAATGTAATACTGGACTGTCAACCAAAGGATAAAAAAATGTTCAAAGGCAATGTAAATACTTGCTGCACAGAACATACATAATAAAAAAGACTCAAACAAACAAAAATGGAGAGAAGTTAATTTAGTTTTTAATGTACAAGACTAATGTACATGCATGTGTCATTTCTTGACATTTAGCAAAAAAAAGTTGTATAAGTGACTAAATGAATTTGTAGAATATGATGTGAACATATTATTTCAAAATATATCCATTTGATAATCATGATCAGTTGAGCCTTGTTTTCCTCTGTTCTGAATATAAACTATTTATCGTTTCAAACAGAGACATATAGAAAAGAATTATCCGACAAACAAAAAAAATGTTTTTAATCCGGGTACGATGGAAGTTTGGACTGAAATATCCAAATAACACTAGTGTACTATCAAGCAACAATCAAAATATACTGATTGACTTACCATTTCACATCAAGTCCGAAGAGTGTTGCCAGCATCAAATAATTTTATTCAAAAACATAAAAAAAACCACCCCAAAAACTAATGTCTTTTCAACACTGGATCAAGCTTAAAAATTGCTAAAAGGATCAAATTTTCCAAGGGTGAAATTCATAATTTCAACATTATTTTGATTTACAAAAGTAATGTGCGATTTTCCTCCTTACTTTATATTACGTCAATATACTGTTTCCAGTATAATTCCCTCACTCAAAAATGTCATGTGGACCAGGACAAAAGGAAATTCACCAAATTTCTAGTAAAGTAAGTCAGCTAAAGGCATCACATTTTCTATGTACCGTAGTTGGTTCATTTAGCACATGAACATACTTTCACTCTTTTCACTTTTAATACTTGAAAGAAAAACACAAGGACTTCATCAACCTTGAATCTGCAGCTTCTAGCTATAAGCATATAAATTAACATACACATGCGAAAAGCTAGTTGCTCATCCACTTCATTACTAGAAAAACTTTGTATATAATATAGTTTTGTATAAAGGCTATCCTTTCTATAATTTTACTTTCAGACACAACCATACGCAGATACAATAAAAAAAAGCACTCATTTCTTATTGAAAAATCGATGTATATGTAAGTTCATCTTCCCTAAAGATTTGTTCTTCGAAGCAGGCATATCACTTTATCAGGAACTCTGAGATAAATCCATTAGCTCAAAAACATAGAAATATCTGAATCAATTAGTTTCTATACAGCTTGCTGCCACAATTACAAGTCCAGGCCATTTTGACCAAAAATTTGTCAATGTATCTTCTGTGCCATGTCTAATGAAATACACATACTCTGTGGTTGTAATTAACGTTATAACATGAGTTCCCAGATGAACATTTCATTGTGAGACACGGTAAGCAATGAAGCACCTGATGGAGAGAATCTGGTGAGGCTAACAGCTCCGCTGTGACCAGTAAAGTCCTGAAAACTTCCCTCGTGGTAGTCCAAAAGCTTCAACAGGCGCTCTGGAAACAAAGTTATTGATCAGATAATTCACTTTCAAACTAAAGCCGCGCTGTAGTTTAGATTAGTTTGTATCACTTTTTTGTAATTGAGGTCGAAATAAGAGTATAGGTCCTAATGATTAAAAAAAAGTAGGTGATAATTAGTGTATCAAAACACTTTTTATTTATGAATATTTATTATATATAAGTTAAATAGTTATGTCTCATTCTTATAAAGCCTATTTAGTCCATGAGATAAGCCACAACTAACACCTTATATGTTGGTTTGAATATGAAGACATACCTCAAATTCATTTAGCCTAAAAATGAGGCATTTGGTCCTCATCTAATGCAGCCAACCATATTTAAAGAGTATTAAAGTATCTGGTCTGTGCTTCAGGTTGTAAGGCAATACTAAACATCTAAAGAAAAAGGAAAGTAAATTGCAATCTTTATATGACTTACCACCAACTCCGACAGAGACTAGACTTGAGTCGGGAGAAACGTCCAAGCACAAGCCCCAGTGTGTTAGACTCACTGACCTCATAACCTGATCATTAGAAAAGAATATATGAAACTTTAAATCATAGTAAATTGTTTAGCTAGGTACAAGTTGTAAATAACATTTCTAACAGAGCAGCAAATAAAAAGTGATGACTATGTTTCATAGTGCTATAAACTAAAATAAAGCTGAATGAACATGGCACAGAAAATTTCATTAGAATTAGAGTGCAAGACAATGGCAATAGTTAATCGGTTTCTGTGCTGCAGCATAGTACATGTGTATTTATCAAGATTTGTTACAGTGACATATCAAACATTAAGGTAAAAAATGAGTTGAATAGTTTTTTTTCACCTATATGATTAAGAAAATTTGAAAAAATTTTGCAATTATGATTTGTAAAAGTTATTAAATATGTGTAATATTTGAATGTTTTCCTGCACAGAATATATATTCAATTTTTAATTTGATATTTTGAGAAGTGAAATCAGCAAAAAAATTCAAATGATGAAGTGAGAAAAAAAATGGTACACAGAAAAATTACCTTGCGTTTAGTGATACTGTAGAAATGGACAGATTTGTCCATGCCGTAACCACAGTAAACTATTGTATCGACATCATCTGGTGAAAACTTGGCTAGGGTGGGTGGCAGCTGGTAAAAATGACTCTGAATGATATGGTGAAATGAAAATTGAAGAATGAAGGGAAAAAAAAGAGCAACTAAATTCTGCGACACAAAATCAGACAAATTCTTGAGAGGTTATCAGGCAGACAGCTCTTTGAGCATTGATCGGTAAAAAACAGAAGATTTACATTTTGTAGGAAATACTTTACATAATAGAAACCTTACAGAAAAAACAATAATGAAAAAAAAATCAACAAAAAACACAATTGATATTATCAGTTTTTTTTCAAACTTTAAGTACAAACAGGGTTAATATTTCATACTTTAAAAATTTAGGAAAGGGAGTGGAGACGAAATTCTCATGTGTAAGAACAGCAGGCATTTTGAATTCTTTACAACTCATAGAACAAAAGGAAATTAAGCATACAGTGGACTGTTACAGTCTAGTCCATATATGACAGCTAGTGCTATAACGGCACCCCTTGGTATAACAGTACTTTCCCGTCACCTCTTTTTTTCTCCTATTAAACGATAGTAGAAGTTAACTGATATAATGGCACCCATGATATTTGTTTTTGTTATAACAGCACTGTAGGTAGGTGGAACTGTTAAATATGCAGATAGAAATTGTTAGCCCTATACTCAGCAGCCAACCAAAATGCCTCTCAAGTCAGCTGAGTGCTGTGCGCGGACATCACTGACAATACTCCCCTCATCTTCATCCATCCCTCTCCCTTTCATTATACATTCTGCACTACCCGAGCACCTGTCTCTCTACCGGTACATGATAACAATTTTTTGAAACTGATATTGATGGGCCTATTCATTAGAACTGCAGCACCCCCCCCCTCTTTCTCCTCAGCTCCTCTCTACTTGTAAGATAGTTAGTCACCTTGTATAAGATTAGCAAATCAGATGCTTTTAATGATCTCTGCTATAACAGCACCACGAAAAAAGTCCTGCTTGTGCTTTTATATCAGTTTTACTATACAAAGTTGATGCTATCACAACGAAAACCCTCTTCAGTTCATTCAACTCACTGTATCATTTTTCTTTATTCTTGAGCCATCAGGCATCACTGCTGGGGCTGGGAAAGTCAGCCAATCAACAAGCTCACAGAAATCCTTAGACCAATCAGCAGTCCATACACTGATCCTGCGATCCATGCTGCAGGACAGCCACAAGGTTGGTGCAGTTACTCCTACATCTATATCCTGAGAATATTCATACATCTTTCAGTATAATCATGTGATTGAAAATCGAAAAAAAATTCATTTAAAAAGTAAGTGAATTATATTGATTCTTATCCTTAACAAGACTGCTGTTTGAAATAGGGCTTTACGTCCTGATCTAAAGTTAGCTTACACAGAAAACTTTGTACATTGCAGCACTCTGTTGCCACTGTATCAACTATTAAGTATTTTATCAATGTAATAACAATAAATGTACGTGTAATTTTTTTTTTTTTTAAATTGTGAAGCCCAGCTACCTTTGTTAATGTTGTGTCCATACTAGAAATAGCGACACCCTTGTGGTCACTGATGACCCTAACAGTCATGCCAGTTGTAGGACTGCTCACAGCTATCAGCCCATCGCTGCCGCCTGATACAATCATTGTCCCTGGAAAACAAGAAACACATTCAACAAATGAATGAAAAAAATGTATTTGCTACACGTTTGAATGACAAGATAACTAGGCAAAATTGAAACCACAGTTATTTCTTATTGACTACTTCCATTTAGTGGTTTCTAAGGACTGTTTACCGAAAAAATTTGTTCATGAGGCCATTGCAAAAGATTCTGCACAATATACAAAATGTTAAAAAATATTTTTCATGACATTCATCCTTCAAAATGCATACACCTCTGCTAAACTAGTAAGATTGAATGATAATTTCAATGCTGGGTGACTTAGGCCCTATTTCTACAACTTAAAACAAGCCTCACTTTAAAAACTGGTGATCATGTTGTGTTAAATAGCCACAAAATGAAGCTGACTATAATCTAGTCAGAAGACTTGCCCTAAATACTTTAACATTGTCTTAATCTCAAGAGAGACCAATGATCCAGCAACACAACATGCTTCAGTTGTCAATCAAGGAATGCAGAAGTCTCTTTGAGTTCTTTTTTGCCTTACAAAGTCTATCACAGCTGTTAAAAGAGACCAAAAAGCGGCAACTTAGTTTGCTTCCAGGCCCTACCTCAGACGCCCACAGATAGTGGGCAGATCTGTGATCGATCACCTGTCAGGCAGGTTACAACCGCGTGTGCCCGTGCGTGACCGCGCACTGCTGTTAATTCTAATATTGGGATTTTTTACTTGTTTTTGCATGGCAATGAATCTGGCCTCATCAACACCAAGTATATCAAACATATAATCATTTTAAAGCTGAAATTGCCCTGAGTACAACGCTATATTTTTTTATCTCTCAATTATAATGTGTTTGCATGGTGCAGGTGAATCTTCATACTTCTTGTAAAAGGACTGAAAAATGATTTTCATAACACCTCAGTTTAATAGGAATATTTCAAAAGTGAAACAATTTTATTGCTTAAAAATTGTTTCCCGAAATTTAAAAGAATAATTCAAAGAACTTGTGACAGTTTCAAGTGCAAAGAGTTTTTCAGTGATTTTATATGATTTTTTAAAATAATTCCACACGCTCGGGTCTGCACGAAGTACCCGTCAACAACACTTTGCATGATAGATCTACCTTAGAAGCCTCAAACCAACACTGTAAAATATGGAGCAGCACTTAGAATCTGAACGCAACCAAAAGCTGCATGAAATTTGCAGACCTTGTGGTGATTGATCGTTAAGCAGTAAACAATCAAAAGTTTCTCTGTGCGGACTTTATCAACGGCTCATTACTAACTTTTGGTGTTCGCAACCATTTCCGGTAACAAAAAAAAAATAAAAGATTTTTACAATATGCTTTTAACATTCTGACTTAAATAAACTCAAAGCACTTAGGCGTCAGAGGTTTGAAGAAAGTTATAATAAAAGCTTGAAAATATTACTGAGAGAGAGAGAGAGAGAGAGAGAGAGAGAGAGAGAGAGAGAGAGAGAGAGAGAGAGAGAGAGAGAGAGCGAGGGAGGGAGAGAGAGAGAGAGAGAGAGAGAGAGAGAGAGAGAGAGAGAGAGAGAGAGAGAGAGAGAGAGAGAGAGAGAGCTCTTAGCACACACCTCGCCGATTGAAGAACGTAAGGCAAAGACTTACCTGTAAAGGAAGACAATGCGCAACCCTACATAAGTTTTATTTCCTTCTAAGTGTGTATTTTTAACTTTGTTAAAAGTTAACATCAGGCCTCCCTCATATATATTGATGCTCTACAGCTTGAACTACGATGTTCTATTGTTGTTTAGATTTATTATTTTATATCAAAACGCCGTACCAGCGCTGTAAGAAGTGGACTATCATAACTCAAACCTGCATAACTTGAAAATGGAGAACTCTTCGCTAATGCCCTTTGGTGGATGTTAAGTTCAACATATATATGAAATGCGGTAAAAATTTCATCCCCAAAAATTGTTTCTATTTTTCATAAATGTCCCGTAAAAAACGTCATCACCTTATGATTATTACAGATTCATGTACTTATTAAAACGCTCAATAACTCCATCAATTAAATGAAAAGAAAAGGAAAAAATATTTCCTCGTATCGTTTAAATATAGATGTAACAAATTATATGGTTTTTGTAGTTCTTCATTTCATGCATAAGCTTAAATTCTCCATTGTTTTGGTGTGAAAATTAGATCTAAAATCTAAAGCAGCGAGGAAAGGGGAATCCACGTTCCGCAGGGGTGGTTGACCCCATGACCCGATCGGGTTACAAGGTGCTTCACGGGTGCGACAGGCAAACTAAAATGCTGCTCTTTAACAGCCGTGCTATATTCTTTTATAATTTCTTATTGATCCTCTCTTCTTCTTGCAGCTGCTCCAGTACAAATGTCCAGTTGATACAGCTCAGCTATATTTTCTGCACAAACCCATAGATTCAAAGCCAGTAATTGGAAATCATAATATAAAACCGTATGACCATTGAAGATTTTCACTCCCTGACTCACCATCTGCTGAGAAGACGATGGCAGTGACTGTGACAGCATGTGGCTGCATTTTCAGAAGCATTTCTACCTTGGTAATGTTGAACAGCCGCACAGTTCCATCACTGTAGCCTCCTACTACAAGTGGCAGAACATTACTTTGGTCACTTTGGTACTGCTTGTTACCAGATGTTCCTGACATAGATAACTCTGGTCCACATGCAAGGCAGGTACAAGACTGAAAATTGTAAAGGATGTTAAGAAGAATAAGGGGATGTTGAGTTGTGGTTAAATATATAAAAATGGACCTAGAAAGACAGATGCAAAAGAATGGAGGAAATAAATAAAAACAAAATTTCATGCCCAGATTTTCATTAGACAAAATGTCCAATAGAAAAATATATTGTTTAATAATAATAAAACAATAAAACTGAAAGAAAGGTATGGTGAATAATTACAACAATGGCAAGAGAAAAAACCCAACATGGTTTCTTTGCTGTTTTTTTATTTATTTCATGTTCTCTCATTTTCCAGAAGAATCAGATAAAGTAACAGTTTCAATGAGCCAGAGATAAGGCTGATGATATGTAGGATCTGACCACACCATAATACGTATAAGCCAAGGATCCAAATCAGGACCTCCATATTAACAGTCCACAAATCTACCAACTGAGCTATCTGGTGCCTCTTCTGGTTCCAATGTGCCATTTTGAAATTTCTAACCTGATCAAGCACTTGAAACTGCAGGGCCTGCTCTCTATTCTTCATGGACCAAACACGGACACTGCCATCATCTCCACCACTGAGTAGAAGATTATTCTCACCAAATAGCACTCCATTGATCTTGGTTTATTCAATGAAAAAGAAGAAAAATAAAAAAATGAGTTACCAAGTGGAATCAGGAATGTTTTAAAAGAAAAAAAAAGAACCTGGAGAGATTGTGACAATTTGATTCCAGAAGCTACAATAAGTTACCATGATATGGTGCAAATTTATACGTTTTTTTCAGATCCAATTACAACCCCTCCTCCCCGACAAAACCTTGATAAACCAAAAACTTCAATGCCTCATCAAAGACTACGAAATAATATGCTAAAACAACTCAACATATTTTCAAGCATCTTTCCATTCTCTACATCAGAGATTAGATCATCAAATATTATGTTAACATACTATATGTTACAGTCTTTACTATGACAGAAAAGCACAATGGCTTCTAAACATTATGTGAATATCTCGCTTTGCAGAATAATTCAATGCTTCATCAAATGCTAATGAACAGAAACAACTTAATAAAACTTTATTTCTGCACAAAAGAAATAAAATATCAGTACTGATAAGTCAGCAAAGAAAAAGCATGTTTTCCACCTTGTTCTTGTGTCCAGATACCAGACGTATGGATGTCCTCTCCGCCCAGTTGATGTACCACAGAGTACCAGCATCAGTCCCTGCAATGCCCTTAAGAAATAAAAAACCCACAGGTTTCACAGCATAATCTGGTAAAAAGCATAGCAATTTTAAGTTTTATGGGAAAAAAAAAAGGAAGGAGAATTAAAAAAACACAACAACCCTGATAAATTTTGACTTTTTATGAAACTTCTGACCACTTTAATTTAATCTATCGCCCTTATCATTCCCAACAGTCAATCTGAGGTCAAAATGAGAACCAAAAGCTAGCAAAATCACAAGCATTTATATAACTTTTACTCAAACATTTAAATTGCAAGTTTTGTTCAGTCAACAAAAGTAACACTTAGCAAAATACTTTTAACTTGATAAACTCCATGATTAAAACATTTATCTTGTTCTTTTGAGTGAACCATTTACTTATATTTTACAATATTACCATATCCAGCATATCGTCAAACTGGGCACAGGTCACAGCCCCGTCCAAGATCATCTCATCTTCCATGGTGAGCCCACTCTGTTTGCCATGGTGATTGTATTTCCTCCTTGTCTTGCCATTGCTGCTACCATCATTGAAGCTATCACAGTCATCTTTCATGTCAGAAATGCCACTTACTGCCCAGAGTCGCAGGGCATGAGAGTTGTGACCAGCTGTCATCAGACGAGAGTGCCGGGACACAAGTTTTGCTGGAAAAAAAAATGGGAGATCCATCTCAATTTTAACTTATCATCACTGAAAGGTTATTAGAGCATTTTTTTTCATTCGTTCTTGAAGATTTAATAAGAAATATTGAAAGAATCAGAGTTAAAATGAATGTAAAAAGCCAAGAACAGGAAAAAAAAAGAAAAGCCTAAAACTTAAATAGCTTAAAGTGAATTACATTTTCTTCGTGGAAATATACTGAACAAATTGAATATCTTATTCTTTATATAAAGAACAGCAAGATCTGCTGATGGTGATTTATTACAGTAAATGATAATAAAATAATAAGGCAGCACAGAGAGCAATAAATATATGAAAAAAAAAATTCACAATCTAATTCAAATCCTCAACCTACTTGTTTCAATTTGAAAGGAAAAAAAGATCCAGCTTTTTAATCTATCAGAGTTGCTCCTAAGATTTACATGCAATGTTTCCCAAATGAAAATCAAAATAACATCAGAGTCTTAGCCTAAATAAGTAGTTTTATCTGAGATCAATCAAGCGGGACCAGAGGCAGAAAAGCAAAATTCATACAAAAATACAAAAACAAGTATACAATAATAACAGGCTCCTCACTGATTTCGCTTGTGTCCGCTTCCCAGTGCATGAAGCAAATGTTGCGTCTCGTATCCCAGGCCAGCACCTTGCCAGTCTCGGTTCCAATAAACAGAATGCTATCTCCACAGTAGGCAAGAGACGTGAAGGCAGCAGCAGGATGCTAGACAGGTGCAGATAATTATATTAGAGAGCTCAATAAAGATTGTGCAATAAAGATATATCAAACCAATATTTAAAATAAAACCAACTTGCCTAAACAAGTGAAAAATAAAGCACAGGAAAATAGCTTCAGGGGCATGAAAGATAAATAATAATCCCTGATTGAAGTAGCTTAACCAGGTGTTTAAAATGGGAGTATAACCTGGACTCACATCCACTGAGTTTCAAGAGTGCAGATATGAGTTTGCTATTGAAGAATGCACAGAGAGAGAGAGAGAGAGAGAGAGAGAGAGAGAGAGAGAGAGAGAGAGAGAGAGAGAGAGAGAGAGAGAGAGAGAGAGAGAAAGAGAGAGAGAGAGAGAGTGAGAGAGAGAGAGAGAGAGAGAGAGAGAGAGAGAGAGAGAGAGAGAGAGAGAGAGAGAGAGAGTAGACATTAAAAAAAAAAACAGCCTGAGAGAAACCGTCTATTGGAGGTTGGAGGACAAGATGACGGGAAAAAAATTGATCATGAAGTACACGTCAAGAAAACTCAACTCAGCCTAAAATTGTAAAAAAAAAAAAAATGTCCTAACTCACTCTGCCACTGCCAGACAGTTCAAGGGGTAACTCTGCCTCCTGAACGCTCAGGCTGTAAGTGCAGGCCCCGCCTTCCCCCCCGCCCCTGACATCAGTAGTGCGCCGCCCACTCTCGCCCAACAGCCAGAACATGACGGTACCAGCCTCGCCCACCGTCACGAACTCGTTCACGGTGTACGGGTCCCACAGGAGGCCATGCACGGGAGCCGCCACAGCAGAGCTGCTCGCCACCTGTTGGAAACTCTTGGTCTCCCACACCACGACGATGCACTCTCTGTAGTCACCTGCAAAATTTATAAAAATTCCAATAGTCCAATCTGTCCAAAGGATGTCAATAGATGGGAGTCTGCATCGCATGAAAGCTGAGTGGTGCGCAGTAGTTTTTTTTTTTTTTTAAATAAGAATGAGCTTGTTTTGTATCAAAGAAACATCTAGAGAAAATCTGGGACCCGAAGATGTCACCTTGCGGTTTGAATAACTTATCACACATTTGCCCGACCCAAGTTATGGCGGCCAGAGAACCATTTGCCACCTCATCAGCTGAGATGATGCCAATGAAGACCACATAGGCTTGGGCAAACCTCAGTAACCTAGGGTATCTACCTTGTATCAATGCCTTCTATACAGCTAGCTAAAGAGATAACCTGGCTTGTACTTAATTAAAAATAATACACTCGGGAATCACATTTTCACTTTATTATATATATATATATATATATATATTTTTTTTTTTACCATCAGAGCACAGAGCTTAATAACAATTTAAGCTTTTCTTTTTCTTTCCCTTTTTTATATTATTGAATTCAGACTGGCTCTATTGCAAGTAACCATAAAGCACTGTAATTAAATTAAAATGTTATTTTAAAAGCTATAGTTCTGTAACTATTAAAAAAAAAATGTTATATCCATTCACACACAGAGAGAGAGAGAGAGAGAGAGAGAGAGAGAGAGAGAGAGAGAGAGAGAGAGAGAGAGAGAGAGAGAGAGAGAGAGAGAGAGAGAGAGAGAGAGAGAGAGAGAGAGAGAGAGAGAGAGAGAGAGAGAGAGAGAGAGAGAGAGAGAGAGAGAGAGAGAGAGATTTGATTGATCAGTTCAGACTGACCAATGGCAGCTAAAGGAAGTAAATATCTATACTGATCAAGATGTAAAATATCTATTTAAATCCCTTCTGTAGCAACACCGTGCTGTACCTTCGTGTGAAAGGGAGAAAAGTTTGAACCAGAAGCAATCTATTATTTCCAATATTTCTATGTTTAGGAATAGCATATCGGTGTAAAAAGGTGTAAAAAGAAAAGATGCGGTTCAGGTTAGGTCTTTATCACACATTTGACAGTGCCGCGATTTAAGATTTATTGTATGCTTAGTTCTAACACTCTGAATTAAAAAAAAAAAATTTTTTTAAATAATACTCAGAATAAGCAAAATACATGTTGATTTAGATCTAGTTCTAACCCACTCTTTGTTTTTAGAGCTATAATAACTAGAATTTTAGTTTCTGGTTTAGACTAATATGAACTAATAGATCAACTATATTTTGAATATTAAATCGTTCATGATTCTCATTCAGGCTTGCACAATGGGCGTAAGTTAGTGTGACAGTCATGCTTGGAGAACAGAACAATGCTCACAATTCATTCATGATTCAACAAGAAGTATGAACAATTTTACTATCTTTCGCATCTTCTCTGATAGCCACCATCTTCAGATGGTGCTATAATACCTTAATTTCCGAAGTCGTTACAAGTATGTCATTTTAAATCATTAACGCATTATCTTTATAGATAATTAGTGTAGGCCTGATGTCTTAAGTGAAAATGTTGGTTTAGTATAAAGCATTATAGTAATGTGTGCGTTACAATTATAGACAACCTAACGACATCTTTGGCTTGACGAAAAGCCGCCGCCGAATAGGATTTCTCTGAAAACTTAGGGGACGTAAAACTAATAAATGAATAACATCAGGGTGGATAACCGATGAAACTTCACATAAAACAGAGTTATATTCCCTAGGTACACCTGGTAAGGGAGGTAAATTCGTTGTCACCTTTTTTTACAGTTAGATATCTATTGGGAGTTAATTGACGATCTCTGTACCGTTTAAACCATATGAAAATTAGCGTCTCCCTTTTTGTAATCGAAAAAAATACAGTTGCATGCCATTAAAATAATTAAAAAATTGAAAAATAATTTTAAATATTACATCATTCAATATTCTTTCACCAATCGAAATAACCGATTCCCAAAATACTTAAACTTCATTTCAGTATGTACTAGTTGTCATACAGTAGGATAATTCTGATCTGATATCTTCTTCGGAAGATTCAGAAAAGTTTTATCACGTGATGACTGCGGCTAATGACTTACTTGAGTTAAACGCTGCGAGGGACGGGTCTTAGCAACGCCCGTGACCTAGTCTGATCCTACGTATGACAACCACAATAACAAATCAAAATAAATAAAAGAAAATGATAAATTCTAAATAAATACTTGGGCCCAAGATCTACTACTTAAAGAAGTCTTACATGTCTGAAAATTTGAATCAAACATTATTTCTCGTCCCTCCTTTTTTTTTTTTTTTTAACAATAATAATAATAAAATTTAATAATTGTGCGGGGATAGTACTGTAATAAGCTGATCTAGTTATTTTTTTTGTATTATGCCTATTTAAAAAGAAAAGAAAAATCTTTTGCAATCATAATGTAAAACGGTTATTATATTTGTCATCTTCATTGCATCTATTTGAACTTCAAATACCCGTACTTTGCATTTTGCATTGCTTTCTACTTTTATATTAGCTATAAATTTTCTACTCCTCTGTTATTCCTAAACTTTCTATCCTTGCAAGTTTATGCTAAATAAAACTCCCCTCCATGTAACTCATTGTCTTTGTTGCCTACCATTAGATGACTGAGATTAATGTTTCATGTCTTTCATTTTACTTGGTTTGAAACAAGTACCCCATATATGTTGTCATATTAAAGAAGTAATAAATATCTACAGATCAATTCAAAGTTGCTTCCAACATTACCACACAGCTTCGAAACAAAGCATGGGAGACCTAAATGCAGACCTTCACTCTTTCTACCTGGCCTAAGAAATAAAATCTTTAATCCTTACTTCAGAATCAATAAAAAACTTTGAAAGATTTTATTGTTACAAATAATTTACAAACGCCACACAAAAACCTTACACCCTGTTCTGCCTTATCCTCTGACCTCAACGACAGCAACATGAGATTGGGACCCACTCGACCAACTGCCTTGCCTCCCTTCCACACCTTAAACAAAGGCAGCATGCTGTTTATATTTCAAACTTGTTTCAACAACCAATCCCCACCCACTCTCTCTTATTCCTCTTACTGCATAATTAGTTATCGGCTCACTCGCCATTTTCCACACCTTTTATATCAACAACAGACTTCAATTTCTCTGAATCATATCGTCAGAATAGATCAAATACGCAAAGAGGCACAGAGAAGAAGAGACATGTCAGGCAAGTGGCTACCCACATAACTGCTTACTTAATTGACATGAGTTGAAAAAACTTGGATTGGGGAGGAGTTTTGAGCCCTTTGTTAGGCAAAAGTTTCCCATGAATACACTAGAAAGGTGATCGTGATAAGGACTTTGTAACGGAACAAAAAAAAAAAAAAAATGCAAGGGGTTGTGGAAAACTGGCTGCAATCAAAAGGACAAGGTTGGGAAGAGAGATTGGATTATTTCATTTTATTTTTATGTCACAAATGCAAGATACACATCATAACCCTTTACCCTCTCCAAGCCCCATCCTTTTCAACTAAATCTAATTAATTTGCTTTTAAGTCAAACTCACCAATCGAAACAAGAAAGCGATCATCACGAGAGAACGCCAGGCACTGCACGCTGTAGCGATGCTGGGACAGCACTCTTCTACATACATGGGTGTGAGTGTCCCAAACAAACACATGGCATGGTGAATCCAGTTGGAAGGCTGGACTGGCAGATACTAGCACCTGATGAATTTAGTGACATGTGATGAATTACAGGCATTCTTAACTTCTAAGTTGGACATGTATTTAAAGTAATTGAGGTAAAGATCATTTGTATATGCTGGTGTGGTAAAATGCAAGAATGTCTTATGAGCAATGACTTAATAAAATACCATGATTATTTATTTACATGGGAATTCTTCCTTTATTAAATGGTGCCTCGAACTTTCCAGTATTAATTTTGTGGACTGCAATCCATGACAATGATCTCTATATAATACCAAGACTCATTTTCTATCCCAAACTGATAATTTTGTGAAACAATAAATTCTAAGATCCTCTCTTTTAAAATAATTTTCAATATTAACATTTAACATTCTAGTTATTACTGATATTCTCTTTTATGAAGCAAATGGAGAACTTAAAAAATGAGAGAATTATTTATCCTGCACCTATCCAATTGAATTTATTTAGAAATTTCACATTCAAAGTTTTTGAAAATAACTACATTTTAGTATCTTGCTAAAGGAGAATATTACATTTTTTATCTTTTGGAAATACAGAACAGGTGAAATAATAACTACTTTTCTGGTGCTATTTTTTTTTCCCAGTTGAAGAACTGAGACTAGAGTCACATTCTAAGATAACTCAACTTCTCCATGATCAGAGTAAGATCATCTGCATTTTTATCATGTTTCTGAGTTTGACAATACAAACATATCAGATGTTTTAAAGCAATTTCAAGTAAGCATACTCCACTGAAAGTCCCTCAACAAAGAATAAATAAATTAAATTGCTTACCAAACAAATCCTAATAGTAAGATAGATCTATAACAAAACAAAGTCAGGGTTTGTATCAAAAGAGATTCCATGCAATATTTAGAGGCAAAGTAACACATCAAGTAGGTTTAGACATAATTATACTGGTACACCAATGCTATGTTCAAATGCCATCAGAGATGGAACAAAAAGAAAAACAACTTCCATAGACACTGAGCATGAGATACAGGCTTTTTCAAAGTTGATCAGTATTAATTGAATCTTTCTGATCATAATGAAGACATATTTTAAAAAAATTTTGATAGATGGTACATAGGCCTATTATTTTAGGCTGTGCAAAATTCATTTTGATAATTTTTGTTTCGCTATGCACGAAAATACACAACAGATAAAAATAACCATCAGAAAATTGCCTGCTATCACAATCGAGAAGATAGAGATACACACGACGATAAAATATCTCTACCTTCAGAGTAAAACTTTATCTACAATTTATCAAATGATGTCTGAAATGTATGAGGAAAGGAACTCATCATCATATTTAGTTCTAAAATTCTGGGTAAAGTTCAAATGTGGATATCTTGATGTAGACAATGAGGATCACACTCACTGCTCTCAAGGTGTAATCATTGGGAAGAATGTTTCAAGATAAACCACTTTTGTTCACTTAGATCAATGGATTCAAATGAAAACATTGTTAGGTAAACTGCCAAGTCTTATGATTATGATCATTTGAACATGCCAAGTGGGTGAACCACTCGTTGGCGGAGAAATCCTAAGGATTTTTAGGATTCTTTAGTGATAATCATCATTTGAGTTGTCTCCTTAATGCAAGAAAAAAAAAGTTTGATGGTGTTAAAGCTGTCAATTTAATCTTGGAATAACGAGCCTGCCAAGATAACCAATCATGCCCCAAAAAAGCAAAAAATGTAAAAAATGTTAGACTGCCGACTGCTTTATTTTGGGAAGAGATGGCATCATTTTAATGTAACTATCTTTAAACTAATAAGACAATCAATGATGATTATTACCAAGAAATCCTAAAAATCCTTAAGAATGAATTTGCAACAAATTAACCAGGAAAACTCTTCAAATCTCTTTTTCTTTTGCATGACAATGCTTTGCCAAATTCAGCAGCAATTTCAATAGTAAAAAAAACACCTGAGTGAGTTTGAAGCTCTGTCCCATCTTGCATATTCACACAATTTGAAACTTTTTTTTTACTGTTTCTTGCATCAAATGGACACAAAATGAGGATGTCTCTGAATCTTATTTGAAGGCTCAGAGAAAGGAATTGTTACTTCCAAATCCTTTTGAGATTAAGAGACCAAGGTGAAAGTGCGGCACTCTGGATATTGTTATGTAAAAAAGCAAAAGGATTTTTGTGAAACTTTATGTCTCTATCTTCCTTATAAAGGAAATTTAACGTCTATAAATGTGCATCAAAGATACAGGCAAGTATTCTTTAAAAGTTGAAGTATTACCTGGCAATCATGTTGGAGAGCTAGACAAGAAACTTCTTCTGTGTGGCCTAAACAAGCAGAAAAAAAAATGGCTTTGGGACTTGTTTTGGATCCAATATAAAATATCTGATTGTTATTTTGAAGTTTGACAATCCACAATTTATTTAAAATGCCTAAACCACTAAAATTCTAACATTCTGATCAAGTATATAACCCCTCCATCTCTCCCCCCGCCACCCCCTCGAAAAAATAATAAAATGAAAAAAAAAAGAATATTTGTTTACACTGGAGCAGATATTTTTGCCAGTATTTTGTAACTCTCCTAGTTAACCACCCTTATATATTGCCTCTAATAGATACACTTTTTAAAATTCTCTGGTGAATTTTAAAAAATCATAACAATTGGTAGAAATCTGTTTAAGAACCCTTGCAAAGCACTTTAGACATTAAGACGATTTGGTTCATTGATAAAGTTAGTAATCATGGCTCTTGAGACTTAAAAAAAGTGTGTAACATCTCAGAACAAACAAAGAAACTAATTTCACTTCATGACTTCCACCTTCTTTTTGTTAAAATGATATCATAGGAAAAAAAATACTAAAAAATTTTTCACCATCTAGTTCACTATAATAAAAAAAATAAACGTTTGAATAATACCATGTAAACGAGATCGTCTTTTACAAAAAGCTTAACTGTTAATTAAAAAATAGTGTACCTTGCAAATACTTTTGATCTCCTGTGTTTAAATCCTCTACAACAATTACACATCCGGCAGCATACGCAAAAAATCCTGGCAATAACAGAAAGAGATACAGAAAAGCTCCCCAAGTAAATCTTTTAATCATCAAATACACTGATTTGACGAATGGGAAAAATTTCTCTTAATGGACAATTTTTATTGATTATAACAGAAATACTGTTCTCTTTTCAATCTTTCAACATAAAATTTTATATCTTTTGCACAACATGAAGTTCAATTTGCAGTAACAAAGCCAAGATTAAAAATCAAAGAACATAATAAAAGGTTGGATATGTTTATATGATCTTGCTTTGTTAAAAATGAATACCAATAGGACAGGTTTTTAGATTTCATCTCCTTTATATGAATTAAAAATTAAAAAAAAATTTTTTATCTAAAGAGTACCAGTGAAAAGGTATTCATCAAATTTTGAGTTTATTAGATAGATTTGAGTAGACAAGAAATAATACTCAGGCAAATAAAGTTTCAAAGCACTAGAAATTTATTAAGAATTAATGTCCCAGGATATTTTCTATGATTCCTACCAACCAGTCATGTAGAGTCTCATGGAGAAAGTGAATTAAAGCAAAATAAGAAAGCAAGTGCAGAGTTTCCTTTTATTCTTTTAATTTCAAAACGTAAACTATTTGAATATATCTTTAGAAGCTAAAAACTATTTCAAAATGTTTTCACGATTGCGATTCTAAAGCAAAATGCATTTCCCACAAAATTCATCTGCTTTGGGTGAGAAATGAAATGATTACGACTGGACTGTATTTATAACTTTAAATTTTGCCTTTTGGTCACCTAAGGTTAAGAGTATCCACAAAAACACACCTGTGTCTGGATACCACACCATGTTGTTTCGCCCATTGCAGTTATACCCTATCACAGACTTGAGATTTAGGCCAGCCTGATTGGGTGGGGCTGTGTATCTTCTCTGCAAACACAAATATGGACATGAAATAGACAAAAATAAACAAAAACAAGAGACCAATCCTGGAATTCATTTCTATTGACCATTGTGTTAATATCAATAATATTTTGGCATAAGAGAGGCTTGCTTTCTCTGAAGAGGACGAAAACACATTCGTGACACCACTTTTCTGAGATTGTTAATTTTTTTATACTCTTTTCCCATTTGTCCTCCTGTGATTATATCATGTCTCTTTTGCTGAAAGAATAGGGGCTGACAAAATTTCTGATTTAGTAGAAACTAGCCATTTTTTAGATAGACCTAATATATTCAGCACCTAAAGAATAGGTGATCAGAACAGATCCCACTTAAAACGAAAGTTTTAAATACATAGTTATCTGCTCTTTATACACATTTAAAACAAAGTTGAAAGTACAAAGTGATTCATGTGAAGCATTCACTTGATTTAAAAAAATTTGAGACAAAATCATAATCTGCCTAACAAATTTATTTCGTTGAGCTAAAGAAAGTCCACACAATTTATTTTCAATGAGTATAAAATTTCAAATACACTTCATAGTTAAACAAACCCAAAAGCTTTTGCTCTTTTTAAATTTCTGGTTTTCACAAATGATATACAAACCCTACCACTTATACCTTCAAGATCTATCATCTAGTGCTGGTTTTACGTAACAAAACTTTGTGATTAAGCCCACAATTGTATACGCTTTCCTGATCATAATTCACATCTTTCTCAAAGAATAAGGCCTTAAATTAACCTTTTGAAGCAAAAACAAATAAAAATAAGCATTACATACTTTAGCCAAGCAGTGGATCTTCTCCCTTGGTTTGAAGTGAGCAAAAACAGCAGGTTCATTGAATGCTGCAGGTGGTGCCTTATGATTTCTTGCAGGGTGTTTTTTGGTTCTCTGATGTTCCTCATAGTTTTTATTGACATTGTCGGTTAAGTTTACCATAGCCTGAAAATCACCTGCCCCCATATGGTTGTTGCTTGTAACCTGAAAGGAAATAGAAAACACATGTATGAAAAAAAAAAAATTAAAAATCCGAAAACCTGATAGGTTAGCAGGATCAGAGAATCTTCAAATTAATACAAGTACTAAATATAATTTGACTTAAAGGAAATGGTAACAGCGGTTGGAATTCTAATCAATACCTTTCTTTGAAAGAAAAAAACAAGTTGAAAAAAAAAACACACACACAAATTAATATAAAGTTAGGACCAATGGTTACAACAACAAGAGTAACTATAAATTTGATACAGAAAAAAGATGGAATATCCTTTTCTGAGGTTCCCACCTTGGGTGCATTATCCAGCAGCACAATACTGTGGGGATCTGTTGTGGCAGAAAGATTTTCTCTGCTGTGAGGACTGTGGATCACATCTCTGCCTGTGCTTGGGATTATAATTTCCACTGGCCTTTCATTTTTTCTCTTTGGTGGTGGAAGAGCTTCGTCTGCATCTTCAAAAAAAAAAACAACAAAGAACTTTACACCAAAATGTAAACCCATTCTTCGTTTTTTTCTTCCAAATAAGTCACAAAATAAAATATGAAATAATTTTTGTAGCACAACTTGAAAATTAAATTGTTATATATAGTATCATTACAAAATACAAGACATTTTAAGCCCCATACTTTCAAAATCACATGTTTCATATAACATATGGAGATATGGCAATCTAAACCTAAAGCATGCCTTGTTTTGGAAAGTTGCCACATATTTAGGGTTAAACTCATGACTCAAAACTTTAAAAAATTTTCATCCTGTTCTCAATATCAAATGTCAAATTATCAAGCTAAGAATATATTAGCATAGACCTCTAATGTCAAATAAGAGCTCTCATAGAAAACAAAATGCAATGCTATATTAATTAAAACAAAAACAACAACAACAAAAAAAGTAATAGCTTAACATCCAACATCTTTTTAAATGACCCACCACTGCCCCCATGGATAGAACTGAGAGCGTCAATATCATCAGATCTGGGAGAAATTGACTTTGAGGCCTTGGAGCGTGGGAAGGTCTGCTTGAATGGCAAAACTGCCTCAGCTCCTGTCATTTCTATTGTCTCAACACAAGCAGTTACTTGTTCTGTGATACAAAATAAAACTCAACAAAATATTGTTTTACAAAAACTGCAAAAAGAGCACCGAAAGGATAGGAATCATGGGAAAAAATGCATATCACAGCCAATTCATTCACTTCTCATTACATTTATTCATATAAAAAAAGAAAAGGTGATAATTGAAGCATATTCAACAAACAATTTTCAATACATTTAAAATTCTTTACACTTTGTAAGCAATGAAAGAGGAGAAAACCTGTTACAAGTTACATACACAAAAAAAATTAAAAAAAAACAACCCCTGTCCCCCCCAACCAAAAAAAAAGGCAAATAAGTCTCCTTGTACATGACATGTCAAAGTCATATTTAATCATCGTAATGCTTGGCAAAAAAAAAAAAAAAAAAAAATAAAAAAATTAAATTTTATACTTTCTCTACAAAGCTAAACAAAGTAGCTTTATTATAAAAAAAAACAAACAAAAAGAAATGATTCAAAAACATTTCAGTTCACATACCAATATCATCTGCCACCATCCTTCCTTCTCTGTTTTTGGGAAAAGAAAACAATAATTATCAATCATTAGCCACAAAATATAAAAAACCTAAGCTGAGTTTAGCAAAACATAAAGAGCTTTCTTCAGTCCATAACATTAAGCATAAGTTTGATCCTTCAGAAAAAAAAAAAATGAAAATCTGCTAACATACGACTATTGATAACATCTACTTTACAAAAATCAAACTGAACCTGCCTGAAGATACAAAATATCAAAACCCAGAATAAATGAACATGAAGACTAGGCCATCTTGATTTGAGGTCAACAAAAAAAATTATCTTAATTTTTGAAAATTATTTTAACTCCTAAAGCCATTCAAGCATTCTGACATTGGAGGTGTTGCTGCCCTTTTGACCAACATATCCCACAGGTAGATAGCCTCGCCTGAGCTGATCAAACCCATTCCGTCTGGAGAAAAGTGAATCTTGCTAACATTCTCACTGTGACCTATAAACACCTGCCAGTCCAAATAGGAAAAAAAACAAGTAAAGGTTAATTAGTTAAATAGTAGTATAAATTTCATAAACTGTTCATTCAAAAAGGGTAACAATAACATCATAAATAAATAAGTTTCAAGTACTGATAAACATATTCTTTTTCACTTACAAAAATTTTCAGATTGGGCTTGATATAATTGCACTAAAATGAGTTCCAATATAATTTCACACTCATCTCCACATCTTTTTCTTTGAAACTTAAATTCTTCTTTCTTAGCAGTCAAATGAAAACAAAAAGCCTTACATTGATTTTTTTTGCTTATTTAAGAAGCTCTCAGGTACTTTGGTGCTGTTAAACTCACTTGAAAGTTTATATCAAGATTCATGCTATAGTCCCAGATTTTTATGGTCTTGTCTCCACCTGTAGCCAGAAATTGACCACAGCTTGATACACTCAACGCACTACAACTAGAACGATGGATGTGAGTACCCTGCAGTGAATTTTAAAGTAAAATTGGGACAAAAAAATTAATATCATGAATTATATTATTCTAAAAACCCAGCCAGATTTGGTTAACGGACTGAACTGTTAAAAAATAGAGACTAAACAAAAATATTCTTTTCTGTAAATGAGGCAATAATTTTACTCTAAACCAATTTACTCTCCAGAGAATTCTCTTAAGACAAGTTGTATTTATGGTAAAATTTAAATATTTACGATAAAACAGTATCAGTGCTGAGAGATGACCAATTTTTTTCCAATCCATTTTTCTTTTTCTAAAAAACAATCTTTATAAACACGAGTGTGATTTTATTAACACTAGAATCAATATTTTCTCATAAAGCCTGCAGTATAAGATTAATGATTAAAATGTCCATAAAAAAAGAAACTGTCAAACAATAATAACAATAATAAAAAAAAAAAAAACTAGGAAAGGAAAGTCTTACACCCACCTCATACACAAGCTTTCCATTGTTGGCTTCATACTTTGTAAGTTTATTGTTTGCTGTAGTAACGATAAGGTGTCCTGTTTTGGTTGGGGAGAAGGTGACTCTTAAGGCAGAGTCAACGCTGCTGGCACTCAGCCCTGAGACGTCAATCCTCACAAGCTAAAGGCAGAAAGTCATTGGATACTCAGCATTGCATGAAATAATTCAGAACTTAACAATACAAATATTCTACTACAGTTAAGCCTCAGAACTTTCTTATTACTGCCATGATATATTAGACAAAAATTACAAAATAACACAGTCTTACCTCCCTGACATCAAAACAGGTCATGCATTAAAATTATGTGACTAAAATGAAAATGAGCAAAAACACAAATAATTCCGATAAAAAAAGTAGGAAAAACTTATTTAAGATCTGAAAAACTCTGCACTCTCCTTTCCTCACCTCATCCAGGCCCATTGCATCTGCAATAGTTACAGTGAATTCTGTTGGTCCAACAAAAGCCACACGTCTCCCACAGGGACTCACAACTAGAGCTTGTGGGGAAAACTTGTCTCCTCTAGCCACTAGGCCAGCAATGACTCGTAACGACTAGTGTGGGACAGAGAAATTTACAACATTGAGGTATGAACACCTTTGATAAATGCATGAATTGCTGACCCTTACTCATTCTGTAACTATTAAAAAAAAACCCACTCTCACAGTTAATCCTACCATAACCAAGAAAACCATGTAAATTTCAAAATACATCATTAAATATGATGAACATGTTAAGCTCTTCATTGTGGAGATAAAAATGTTTAATGTAGAAATAAACAGAAACTCATCCTGACAAAGTAACAATTCAAATTTCATTTCAAACATTACTGAAAGAAGAGAATGAGGCAGTAAAAGCTTTTGTCCCACTCACATTGTAGTCTAGAGTAGAGGCGTCATACACGGCTGCAATGCCCAAAGAGCAACAGCTGTAAAGCCTGGAGCCATCAGGAGAATACACCAAGCCTGTCACTTGTCCACGTAAATGCCTGATGAATATGAAATAAAAAACACCAAATTTTTTTTATCTGAAGCAAACAACTTAAACTACTTTAAAAACTTACAAAGCTTTTGGAACTTCCATATTCAACTTGCTTTCATCTTTCTTTGTTGGAGCTAAAAAAAAAAGGCTTTGAAAAAAAAAGATCTTAGAAACACAATTAATTCAAACTTAAGTCTTGAGGTTACATTAATAAAAAAATAAGTTTTTAAAGATTTTTTAGAGAGACTGTTTTAGCTGTAAGTAATGAGAGATAAAATGGTTACAAATGCCAACAAAATATACCATACCTGTGTTCAGCAAGTAAACATGTTCCCTCCACACTTATCACTCTGACAGCTCCGCTGAGAAAGCCGCAGGCCAAAATCTGCTGCTTTGGATGGTATGCTACAGCACAAGGGCATTCATCTGTGGCACTGAAGTCATACAGCTGAAATAGTGTGAAGGGATAAAGTATTTGACTAGTATTCTGTAGTAAAGGAAGTAAATCAGGGATAGACAATTCCATTTAGAAAAAATATTATCAAGATAGATAAGGTCTTTAAAAATATCCAATATCAAACACAATCTCAAACAAATTTTGTATACAAGTTGTTTCAGGGTACAGCTGTGCACTGTGTATCAAGAATTGCACTTGTCTTCTAAAGTAAGAGTCATTTGTACCCTGACATTGGACAAATAGTTTCAACTTCACTCCAGGAACAGCAATAAGAGATGTTCTCTTATATTTGCATGAAAGGGTTAACCTAATTGGTTAGGAAAAAAATTAAAATACAAGTCTCAGGTTTAATCCTCATACATGTTAAAAAAAAGAAGAGAGAGAGAGAGAGAGAGAGAGAGAGAGAGAGAGAGAGAGAGAGAGAGAGAGAGAGAGAGAGAGAGAGAGAGAGAGAGAGAGAGAGAGAGAGAGAGAGAGAGAGAGAGAGAGAGAGAGTGAGTGTGTCAAAAGAAAATAATCTATTTGTGTACTAATCAAGGTTTAAGTGTAGAGATTTATGGGGGATTCACACACCTGTTGGAGATTATTCAAATCCCAAACACGTATTGTGCGATCTTCGGACACAGTGGCTAAGTGTTGATGTTTTGGGTCAACAGAGAAGCATGACACCCTGCCTGTGTGAGAGCGCATCAAAGTTGAGTATTGTCGAGAAGGCACATCAAGTACGCCCAAATTCCCCTGAAAAATATATAAACAAAAAATTAATGAAAAAAAACCCAGACAGATTTGCTTAAAACACAAACTGACAATTAATAACCCATAAAAATAAATATGATCTAAAATATAAATGAGTTATAGATAAAAGATCAATAGATATCACAAAGACAATCATTTATAATTCATTCAATACTACCATTCTAAATAAGGTATTCAAACAAGTAGCAATTAAGAAAAACAAAACGACAGAGTGGTTAATTTAAAAGATCTTTCTAAAACATCTGTGATAGTGCAGTATCTGTAAAGCTCGAGAGCTTACACCAATTTGGTAATATAAAGGACTAGATGTTGGCTAAAACTGAAAAAAAAAATAATGACCAAAATTCTTAGATCACTGAGTGTGGCTGACTGAGTTGCAACAATAATGCTATCTTCATACAACAAATTGGATATTTTAAAATTTGCAAAAATAATTTTAAAAAAATATCTCACAGTGGCTGTTCCAGCCAATATTTTCAGGCCATTGGCTGACAGACGTGCTGCAGTGACAGGGCCCTCATGAGCTGAAAATAAATTATCCTTATGAGGAAACTTAGACGTCAATAAAAGAAACAGCACTCGTGACATTTTGTTCTTATGCTTTTCTATAAGACATAATATACACCCGTTTAATGATCATATAACATTTGCTTAAGTTTTAGCTAAAGCAAAGAATGGTAAAAAAATGGAAAATCTGCTAATACAGTACATTCTAGTTTAAGATCTTTTTCGAAGCTTATTAGAAGGCTAGGAATTCCTGTTAAAAAAATGCCAAATAGTGAAATGCTTGTGGAAATTCAAAGCTGTGTATTCATTTCAACCTACATGATATTAAAGTTTTAAAAGGAGCTACAAATAAATTTGGGTTTTTACAAATCTAGCTCACTACTCTCATTCTGCGGGGAGTTGCTTAAACTGAATTATACAACAAAGAAACTTTTGAAATGTCTCTTAAAATGTGACCTGAGTGTATTATTGTAGATTATTGACAACATTAACATCCTTGCAATATTAAATCAAAGTAAATTTAAAAATTTTTAGTTTGCTACAATGCAAAAGTCAAAAGTAACTTCTTCTTCAAAAAAAAAAAAAAATAAAAACAAGACATGGAAACATATAAGTTCAATCTGTTAACTGCAAATTATGATTGTTATGCTCTCTACGACAACAAAAAAAAAAAAAAAAGAAAAATTTGTCCAATCCCAAATTTGTTAAGAAAATAGTTTTTTTTTAACTACTATATTTTCTTAGAAATTATTTTGGTGATCAAAATGGTATAGGATAGAAGGAAAAAACAAAAAAAGAGGCTGAGCAATATGCAAGCCATCTAGACAGCAAAAGCAGCATGGAAATGTTTGAAATCTTTCACAAAAAAGTTCTCTCCTGCTTTATCAACTTAAAGAAGGATGCCATAACCTCAAGAAAACTTTGGGATATTAACACAAGCTCTGGCCACTTTACCCATCTTCAGGATAAGACAATTAGATGGTTCATAAAATTAAGGATACTTAAAAAAATTAAACTTACCGGCTTCCAAATAGACATAAGCGAAGTCTAAGGGCCAAAGTCTTAAGTAACCATCATCTGAACCTGTCACACAGAATGTTTCATTCAAATGCATAGAGCTGATAGAAATTGAGCCACCTGAGAAAAAAGTTATTACAAAATGTAATTTTTGGAAAACATGGAGTAAAAGGGCAGAAAAAAAAAACCAAAAAAAAAAAACCAGCAGTTGTATGAGAAAATCTTTAATTTGTAGCCCCCCCCCCAAAAAAAAAAAACCCCACCATTTCTAGTGAAATATCTTTTTACCTGAATCCTCTGCATTCTTTAGCTTGGTTCCTCTGTCAGATTTGTTTTTGATAGGCAAAAGTCTACGCACATGACGGACACTCAATTTGCTGTAGTCAACCTCAAAGATACAGCCAGATTTTGAGCAGGCATAGCTGAAACGCAGCAGATGTTTCCATGGTAACTCGTTTAGTTATTTAGCTTAAGGACTTCACTTCTCTCAAAGAACATCTTGAAATCCTTAATCTAAGCCATGACAATGTAATACTACTCACTTTTAAATCTACCCTTTGCAAAAATGATTAAATCCAACTTTTAAAAGTCTCACTGCAATTTGATGCTTTATTAAAAATAAAATTAATAAAATCAAACAAAAATTAAAGAAGAATAAGTTGTTTTAAAATAACTTACAAGAGCCTGCTCTCTGGTTCTGTGTCAACATGAGCAGCTGGCTCAAAACAGATATCTGTAAACTGCATAGAGGTGTACTCGCCCAATGACACTGGTGCTGATCTCAGAGATCCTTCTTTTATTCTCCAGATCCTGATGTTATCTTGTCCACAAGATGCCAGCCTGTTTAAGTGAGAGAGAAAAACAGAAAACCTTAAATTCAGACTCAGCCAAAATAATGTTGAAATTGCTGCTTTTTTCCATCTCAGAATCAACTCCATCTCACTGTAACCAATAAATGGTGCCACTTTTCTGAAAGACTACTTGGTAATAAAAACCTGGAAACTTGGTTAGTCAACAACATTCATGGGAATTTTAATGTTGAAAAAAAAATAATGACTTTCCTTTGCTCAACTTAATATACGATATGAGGGACTAGGCAGAAAAATAAAATTAAATTTGAAAAAAAGCAAGCTTAATCTAGCAGTAACTTTTCAAAACAGTTATCACATTTTGTTTGCTGTTTGTCTCAAAATTACAAGAAGACAAATACATACAAAAGAGCAAAAGCAAAAAAAAAAGGAACCTGTAGTCATCAAATGGAGCAATAACAATGCGGGTGATGTCTACATCAGTGTGGGCTTTGGCAACCAAACACATCTCTCGTTTGGACACCCGGGATGTGTTCCATATCACTACCATCTGAAGGGATAACGGTAAATGAATATATTTGAAATATGAGCCAAAAAAACAAGACTGAATACATGGTGATTTAAAAAAAATTCTTTCAAAGCATAATTCTTATAAAAAATCAAGCATTTTGTAGAACAATATTGTTAAACTATTAGCAGATACCAGAAGCCAGCATTTCATACATTTAGAACAAGTATTTATATCAACAAATTTTTCAGATCAAAGCTCTTTTCTTGATTATGTTTATTCAGCTCAACTAACTTAATATAACATTCTCCTGTAAAATTAATCCAAACAAAGGCTAAAATCTAAATTCAAGATTAAAAACGTATTGCAACTCACATTCTTCCCTTGACCATCCTTTCCCACACCACAAAGAATTGTCCCTTTGGAAGAAAAACTGAACAAAAGAATATTATCATATTTAGTGATAAAAGGTGCCACTTAATATTCTGATCGAACTTAAAAAAAAATTATGTAACTAAAATTAAAAAAAAAAACAAACAATCTAAACAATGGTTAACAGTTATTTTAACTAACCAGAGCAAGCTTTGAGAAGGGAAAGTAAGTCAAGCCTATGGGAGGTACTTGGGCAAGACAGCGTACCCACACAGCAACCCCCATCTCTCTATGAGGGTAACAATAAAGCCATGGAAAGTAAGCAGGTTGAGGGTTAGGCAACTGACAAAATGTCACTTATGGCCAACCACTCAAGCTGGTCAAGCAGATGAACCCAGTTTATGGGGCAAGGTATGAGCTCAGTATGAGCTCTGCTCCTAATAGAAGAAAATTGCAACCCCCTATAGATGTCTGCAAAAAAAATCATGAGCAAGCACAATTCAAGAAAGAAAGTAAACGACATGAAGTGGTGGTCTGCTACTAATCTCATTTCAAAAGGATTTTCATGTGCTGCACATGACACCTGATCCTCCTCAAAAGACTAAAATTAATATTCAAGGTATGAACGGAATCCAAAGGCAAGACCCAGCAAAAATTAAAATACTCTGCTTAGGAGGTATATTCATGAGAAAGGGGTGGCTATAGTTCTACACCAAGTAATAGGAAAGATCTTTAAAGAATATTGGCCTCAATCAGATCCTTTTCTTTTTTAAAAGATGGGAGAAAAATCATTGAACTTTGACAGCATTCAAATATAGGCATTGACATCCAATGGAATAGTTTTATGAAAACCTGGAGCAAACAAAGGACCAATGCAGATAGCCGGATCCCCTGATCCTCATAAGCGATGCAAAAGTATGAGAAAGAGAAGAAAACCTGGTAGGATTCCATGGACTGGGCATCAAGAAACATGGAAGGAAAGAAACTAGTCAAATGGTGTCATACTAAAAACCTTATTACTGGAAATACACGGTTTCAGCAACCAACTAGAAGGAAGTGAACATGAAAAAGCCCAGGAGATGGATGCAGAAACCAAATAGATTATATCATGATCAGTAAAAGGTTCAGAAATGCCCTTCTCTCAGCAAAGACATACCGTGCGATGCTATTGAACTCATCCTGATGTATGGATGAGAGACCAGGCCAATTTCAAAACAGCTACAAAAGAAACTAGAGGCAGCAGAAATGTGGTTCCTACAGAGAACTCTATGAATCTCATAGAATGCAAAGAAATCAAACGAAACAATGTTAGGAGAAGCTGGCTTACAAGAAGATCACTCATAAATAAAACAAATAAATGTCAGGCGAACTTTTTCAGTCCTGTGATGAGAAGAGGGAAACTAGAACATCTTGTGACAAATGAAATGATCGAGGAAAAACATAGCAGGAGAAAACAATGGGAAAAGATGTCAGATAGACTAACAAAGGGGCTAATTGTAGGATGAGAGACAGATGCACTAAAAGCAACGAGGGATTGCGATGAGTCATGAATGTCTAGGCTAAAGAGCAAAGCACATAATTGAAAGTACAAAAAAAATAACAAAGGAATGTCTCATGATGATATAAATTTAAATGCATACCTATTTTTTTTGCAAAAGCCTTAGGGAATAAGGAACTTAAACATTTCTATTCTTTTAAATTAAAAGAAGAACAAGAAAAAAAAATCAATTGGGCTATATTATATAAACTGGATAAAATGTCAAAGAAAATAATGTGATGAGTGTGCAGACTTTAAGTTCTTTTTTGAAATTAAAAAAAAAGGAATAAACCCACATTATTATTCATACTCTAATCCCTCTTGTTAATTGTCAAGCAATGACATCGCAATAAAGAGCACAAACTGCAAAAACAAACCCACCTCACACAGGCCAGAGAGTGGACATGAACTTTTCCGATGGCTAGACACTCCCCTGAGGAAAACTTCCAAACCCTCACTGTGCTCATAGGCCCTGTTTGACCACTAGCCAAGAGACCTCCATTGATGGTTAGAGACAAGCAAGATACCTGATGACAATGAAATCCTAGATTTACAGAAGATATTGTTTTTTTATACAACTTGTGCGAAAAATAAAAGAATTCATTGGAGACAACTTTTAAATCTATCACGTTCCTTTTTCCCTCTCTCCTTAAATATCTATGACCATGTTTTATCTCTACTTTTTTTCTTCTAATGTCAGAAGAGCTTGATCAGCATATGAACTCAAGACATATAGCCTAATATTTTAAACATATCCAGGTCTATTCTAAGGAGTTAAAACACTCCAAAATAAAAAAAGAGCTAATATTTTTAACCTTCATGTAAAGCTACAATTTGTATAATTCCATTCCATATTTTCAATACATTTTTCCCATTTTCATCATTATTTTGAGAGTCTTAGTTTCTAATATTTCCTGTTTTTATATGCATCAGCTTTCCATTACACTTATCTTTGACTCAAAGCATAGCAAAGTTATGTTTTCATCACTTCAAAAGTTCAAAGTGGAAACTACCAAAGATTTATGCTTTTGATAACTGTAATGAATCAATTTTCCCTAACTGCTTGAATGTTATGCATAATAAACACTTACTGTAGAAGCAGACATATGAACCTTATTTATGCATAAAGAAAAAAATGCCAGTGACTTCCAACATCCACAAACTCACCTTATCAGTGTGGCCAATAAAAAATCGTTGCTGTCCTGTAGCAATTTTCAGACAGACAACAACAGCATGACAAGGGTAGACTATTGAAGAGCCATCTGCTGACCACAGGGCCTGGCAAGATCCATTGATAAGATTTAATCATGAAGTAACATCATCCTTTTCAAATAAGCCCATTGCTCATATTTCATATATTCTACATAGTTTCATACAGATGTATTATAGGTCAAGTTATTGACACACCAAGAGCATCTCTTTAAAAAGATACAGAAAAGAATGAATATCTCTTGATAAACAATCTGAATCCCCAATACCTTCCATCCCAAAGTTCGCAGCTTATTGAAGCAACTAGCTAACTCAAACTCTTAAAAACATTCAGCAATACGGTTGCTATGAAGTGTTATCAGATGACATTGGAATATTGACAGATAACTTTGACCAAAGGAAAATCAGTATAGATAAATGTCTTGGATAAATCAGCTGAAAAACACTTTTTGACAGTTGTTCACAGACTTATAATTGCTGAAAACTAAATACCCATGAAATTGTATCTAGCACCACTTGTAAGTGTATTTCATAACCCAAGAGCATTAGAAACTCACTCTCTGAAAAATAAATGGATAAGCAATCAAAGCCTATCATTAAGTCAAAAGGTCTTAAAACCCTATTATATCCTTTATATGTTTTATATAAAACTTAACTAAGGCTCACATCTTGGTATGTTGCTCCACCAAAGCCCACTATCTTTTTTAGTTTCATTACTGGGTCTGGTTCAAGGGACTGTTAAGACAAAAAAAAAAAAAAAATAAAAAAAAAATCACTAATTAGTCTTACCTAGCCTGCATAACTTAAAAATGCATAGAATGAAGTCGCAGTTGATTTGAACCTAATTTGACTTCAAATCATCAATTTTCTCCACATGCTTACTCTCAAGCCGATTTCTTTATAATCCAAACAATTAAAAGAAGACTTTTTTTAGTAGAGTATCTCTAATTTTGCATTCAAATAAAGTGCTTTTCTAAACATTTTTTTTTCCTGATCCTTTCAATGATTACAGCTGCATATAGTTATTATAATTCCCTCAAAAGATATTACGAGGGCAGGCTGATAATTAAGTTCCGTTTGCTAATAACTAGGTCAATTTTCGTCACATCGACCTAAAATTTCATACATATACTCACGAACCATTTTTCTAGACTTAACTATAACAACAAGTTTGTGTGACGTCATTCGTGCTCATAATGCAGTGACGCGCAACACATGATGTGGTAGCCATGTTTATGAGACAATGGCGACTTCCAATGACCTTCTCATCAAACAGCGCTCTGTTATCGAGTTTTTGGCAGCTGAGGGATGTTCTGCTGCAAACATTCATGCAAGAATGAAGACAGTTTATGGTGAAATGTGCATTTCAGACTGTGCAGTTCGCAAATGGGTGAGAATTTTTAAAGGGGAAGACCCCAGAGAGACAATTCTGCGTGATCGAAAGCGTTCGGGTAGGCCCCTTTCCGCATCGGACACGGCTCATCGAGAGAAAGTTGACTGCATGATTAGAGCTAATCGAAGGGTCAAACAAAAGGAAATTGCAGATGAAGTAGGCATTTCGAAAGAACGAGTGCACCATATCGCCACAACTGTACTGGGTTACCGAAAAGTCTCTGCCCGTTGGGTCCCAAGACAGCTCACTGTAGAGATGAAAGCGCAGAGAAAGGACATGTGTACTCAACTCTTAGAGCGTTACAATGCAGAAGGAGAAGCATTTCTGCAACGCATTGTGACTGGAGACGAATCCTGGGTCCACCACTACGATCCAGAATGTAAAGCCCAATCGATGGAGTATAGGCACAAAACTTCTCCAAGTCCAAGGAAGTTCAAGGTTGTTGCCTCTGCAAGAAAGGTCTTGTTCACCGTTTTCTGGGACATGGAGGGAGTGGTCCACATGGAATTTCTGGAGCAAGGGCAAACTGTGAACTCTGAGCGATATATTTCAACACTCCGAGCTCTCAAACTCTGACTCAGACGTATTCGGCGTGATAAGGACTCAATCCTGCAACACGACAATGCGCGCCCGCACACCAGTCGCCAAACTCAGGACGCCTTAAGGCAGCTGGAACTTACGACCCTACCTCACCCTGCATACAGCCCCGATCTTGCCCCCTCTGACTATTATTTGTTTCCCCAACTCAAGAAGTACCTGAAGGGCCATCACTATGACAATGATGAGGAAGTTATCGCAGATGTTCGCAGATGGTGCCGTGGACAGCCGTCTGAATTCTTCGCTGACGGCGTGAGCCAACTAGTGAAATGTTGGAGGCGGTGTGTTGATCGCGACGGTGACTACATCGAAAAATAGAGTGCTAAGTATGTAGCTGAGATATTAAGCTTTCGTTTGACGTATTGTTTATGTATATGCTGTGAAAAATTAAAAAGTTATGATTAAACGGAACTTAATTATCAGCCTGCCCTCGTAAATCTTAAGATTAGAAAAAGAGAAGTTGATCTAGTTTCAATTCTAATTTTTCTGACACCCATCTCAAAAGACTGTTTGCAACACATTTGCTGCCCCAAATCACTGAAACAGACTACATTTATACAAACACATGTGAATAAAAAAGTTTGCTCACTTAAATAGTTAAAAGAAAACCAAAACCTGCACCCCTGTAGGGAAAGAGAAGACACTCAACAAATACACTTATACTAAATTTCAAATTTGACGGACTGCAGAAAAAAATTACAATATGCATATAGAGTTCTTAACAAAACATATCTATTTTTCATTTATAAAATAAACAAAATAAGAAAGAAAACTTACAACACAATATATCCCTGCAATAAAGTTCATCCTTACGGCACACTTTTTTTTTCTCAAATTTAATAACGAGTTTTAGTCCTCAATCAAACTAATTTCAAAAGCACACTAAATGAGAACTTCTGAAAACTTGCAAAATAAAAAAAATTCACTTATCATACTTTGTAAGGTTGAGACGCTTCTTGTGTGATCACCTCATCACCAGGATTTTGCTGAGGAAAAAGATAAAAACATTTCAATAAAGATTTGATATTAAAAAAATACTTCATAAAATCATTACACGACCCTGTTCTGTCAAACAAATAATAACTGCAGGTAAGTAACTCATTTTTGCTCTTGATGCTTACGGAATTTTTACAAAATTTTCTTTACCCTGCTCTGTTTTTCTCTCCTGGACGCTGGTCTGTATTTCAAACCAGCTCCTTTTTTATTATCAGGATGAGCAAACACATGAACCTCATCCCGATAGTTGCAGCTGTAATCACTAGACATCTGGGGTAGTTCCTTGGTAACACTGTCATGTTTTGGCAGCTGGCAATAATAATGCAATACAATTTTTTTACTCCAATGGAAGAATAAGCTTATTAAACCACTACAGCACCTTATTCTGTTATACTTTACACAAAGCCAAAAGAAACAAGTTTACTCAAAGAGATCCATTTTTATAAGTAATTCAAAGATCGGTACTTGTGGCTAAGAAAAACACATACTTAAAGCAAACTGCTCTGTACATATTCTCAGGTAAATGATAACCAAAATATCATTTAGGGAAAAAAGAGTGGCCCACAATTGGTGCCTTCTCTACTAAGTGCACATCTTTAGTAGCTCACTAAAATTCACCTGTTTTGGAGCTGTGATTTTGTGAATCATAGACACTCGGTCTGTGACACACTTGCTTACATCCACAGTCCTTGGCTGAATTCTTTTTGGTGGCACAGCAGAATCCTCATTCTTACTTGCAGTAGCTGCACAAGCAGACAAAAGAGGACCACAACAAATCAGAAGTATAATATTGAGAGCAAAATATGTTTTGATAAAATCAACAAATGAGGAGCTAAAAATTTAGCACGCTCTTAGCCTTCAACATAAGCATCTGAAGTGAAAGGAAAGAAAAAAAAACCTTTTCTTTACTACATTTTTTTATCTTTAGTTGAAATTGATAAATGCTTAATTTTTTTTTCACTTAAGAAAGTAGCAAAAGGAATATTTTTCCAGACATGCATGTGTTAATTATATGGATTTAAAAATCCACTGCACCGGCTTTTCCAAATTTTGCCCTTGGACTGGATACTTGTATGGAATCAAATGGCTTCTTTGCACTGTCACTGGGAAATCTAAGGAGAAAAATAATAACAACCGAGGATGATTAATGCTCTAAACAAAAATGCTCATCAGTTGTGGTGTATTTTGAGAGGTCCAGCAATATTTAACAATTTAACAATTACTGCAATCTGAATCCTGCACAGATATTACATAACTGCTCAAGCCTCATAACTAATGTCACCTTATCAGTTTAAAGAGGAAAAAAAAATGTAACTTGCACAGTAGAGGAAATTTTCAACAAAAATCATTGGATTGAAAAAAAATATCCAAGTTAATAGAGTAGGATCTAGTTGAAGAATCTTAAACCAATAATTGGATTTTGTACTTGCTGACAACAAAGCACTTTATCAACCAAGTGTAAAAGATATATATATATATATTATACCTTATCAAATCATAAGAGTCATGCCAGCTTTCCCCTTTGTTCACAGGGTAGGACATATCTCGAGGGAGTGGGCATATCCCTTGACTCATAAGGCCTTCTAGTTTTGCATCAGCCATTGTGAGTCCTGAAACAAATTGTCAAGGTATTGAATATTTGACTTCATCAAATTAAAAAAAATTTATAATGTCCAACACATTAGGGTTGGCTGACAATTTTTCTAAAGTAACTTCCAACACAAATTCATAAATGCTTTTAACACATTTAAATTTGGAAAGCTCCAAATGATAAAATAAAATCAAATAGTAACAGAATTTAAAGTCATTATGCTAAGCTGAACAATCAAAGCTTTGCAAAGTTCAACACATGAGATTAATTTGTCAAAACTTTAAAGAATATTACTGAACACAACTTATGATGATTTAGGTGTAAGATTTCAATTTTACACATTACAACTACTACACCTAACAATAACATAGTCCTCTACCCCAATGTTAATTTGAGGTCCTTGGGCAAGACCGAATACCCAATAATAATTAGACATTTTTAAAGAAGAAAGCAGTAAGAAAGGATTGGAATTGAGTAGCAAAAAGATGGTTGTCAGTAAAAAAAATGAGAGTCTACAGATCAACATCTTTATCAACAGGAACAAACTCAAGCAAAGGGACCAATCCAAATACTTGGGTACTTCTCATTTATCTCTATGCAAATAGGTTGAGTCCATCTGATGCCATAAATCTATTTCTTATTTTCCTTTCAATTACCAGGATCATAGAGAGTATCACTGGTAAAGACATTCTTGACTGTCATATTTGCACACAATCTTATAGACTTGATATAGTGAAATCTGCGGTTCAGGTACATTGATAGAGTGTGTTGCAAATCAAGGCAGAGCACTGTCCATCGGGTTACCATAGGAGCAGGTCCACTTTGGTCTGATGATTAAAAATAAAATAATGTTATGAACGCTAATAATATAAAAACAAATGATTATCTACTAAATAATATTTCTGTGACCAAGTTTTAAGATTAAAGCTCCATCTTATGAAAAAAGATACTTAAAAAGTTTGTGCTCACTTCATTGCATGACAAAAATGTTCAAAATTATCAAAATGGCAAGCAATATGTCCTTTGAATAACTACTAAAGTTTCCGAATTCTTATTCATGAATCATGAATTAATTAAATTCTCATATTGTTAAAGAATCATGAGGCAAGCGGATAAAATTACTTAATCGTATAAAAAAAAGAAAGAAGAACAAAAACAAATTTAGAGTTTAAGAAAATCTAAGACCGTACTAAATAAATTGATTTTAAAGACAGTCTAACCTCTTGAAGCTTCCGCTGCATACGATGGTGTATACCCAGGTGAAGGACTGCACACAAATGGAAACTGAAGCCATGTTGAGGTGGACTTAAATGATTTGAACAGGTTGGAAAATGAAACTCGAATAATGAGGTTGTCAGTTGTAGCAACATCTAAATGCACTACAAAATGTTTGCTAGGAGTTGGTTTAAAAAGCAAGTAGAAATAGCGCCCAGTGAGACCCAATGATTGGCTGTTTGTCTTTGGTAGCAAGATATAGTTGCTAGCCGGTACACAGCCATTGATTTTGTACACGGTGCCCTTGACACTTTTGTCCTGAGGATAAAAAAGACAATGCCTAAAACATGAGAATAAGGCTAGATTATTTTTTAATGAGAAAAATATTTTACTGTCAAGAAACAATAGCACAGGTATTTTTTTATTTTTTTTTTATTAACATTTTAGATGAGGAAGTATAACACAGGTAAAACATAACTTCCATTGAAAAAAGTTGAATTTCATTCGATTTTTAAAGGATCCTGAAATCAATTGTTGGTTCCAGTGCATTGATATTTACTACATATAAGTTTTTCATATTGTATTTTAAAAGAACAAATGCAACTTAAATTTTAACCATCACGGCTCATCAAACCATATTGATAGAACAATAAGTGATAACTATACTTACGATTATTTGCCATGATTTTGGGTGTATATTATTTTAAAATGCCTGTTACAAGTTTTTGTGACAACTTATTTATTATGAAAAAAAAACTATGTAACTAATTTTTGTTATTTTGAGTAAACACAAAGAGATCCAACATACCATATGGGATGACACATCTCCCTCTTTCGTAGCCTTTTTCCATGAAGGCAAATTAAAGTACTTGAAAACATTCACAAAAGGGCTTTGCCACACTGAGGAAAATAATAAAACCATGTCACTTTTGTCAGTCTGAAATAAAGCTTGTAATATTTTAAAAACAAAGGTTTATAAATCAAAATTTTGAATTCTTAGTAAAAAAAAACCAAACACTCACATGATGCTGATTGGTAGTTATGCCGAGCATTATTTTAAGGTCCTTTTTCTTTTCTTTATAATCGTTTTGAAATCATGTATCAAAAGTGTATTTAGGTAAAATTTCTTCAATTTTTCCTGTAAGTGTTTTAAGTGATGGCCACAATTAAAACCTCTTGGAAATTTTAAGCTTCATCTGAGACAAAAGAAAAAAACAACAACTGTTGTTTGTGATGGTTGATATGCTGCTTTTTCCAAAACCAAGCTTTCACTATGAGTTGCGGTAAAATTCAAGAGGATATTTTAGATACTAAGATAGAGAAGGTAAAAATTAAATAATGATTTCTTCTGAAGAAGCTCCTAAATATCTGCCAAAGATTACAATTGATTTTGTGTCATTCACAGTCTGAAAATAGTATTTCTATGATAATATTTTCTTTTTTTTCTTGTCGTGACAATGCAAAGCAAAAAACAAAGCAAATGATAGGCAATCACAAACTAAGTAACTAAGGAAAATCACACACACACACACACACATATATATATATATATATATATATATATATATGTATATATATGTTATTTTCATTTGTAATGTAGGACAAAAAAAAAAAGCACTGCCATAAATTGTGATGTTGATAAACCAAACAAGAATAGTTTGAGAGATCTTTTAGTTTTATTAGCTTAAATATAGTTGAGGTATTTTAATCTTAAAGCCCTGTTAAGAGAGCATAACTTGAATTGCTTCATTGGTTGGACAATTCTTTTTTTTCTAAATATAAGTATTAAAACTGCCTTTTCACTTACACTTAAATTGGGCTAAAGATGTATGAAAGTAAATGAATGAGTTGAAAATGTCAACGGTCTTTTTCCCCTCACAGGGAAATGAATTTAACCCCTTTGAAATTTGTCTACAGATTCATCTTTAATTATCAATTTGCGTTCAAATGATTTCCAAATTCTTCTTTATCATACATAGAACTATTCATCTCAGGATTGTTTTACGGCTCTTTTTGAGTTAGAGAAGGGATAAAAATAACAGAGCATTGAATTAGGTTCAAGTTTACGAATGCGATTGAAAAATTATAGAATAAATGACAACTTACGATTATCCATGTTCAGTCCGACAAATAATTTATTTGGTAGCCTGTCTCTGTACGTATCAGTTAAATTTCTAAATAGCACCCAATTTGAAGAAACTATTTGGCCTTTGCATAGGTTCAGACTTGTCAAACTTTGCGTTTGCCGCCATCTTGTTGCGTCCTAACAGTGGTAACATAAACTTCCGCCTATGTTGGCATGCGGCGCATTCACGAAATTGGCTGCTCTAACGAATTTTTCCTCAAGGGGTTGAAAAAAAAAAGAAAATTAAGGAAAAAACAATTATGAAAAAAAATAAAAGGAAGACGACGACGACAACAACAAAATTAACGACAAAAAGGAGGTAAAACAAAAGCTTTACAAAAAAGGTCTATACCTGATAAAAAAAAGAAGCAAAATTTTTATTCACTTAGCGAAACTTTTTTTTTTTCATTTTGTTTGGTAACATGAAACACTCTCAACATTCCCCGTATATTCACCTTCTGCTTTTTTCACTATCCCTTCTCCTCCTCCTCCTCCCAGTCTTATTCTCCTTCCCTCTTCTTTTTCATTTTCGATTTCTTACTACCCACTCCGCTCGTCTTCCTCTTTTTTGTCCACCTTTTTTTTAGTCATCCTCTCAATATTTCATTATTCATTCAACTTTTCTCTTCTCATCCTTTCTATCAATTTATACTGTTTTTTCCTACTGTTTTTCCTTACCTAAAATTGCTCTCCTTCCTTTCTTTCTCCCTCTTCTTCCTTATCTTATCTTATTTTGTTAAAATTGTAACCTATCAATAAAAACCCCAAGGGCACTAAATGAAGAAATCTGACTTATACGTCAATAAGGAACTCTTTTATTTTGAGAAATGAATACATTTTTTTTTTCATTCAGCGGCCTCCGTCAAAATGTCAACAAACCCGATGATTGCCTCCGGCAGCACTACTCCAAATCCATAGAATGCATGTGAGTTATTGAATTTCTAAATAATAGAATTGCATTATCGGGCGTTATCAAAATATGTAACCAGGGAAACTACAAAAATTGTTTGCATATAGAATCTACATACCTACAGATTGCTAATCCCCGCAAGATTTAGATTACAAGATCCAGACTAGATCTAGATCTAGATCTAGGTATCTAGAAAAACTAAGCCAATAGATTTAAATTTTAAAATCCCAGTGCCACGATACACGAAAGTGTGACACACAGGCCTACTAGATATCCAGATCTTACTATTAAGTATATGAGACTTATCTAGAAATTGTTTTTTTTTTTTTGTCTTTTATCAGATCAAATCAAGAAATTTAACTCACTCAACACTGGCTCCTATCTAGAGAAATGCTCCGTGACACTGGCTTTTTCAGGTAATTTTAAAAGATCACTTTTCAAAAAGTTATTCACATATATTCACAAAATTTGATGTGTTTGTAGCTATTTATCTTAGCAACTTTGTTCATAAGTTTAGTAGTGAAGGAGTGATTAGTTTTTTTTTAAATTTTTTAATAACACACCAATTGCGACAAAAAAAATTCCACACTCTATAACAATGCTGATGCACACAATTTTTTATGGACAAAAAAAGGAAAGAAAATGTATCTGTTCGAACTTGTGAAAAACAACAGTCAGATAACAAAGAGGAGAAGTTGGAGAATACACTCATTCATATTTTACATATTTAAGGCCAGATATAGCTCTTTTCTGGAAGCCTAAATCTAGACCTCGATCTTGTCCAGATCTAACATTTTATAATAGCCAAACAAAGGCTAGGTCAGATCTAGATACGCTTCCAAACAAATGTGAAAAAGAGAGTGGTTTCTCTTTGCTACAAACTTGATATGGAATAAGAAAAGTTGGTTTGGAAAGTAAAATAGGTGTCCAAAGTTAAAACCGAGTATTCTCGGTTTTTGTATGCAACTGCATTAATAGGGCAGCCAAGTATACTTGGTATTCGTGCTGTGTGAGTTAAGCTAAGTAAGTTAGAATATTCTTGTCCTAATGCTTCTAGATAGGTCTAAGTCTAATTATTGAACTTAAATTAAGCATTCCAAGTTCTAACTTTGATTTGATGAATTTCAAACCAAACATGTTGGATAGACCCAAAGTTAATCTTTGTTAAAAGTCAAACATGGCTCTTTGTCATTATTATTAGGGCAACATTTTCCTTGATATTGTGAAAAAGAGAAGAGGAGGGGTAAAGCTACATGACCTCATTCTCGAGATACAGAAATTTATATTTCAAACTTTGAACAGGCCAATATTAATTGCCATACAGAACTTATTAATGCCTCAAGTTAAAATTTATCATTTTCTAACCATGAATTAGCAATTAAAAAAAACTGCGGCCATATAAAATACTAAACCTACATACCAATCGAAAGTCCTACCCATATAGGTGATTGGCTTAAGTTGCATTATGCCCCTGCCTCCAAAACCAATGACTTGGAATGCACAACAATAGCTGGATCAGATTTCTGATACACAATAGTCTAGATAGACATCAAGGAGGTGGCCAACTTTTCTGATAAACATTTTTTCTCTGTCTGTTTGTCTCTTTCTCTCTCTCTCTCAATGACAAGATAACAGTTAATTTTATGAATTAATCATACAACTCTAGGTCTACTTAATCTCCTTCTCAAAGATTTAAATCCATGAGAACTTGTACAATTGCTGCATCAAACCTTCTTTACGTGCTTTTGTAAGTGCATTAACTTATCAACTAAAATCAAGGTTGGGTCTTATGAGTGAGTACCTCCTTGGCAATGTCATCATCATAAATTCATATGATAATCTACTTTTATTATTTCAAGCTCATTTTTATTCATTACAGGAACGAGTCATTCAACAGTAGTTTTAGATTCAACCTAATTGATTAATACTGGTGAGGTAAACAAATTATGTCCTGCTGTTCTAGAAGAGTGAGCACTGAATTTTAGAACAGTGCAATAATGCCAGAATTGTGCTAAAGTTTTCACCTACAAAAATATTGAGTTCTAAAAGTAATTGATAAACTGAAAAAAATGTCCATTTGGCTCCATTTGAGATTCATAGCTTTGTGTGATTAAAACTAGCTAGCTTTATTCTTGAAATAACATTAACAGTGAACTGTGGCAAGGTAAAGAGGCTCTCAGACTTAATCCACTCTGAATAACCAGATGTTTTTGAGAATATAGCAGAAGATATCTTATTAATATTGTTTAGTTTTGAAAACTCTAGAGGTATTTATATTGTTTTTGAGTTGTACATAGTCTGAGTGTAGTTATATAAATTAAGATCATTGCAAATCTATTGCCAGAATGCATATGTACATGCAATATGATTTACTTCATTATAGATCAAGGTTTAGAGCATATGGCCATTCTTTGTTACTCTTCAACCAAATTCTCTCTCTGTCTCCCCTTTACCACCATAAGTCTCTCTTTTCTTATCAAGTAGTGGTGGAAATGGAAGTAGTAGTAGTAGTTGTCTTAAGTGTTAATATAATATTATTAGGCATGGCAACAAGAGCAGCAACAACTTGTGGTAGAGTAGTTGTTACCTTCTTTGTCCCTTTGATTGCTCAAGAGGTAGCAATGGCATCATCGTGCAACATATGAGCACAGCTACGAAGTACTACTAATAGCAATCAAGATTGCTCTTTTTCTTCCTGTTAAAATGCTATGATTTCACCTTCATTTTAGAATTCCTACTGCGAAATAAGCACAGATATAACAATGTGTGTCAATATATATATTTTCGAACAAAAAAAAAGATGTCCACATCTGGAGTTAGTTTCATTTACATATAGATCTAGTTCTAAAATTTGAAGGCAATACAATTGTGGTCTGTAATTTGAAGGCAATATTACAGTTGTGGAACTATAATAAACATTCAGACAAAAAAGTGTTTGGTCTAGGTTTAATCAAGTGCACCGTAATTTTTGTTATTCACTTCTAGTTCTACAAAACACTATCACAAAAGTGACTGGTAAGATCTGCAACAACCATGGGTCACCAACATTCCTCTTTAAAACAGCTATGTAGTTATGAGTTAAATGAATAGCCAGAGAACTTTGGCAACAGGAATCAAAAGCCCAGTCTTGTAATGGCTGGATTTCATATTTCATACATCACGCCAATGCTTCTTCATTCACTAGGTTAGAAATGTGCCTTGTAAACTTTGTGGCTGAAAAAGGGTCATAGAATTTAAATTGCACCTTGACACCATCGGTCTCTCCTTAAGTTGATGCAAGCTTTAAGAGTAATTGTCACATAATTTGTTTAAGTTCGAGAAAAAGGAAAAAACAATGGTTAATAAAACATAATCCCATGCTTTTGATTTACAACGTACAATGTTTACCAATTGATCTCAGCGGATGGTCAGGTATTTTCGACGTGACGCATCCGCTGAGATTAAAATCTTTCGTTTATATGATCCGATGTACATCAGTCAGTACTCATTTACAGTAAAATATGTTTATATATACATGACACTTAAATCGAAATATCTATTTATTATTAATTTGATAATGCCTTGTATATGTTGATGTATTGTGGCACTTTTTTTCCAACCATCTCCTCAAGAAAGTTCTTGCACCTCGCATTTTGATGATTTTCTCTCGGTGCTTGAGGTGGGAATAGAATAATACAATTTAAAATAATTCGTTTTTTGAGGCAACTATTTTAACTTTATAGCGCGGGGCTGTTTCCTGTTCCGCGATTTGCACAGTCTTTAAACAGGACTTTTAAGTAGCGTGTACAAAAAATAAGAAAAGGCAATGTGTGTGTGTAAAAAAAAAAAAGGGGGGGGGGGGAGGGGGGGGGGGGGGGGGCAAAGACAGAGCTGCAATAAACCTTGTGCTTGTATCACCTATTGTAACTCAAGCAGCTTGTTCACATAGTCGTTAGAGTAAGTTCTGTAAGATGTTACTCCAGCTAGTGAACTTTGCAACAAGAGCGGGAAATCTCTCAGCAGGTTACTCATTTATTTCACCTCGTCCTAATCTTCCATTATCAGAAGAAGATAAATAATTTATTACACTAGACCAAATAATAGCGAGACAATAGCAGAACTCATATCTGCAATTTATTTTTTTAAGTTGGGGATCTGCTCTTCAGTGTTGGCATAATTACGCTTGGGGCGTTGTTTATTTTATCTTTTCCAATATTGATTAGGAGGTCCGCAGAATGAGTGTCCGTTAAGATAGTGCACTTCATTTCGTTTTCGTTTCGTCTATATTAATTCCACCCACTCTTCTTCCTCTCTCTCTCTCTCTCTCTCTCTCTCTCTCTCTCTCTCTCTCTCTCTCTCTCTCTCTCTCACTGTCTGTCTTTCTTGCATCGTAAGCTTTATATCTATTTCTATATAGGATAAAACCAATCAATACCAACAAACGCAACAAAACTGTCGGTCGTGGGCTTTGCTTACTTGAAATCCGACTTCGATACATCAGTGACTACCGATCGAACACAGTCATTGACGTCAGCGTGACTAGACGGCCATGTTAGTACAAGAAACATTGATTCAAGTTAACGCTCATGTTAGCCAAAAAGGAAAGGAGTTGTGTACCCGAAAGTTGAGTCTTGAAGGGTTACAGATGACATTGTAAGACTAAGGTAAGAACCGACGCGACCTTCAATGTTCACGTAATTGTGTACTACTCGGTACAAGGTGATACGTCAATGTGTTTTCCTGGATCGAGGACAGAGGGTTTTTAAATAAGGAAAAAAAAAACCCAAACCAGATTCTAAGGATCTCTTAACTGAAATTATATTAAAAAAAGGTTTATAGTAACGTTTTTCTTTTAATAACTCAATTTGTAGACATCGGATTATGGATGGATTCAATCGAGATACAAGCAATTCAGGGTTTGCTATATTAGAAGTAAAGAAGGACATAATAGAATCACAGCAGTAGTAATAGCATTGGTTGTTGCAGTATTGTAAAAAGATGTAGAGAATTCTAGAAATAACACATGCATTGAAAAAAAAATTATATATGCAAGTTCGAAAAGGGTACAATTAAGCAGATACCCAACTTGTTACTAATTAATATCATGCTCAGAAACGTTTTGCAATGAAATAATTGAATGTAGGAGCATATCTCGTCCCTCTACCGCCACCTTTCACCCCTTTCCCTTCTCGATTATAAAAGTGATGATCACCCGCAAATTATGGTGAAATCCTTTCTTTCCGGAATCTTGATAATCTCATCATGCTGATATCGTGTATTTTCTTTTTTTTTCTTTTTGCATGTCTGTAGCAAAATAAGATAATGTTGGGGGTCATTGACATGTCTTTAGAAAAATAAGATAATTTTCGGGGTCATTGTTTCACCTTCGTGGATGATCATAAGTTTCGAGGCTGTTTACAAGTCTTGGCTTCATTCTTCTGACTGTAACTATAACTCAGTGTCCCTAATCGATGAATGCAACTTTGTTAAGCGTTCGCATGCCCATGCACGGACACTGAGATAATATTACAAAAATGGAAGTAAGCCCGAGAGTCGATGTTTGCATGGAGGTGAAGAAAGCTACCATAGACTGGGAAAGCCCTCTTTTCTTTCGTCTTTTACGAGCTTTTGATCCCTTTCAACGTGGCTGTTTTTTTTTTTTTCATCTTGCGTTTTTGTACTGCTCAAAGTGAAAGTGAGTTTGGGTTATAATCACTGTGTTCTCCATCTTATCACGTTTTCTAACTTAGCAAAACCAAGGAAAAATGTAGCGTGGATATCCTCCTCCTCCCCTTCTTCTTCCTCTCCTTCCCTCCTTTTTAATGAATATCCACTCGCCTATCACCGATCTGCAATAGTGGCGGACTTGGTCCTTGCTATATCTTTCTTCACAGGTGTGTTTGGCGGGGGAGGGGGCTGTGCAAGATCATGATTTTGAGAAACTTATCATGGTAATGTTGCAAGGAAAGTGTGCCTTGTCCGTAGTATCTCGCGAAACTTTCTCGTTTTCTGTGGACACAAGAGCGGAACATACGTGTCCAGGAATCAATTAAGCGAGTATCGCAAAGAATTCAAGTTAGTCCCCTGTTGGTTGATTACAGACCAATATTTCTAATGTAAAGAGAAAATAGAGAGTTTATTTATTGATGAGCATTTTTTTTTTCAGGTTTAGGTGAATCTCTTCTTAATTGCGTATACGGATTGAAATTAGATACATCTTAACCTCAGTATGAGCTGAGCGTCTGTCTCCAAGTAGGCGCGCGTACAGTCGTTACACGCTATAGGTTTTTGTCTCGTTAATTTCGGATTTCGACATCATTCATCATCAGTTTCGTAATTTGACTTGAACATCCATTTTATTGTCAGACATATTTTGTCATAGAGTCTAATTGATAAATCATTTTATAAATTTTATACTGAAAACTCTTGAACGTTTTCTAGTCCTAACGGCAACATTCTACAAAGATCTCCAGTTAATGCGCCGAACAGTCCTCGTTAAACGCTTCGAGTTCGTCTGAATATCAAAGTCAAAGGTGTCTTTATTGACCGGAGAGTCAACTCCCCCAAGCTCCACGCGACTGAAACTCCTTACTCTGTGCACTGAATCGCGCTAATTTGACAGCTACGATTAGTCCCTCTAGCACAACTCTGGCTCCGAACGGAACGGGTCAGGATTAGGTTCTAGCCCTCGGCTCAGACAATAGCAGTATTATTAGGTCCAGCGACCCTTCTCCTTCCACTTCTCGTGCCTCCGTTGCTCCGGATTAACGGTGTATGTAAATACGAGATTATCCGCTTACCAACATGTACCTGTTGCCTGTTACATGAATGAGGTTCATTGTTTCAAGTACGATCAGCGTATTTGGGCTTAGGTTGGGATATTTGAAGAAAAGCCGCTATCGCCAAGTCCCCGTTCCTTGCGTTCGTTCATTGCATGATTTGAAAATGAGCAACATGGAATCTTTTCTTCTTACTCTGTATTTTATGTACCGGTACTCTACGGTGTAATATCTCAACAGACCGGCATACTGTCAGATTCGATGTTCTAAATATTTGTAGCATGCACACGGACTTTCAACAATGATTGTTGTGGAATTAAATTCTTTTCACCACTTAGCATTTGATTGCTTTATCGTTTGCAAATCATCATTTAGAATGCGCCCCTTTCTCTTGTGCTGTAACAGATGAACTTGTCAGATGGTCACATAATTATTATGCCATCTCAGTAGCTCCGCTCCAACGTTAATTTCTAGAATAAACTTCGCAATATTTGGTTTACCGCGCACACATTGTCAACTTTGCTTAGCTTCTCAGCTAGAAATATTTGTATGTAAATATTTTTTAATCTCTTCCCCTGTTTACATAAGCCAAACGCTTGAGGTTTAAATTTAAAGAAAACAAAAGGGACACGTACATGCCTGGCCTGGCTTAAGAAATTCCTATAAGGCTTTTGACGAGTAAAACTGTTGCATCGACGAGCTACATATTTGGTCTCCATACGTTTTTCCCTCAACCTCTCTTTCTCTCTGTCTGTCACTCTTTTTTCCCATAAGCCCTTTATCACAACTTGATTTTACCGACACTCACTGATAACGCTTCTTTTCTTCCTCTTGCCTGGCTTATTGTATTCTTTTAAGTTCCATATGGAAGTAATTACCCAGCATACCGGCTCATGTTAAGGAAAGCTGGCAGTGATTAGGGGATTAGAAGATAATCTTTTTGTATTTTTATTTTATCTTTATATTTAGAGAAAAGATTCACCTAAAAAATAAGGGAATTTAGATCGACTGAAGACAGCGTTTCTTTTGCCATGGTCTTCAGGACTTTGAATAAGTTGTAAGTTGTAAACGTTCTTCCTGAACTTTTTATTCGAAGATTCGGAATTCAAATGTGCACGGAAGGAAAAAACAGACCACAAAACAAACCCTGGTTTCCCTTTTTACATTGAAGTCAGGGCGAGATGGAGAATTGGTCTAGAAAAGCGTTCATATTTTTTTACAGCACATAACTGTGGCTCAATACCTGATGTTCGATCCAAAGTAATCTGTGAAATGAAAAAAAAAAGGCATTATTGATTTTTTAAAAATATATTTCTGAGCACAAATATACATTTTAGCAGAAATATTTTAATAGTTTCCTCACTGTGTTTCTATAATTGTGAGAAGAACCTTTTGTCATAACGGTATAGTTTCATTGTGACGTGACCAGACTGAAAAACCCGTGGCGATTTGTGTGTTTTCCATGTTTCACAAAAAGAATTAAGCGTATAAAGTCCCTGACTGTTTTGTGGAATCTTTTTTTTCCCCTAAAGTACAATCATTCAGCTGTTCCTTCCTTCAACACTAACGAAGTATTGTTTTGCTGCTTTGAGTTCGTTGTGGGATTTTGTATCTGTTTGCCATATATATATAAGTATACAATTAAAGTATTGAGACCCGAGGACGACTTTTTGAATCCGCGCCCCCAGTTTCACATCCTATGAGCGTGGCAGCGGCCAACCTCATGCCGTCGCCTGCCAGTAGTCCAGGCCTAGTCCGACCCAACCTGTCATCTTGTCGAGCCAGGCGGGCAGTCACCAGTCACTGCAGCCAGTCACAGACAGGGCGCCCAGCAGTTACACTGCCTGCTAGTGCTAGGTACGTCATGTAGTAGGGTCAGGGCACATAGCGCACAGCTGCTTAAGTCGGGCGCAGAATGGGAATCTGCCTTTTTTTCGGCGCTGGGACACTACCACTACAGTAACTGGTGCTACAAGAGTATACTTCTATACTACGTTTAGATTTAGTGCCTAATCTAAAACCCACACCCTGAACGCTGCTGTGATGTTAATCATGTATCTGATCTGGAGGGACTGAACCGGATTATTATTGCCAGTGTTGATAACGAGTGTCAACCTGTTGCGTTGACCCAGGTGTGAAGCTGCGTGTTGTGATTTTAATTAGTTCAAAGGTAAGCAATTATATTTCTTCTCACTTTAAACCACTTCTATTAATTAGTTTTGTTCTCCATAGTGTAACGAGACTTTTAACCATTAGATGTAGACTCTATTTTGCGAATTAACTTACAAAAATGACTGAGTCTACAATCATATACTCTTTGGTTGTTACTTGTACCATCTTTGATTTAAAAGTTGAATTACTGTCCTGTCTATCACCATAACTGTCCTAGGCAATGTTTCTCATGTCTTTCTATTCCTCTATTGCAATCGTGGTCATAATCAAAATTATCATCATCATCACCATTGCCACCATTACCATCATTGTCCTCATCATCATCCTCATCGAGATCAATAAAAACTACACCATCAACGAAAAGAAAGCACAACAATTATATTCCAGAACCTAGATACAGAAGAACCATCCATGCTGCTCTCTATCCGAACGTTTTTTGTTTTTATTTGTCTATTAAAAAAAATCGGTTGTTACATGTCGCGATGCAAAGTTCCCTGTTACTTATAATAAACGCCTGTGCACCACTAGTCTAATTAACAATGAATTGTGTATTGATCCCAATTATTTCAAGATCGAACGCCAATCAAAGCGAACTCCTCGTCTCTTCTAACAAATAAAACACAACCACTAGCAGGATGTAGTTGTCCCTCTAACTAGCTAGTCGAATGGATCAGTGCGGTGTGCCAGGCGTCATTGTTTTATTGCTTCAACACGATTGTCTCCTCAAGTTGGAAAAGGAAAAAAGAAAAGGCTTCACGGATTTAAGTTTACGTAAAAGAACCCTGAATAAAATTTAAATTAAACTCCGAATGTGACGTGTGAAAGTTGGTCCATTGCTTGTACTTAAGCCTGGAATTAAATAGTACGTTTTAATTAAAAAAAAAAATTAAGCAAACAAAATTGCAAATTTCACCCGCATGGAACGAAACATATTAGGTTTAAAAAACAACATGCATATGTATTTATGATCACGATGGGAGCTATGCAAGCCTACTCTTTGTTCAATCAGGAATTGTTTAACAAGTAAAGTACTTAATGTAAGCTAACCGAAATCCCCTCGTTCTAACTCAAACACATCAAAACACCCATGTTTTGTTGCTCTTTGTCAGTTCCACGTGACTCGACCAGTTTTAGCAAACGCCATTTAAGACTTGGAGAGAAACACAGCAGACGTTCAAGATTGTTAAATTATTTTGAAGCACCAGGGTTTTCGCACCTATGACTCAACTCCATTTTCTCACCTGGCCCACAGCTTCTTGGCGGCTGTGAAATACTTTGTGGCCATTAACCGGTGCATGCACTTCCTCCCTTTAGAATTAATATTTTTATGTTTACACTTTGACCCAGCCGCTTCTGTGCCATATGCCAACCCAAACACCGACATCAAGGTAGAGCCCTTGGGCAGCCCGTTATCACCCACGCATTCCTAGGCTTGCAATCTAATGGGTCCCTGTGAAGGTGTGTGGAAGGCGGAGACCAGGGTAGTTTGTCACAAATACAAACGTGTGTGCACAGTACTGTTAAGTCTGCATCAGTGCGTCGTATAGTATAAGTTCGCCAAGCTAAGGCTTTGTCAGTTAGTTACCCTTGAGAATTTTTATTTTATCATGGCTGCCTATATATTTTTGTATCCCTAAGCCTCGCAAAGTATTTTATTCACTTTGTACCCGTGATGTTCCTTATTCTTCGTCCTCTTAGTGATTAGGATATCTTTAACGGAAGTGTAAGGAATTATTTTGATTCCATTTCCGCTTTTTTTTTTTATAATTACAATAAACTTGCACTCGATATACTTCCCCTAAGGACACAAATGTCAGGCGGATGGAATATAATTCCTCTGCTTGTCTTTTGCTCTAGGTTTAAGGGGATACCCTGTCTCTGCAGAAATCCATTTGGCAGACAAAAATTGGGCTATATCACAGAATGCCTTGCGATACTATTTTTAAAGATCGTGTCTCTGGGCTTGCCGGTGTTTACCGATTACTCTATTCCTTCTCCTACTTTCTTCTTTAAATGTTTACTCAATCCCCAAGCTTCTTACAACAACATACTGCGATATGTTCTGAAATTCCATGCTTTATAATATTTTAATGGAAAAAAACTTATTTTTCTCGTGTCCTCGGCATTAATTGTTTTCCAATCAAACATGTTCAAGACGATAAGACTCAAGCCCCACCTCCCTAGATACACTTGTTGACGTGATAAACAGAAAACTGCACCTACTTGTTACTCTTTGAATATATATATATATACTCGTTATTCAATTTGGTCCCGTGCCTTAATATATTATACATCAGGGCAACCTGTAGCTCTGTGTAGCTCAATTTTCGATCTTTAGAACGTACTTAACGCCTTTTCTTTTGACACCATCAAAATAAAAGATTAATATCCAAATTCATGTAGACCGTGGGGAAAAAAAACACGTTACAATCGTTTGCCGTAATAGTTCATGGGATTTTTAGAATGTCGTCATTCTAAGTTCATTCCTTACCAATAGTGTATGCGTTAAAGAATGGCAAGGTAAAGGCTTTTACTGAAATACTCCAACATTGAACGCGGTTAAGGACGTGCTCTATATAAACTAACCTGTTTTATGACACTATTCATTCTTCTATAGGATCTCGACTCGGGTCAAATTACCTTCACGGTTAAGATTCCTCTTCCCGGTGCATGGGCTACACACAAACCTGTGTAAATATTATGGCCTATTAATATCTAAACCAACACACCGAGAATTGTGGGCTAAACGGAAAAAAAAAGAAGGAAAATTGAGGCGTGACCTCATTGCAACTTGTCATTCATGGCAATGACTTTGGAAATGTCAAGAAATAAAACAAAAAGAAAGTTCTCATAATATGCGAGGCAGAAAACAAATGGGGTAAAGAAAGTTAAGTATAGTTTAGATGTACCCAGGAAATTAAGCCGAGATCTACTCTTAGATACATTTTACACTCCAGAGCACACGAACATCCCGCTTGCTGCTTTAAAAGTCAGGCCAAATGTACTCCGTGCAATGCCACAATGCTGCACGAAGCTAAGTATAGCAACAATTAATTCGTTTGCGACTCTGTCAGTGTAGTTTCAATCATGATTTATACATAAGTTTTTATGTATAGTTAGTAACTCGTTGGTTTTGTCTTTCTTTTTTTTATGAACTTTGCATTGCATCGAATTTAAGAACCTCTTGGTATTGATTGGCGGCTGTTGAATCGCTTGTATTGAACTTTTAACTCTAAGCTTAAATATAATGGGTGCGCAGTACTTGGGTTTATTAACATACGTTATGTTTCAAAAGGTGGCGTGAGTGGTGATGACTCGTCCGGATATCACTCTCGACTTTATTATTCATCCCTTGGCCTGAAAGTTTCGAAATATTATTTCCTGCATTATTTTCACCACCTCAAAGATTATTTTCCTGAGAATCGAACAAGGATCTGTAAAACCGCCATACTATACTGTTCAGCTGTTGGTTTTGAAGCTGGCGAGGATGTTTGTAACACCTTAGGTCGCAGATGGTAAGGTCATGATGACCAGCACGATCTTGTGCTGTGCTGCATTCACTGGGATTCCATGGGTATGGTGTCAGATATGGGGGAAGGGGGAGTGAGGGTAGGTAGAGAGAGAGAGAGAGAGAGAGAGAGAGAGAGAGAGAGAGAGAGAGAGAGAGAGAGAGAGAGAGAGAGAGAGAGAGAGAGAGAGAGAGAGAGAGAGCGTCGGACTTTGAATAGTCAAACATTAGTCAAATAGTAATTTTGAACACAATGAGGTCAATACTAGAATAGACTCAACCATTACCTTTTATGTCTCAAAACACCTGTTCTACCAAAAAAAAAAAAAAAAAATATATATCTATATATATATATATATATATAAATATATAAATATATAAATATATATATATATTGAATCATTATGAACGTTGTGTTCAATGAAGAGTTGGGTGCTTGTGGTACATCTGGTTGTTTGTCACGGCATGTGGACCTGGTTTGGGATACTATACGGATCACTTTGTGACCCGACCTGTCATCTAAAGCCAGCAAACAGATGCATTATGCACAGAGACCAAATCGAAACCGCTCATAGCTAAATGACGTTTGAGGGCTGTATTGGTATCGGGAGTTATCCGGACCATCATCTCTCTACCGTCGACGTACTGTGCAAATTTTAAGAGAATGGTGCTAAACTGCGTAATGTATTAATGTCTCTGTTGCTTAAGGCAAAGGCAATAATCTTAAGCTCCTTTGACCAGACTTACATCAACTGTGACATAAATGGACACTTTGTCTTGTAAGTACACTGTACAACCTTTGGTACACCAAACATTACAAAAATTTGAATGTAAATGTATGAACATTATGAAACCTGCAATAAGCGGTATCTTATTTTATAAGTTGAAAATGGGAATTGTTAAGCTGCGAAACCGTTTAAAAAAAAAAAGTAAAACAGGATCGTTAAATTTACGAAGCAGAACAATTGAAATAATAAAGATGCGCTATTAGAGCCAGCAGTGATCGCCTCTTTTTTATCATTATTATTATTATGCCGGCGCTTGTATCGATCAAAAGTTTACCGGTAAATAATGTATTTTTTTCTTCTGCTGCAAGTTTAGTGATGCGTAATTACCTAGTATCTCTCTCTCCCCTCCACCTCTCTCTCTCTCTCTCTTCAACCTTCCCACCCTCTTCTCCCTCCCTTATTTCGTGGCAACAGCCGGGAGATGATCTATAGAATGCAAGTAACTAGTTATATACATTAGCTGTATTTTACTCAAATTTATGTTGCTGTTGATGCCTGTCCGTCGCTGTTATAGTGACCCCAACCGCAAGTCCTCAGTGACAATATCGACACGACAGAGAACCAACATGCTTGTACCAGGTGTTACCACTCAACCTTGGCTGGAGTCGTTTTGTGTTCCGGCCGCTCGCGCATTTCTTCTTTTTTTGTCGAACCTACGCTATTAAATGTCTGGTTCTAGGAGATCAAAGGTGAGCACTACGTCCATCTTCAACCACTCATTCTCTAGACTCTGGAAATGTTTATCTTTACAAATTACACCTTTAAATTTTTGGAACATTTCAATCACCCATAGCTTTATACTTTGAAATTGTTTATTTACTGACCTGTGAGGCATATTGGATACTGTTTTCCAAAACCGTAGAAATATTGATTCGCTCGCAGACTGGAAATATTTAGGGGGTCATGTAAAATGCACTAGAAATTCAAGGCCCTCTCCTGCGAAACTATAGAAATATGACACTTTTAGCTTTTACACTGGAGATGGCAAGTCACATACACTGGAGATGTCAACATAGTTACCCGAAAGACGATGGAAATATTAGGCACATGACTTACGTCCACCTGCAACACATCAATAATCTTCAAAGAACACTGGAGTCGTCAAATTATAAACCTACGTGACATTAAAAAATCTTTACGCCTGAAAAATAATATGGCCCCATCTTTTTGACCAAAGTTTTGATAATCCATTTCATTCTTCTGCTATCCCGATTATTTATACCCCGGCTCGTGATGAAAACTCAACTTGTTGGCAACAGAAGTATTGAAGCGTCCTCGATTCCACAGATAGTGAGCTCGAAGCATCAGGTGACTCAGTCGGTAGAGCGTTAGGCTGATTTTCTTAATATATAAAATTGGTGTAAAAAGTCCTTGTGACCACAAGAAATCAACTTAAGTATACAATATATAAACAATTATAAATACACGACAGTCAAAAAAACTTAAAATCATACCTAGATATCTAGAGGAGGCCCATTACTATTAGCACTATCGGGGAGTTACTTCTCACGGAAAACGCGCTCAAATAGGCGTGGCCCATACACGATAAAAAAGAATGATCCCTAATAAAAGCTGTCCCGCTTTACCCCTTGGGTCTTTACTGCTTGAAAAGTTCTCGAGTTTGCACCCTAACTGGGCCACATTATAAATGTAGATGGATTGGATCTCATTGAACCAGCTCCATCCTTGCCTAAGATCCTTCGACAAAAGCAAGGCTGATAGGCATAACAAAAAAACAACAACAAAAAAAACAATTACGCAAACAAGTAAGATTATCATTTGTTAAAGTAGTGACGTGAACCATGACGGCTCCAGCCCGCCTGATATTTTTTTTTGATCCATACAATAACCACATGGCTGCAGTTGACATCGACTTTTTACCATTTAGCTGTAAGTGTATCGATTTTGTTACCCCTCGCTTACTATCCTTTGCAACTTTCACTGACCCTTTTTTTACTTTTCTTTTTTTCCGGATACTTAGACTCTCGCTACATTTAAGACTTACAAGTGCTTGCGATTGTCCGAGGTTTGGAGAATAAAATTATTCGCAGTCCTAGTGTTTGTCGCATCAGTAGGTCTGCTGCTCCTCCCTGCAACCTATTGACAATTGACTTTATTCCATTAAGACGCCATAATTGTCCGGTCCATTAAACTGATTTCGATCAGGTTCTGCTTCCCAGCATCTTAAACCGCTTATGATAAGCTTTACGATTTCGGGGTTTCGATCAAAAAAGTTATTGATGACATCATCCAACTGTGTTCGCGGTAACAAGACCTTTGCATCGTAGACATGTCACAAAGAGACAGGACTATTTAATTAGAAAATAGTCAAGTACATTTTTTTTATCCTTTCTTCCTTTGGGCAGAAGTGGGGAGGGAATGAAGGGAAAAGTCCTGGTCATTAATAAGATTGCACCGTAAGTTCTGTACCAACTTATTAGTCATGTGCTTCTCCAGCTCTTTTATTAGCTTGTTCAAAGGATGTATGAACCTTCCCTGTCAAGAGGTTTGAGTGAGCTCGCTGCCGGCACACGAGTTCAGTTTTTTATAGATAAATTGCCCGAATTTGTGAGTTTTCTTTGACAAACTTTCCGGACTTAGAAAGACCCAGAACATCCTTTTTATGGTGTAGGAAGATGAGTAAAAGCGTTTTTTGTGAGTCAACATCTAGATCTATGTGGCAATGGCTGGCCTCGATATGACCTTCGAACTTTTGGGATGCTGGGAAGCCGAGCAGTGAGCAGACGCGGTGACCTTTCATTGCCCTGGGAACCACTGTTCTGTGATAAGTGACACTTGAATGTCTATTCAGCCTAGTATTGATACCCTTTACGATTTCAATCCTCAAAATGTCGCAACATTCAGCTATCTTCCATTTCTGCCATTTTAAACAAATTGAGCATCATAGCAAAGTCCGCAGGAGTTTGGTGCCGAATTGTTTCCAGCCTCTTTATTAGAATTTGACACAGCGTGCTCTCTATATAGTACTGAGGTGCTCCAGAAAAGCCCTTGACACCGTCCATCTCAATATATTCAAGTCAGCCGTGATTTGAGCAAGGCCGATGACATAATATATGATGTCCGTGCATGACAGTTTTAAAATTGTTTATTCAACAGAAGGATAATAGTAAGTTCGATTTCTGTCATATTTTTCTTCTTCTTTTTTTATGCTTTTGAACAAAATACCTTGCATTTGCAGAATATAATCTCCATTCATGCTTTGATATGCCATGTCTTAACCAGTTTGTTTGTAAATAAGACCAGGGTGTGATTTTCAAATGAAAATAAGTCCTTAAAAGATTCTATTTTGCTTCTCTTTTTATAACCATGACTGAATTTGTATTGCCAGGAAAAATTGAAATATTTGCATATAATAAATTAAAAGCATACCCTTGCTTATTATCCACAAAGTTTACTTGTGTTTGTTTATATTAATTTTTATCTTTATGTCCGATAACCTGTATGGTCGCATATGAAATAAAAAAAAATAATAACCAACATACTTAGAATGAAACAGTTAAATAGCCTCAATCTGTACTGACGCAACAATTTTACCCTTAAGCTTTTGACATTCCCATGCCATCCTGTCCTTTTCAAAACTTAAAAATTCCAACATTCGCCAAACCGCGTTTTTGTAATATTGAATATATGCCGTTTCATGTTTTAATAAGAAATGTATGATAGAGCTTTTTATTTTTTTTAATTAAAAAAGCTTCTTACTTCGCGAAAAGTTTTCAACAGTGCTACAAAATATTTATAGTTGTCGGAGAAGCATGTTATAACGTTGCTTTCATTTTAATGAAATATTTTTTTTCAATTGACAAGGTTTTTTTTTTCTTTTTTTTTTTCATAATCTGGATAGAGCTTATTCTCTATTTGATTTTAAACCAGTTCTTAGGCCACGTCTTACATTAATTTAGTCTCCCATTGAGCTGCTCGTATTAGTTGAAAATCGAATAGCCATAGTGCCAAGAGAAGGGTCACAGGCGAAGAAACTTGAAGCGGAGGGAAACCATAAGAGATTGTAAATTTGAATATTGAAAAAAACAAAAAAAAACAAAAACAAAACAACAAAAACATTTAAAGTGCAAAAAAAAAAAAAAACCCAGAAAAAACAACAACAACAAAAAAACCAACCATGCGGCACATGAAACACTCGAGATAGGATAGGAATGTTGTAAGCCATCGTGACTACGTTATCACAGTTTATCTCTTTGTCCCTTTCATTTTGAGATTTTTTTTTTTATCTTTGCCGATGATCCGTGCGGCCTTATGCGCACTCAAAACTTCGATTAACGATGCAACGATAATTTTATCGATCTTTTCGTTGCGTTGCGTTGTATCGGGAAAGATCTACGGACCGTCATTTTGCTTAAGTTTGCATATCGTGCACAGTCATATTCCCGTATTGAAAGGACAGGCGAGTCGATTTCTTCAACTTTTTCTCATAAATTTATGAGAATAGTTATGTTTCCGGTCCTTGAGCTTTGTATTAAAGTATCATACGTTTTGTACTGTGCGGTTAATACAACAACGGAAAGACTGCTGCCATTTACCTTTGGAGACCTAAATCATTATGCTTTAATATTATGCTGATTTTAAACAGGAAGCTCTTTTATAAAAAAAAAATATAATAAAACAAACTCTCCCCGTAGCTTCAAATAAAGCATTTACCGATACCTGTATTCGCGTATCGTATACGCGTGATACTCATAGTGCTGTGTGGTGAGCATGGCTCCAGCGCCGCTATGTTTTGCTCAGACCCTACAATTACAAAGTTTGTCCGAATTGGCTAGTGGAGTTTAAAAGATCTCTCATATAGCTGGCTTCTTTCCAGTCCCAGGAGGGTCATCGTAACAAGTCACTGAGAGCCACCTTGTAAATCGATCGTCCATCGGTTTTGGGTTTCCTCTTTATAGAGTAGCTCAACCCGGAGGACCATTGATTTCAGGGCAATCTGTGTTTACCTTCTTCACTTTTGTTTTTCTTTTCTCATCCCGCTCTCCTTCCAGTCTTTTCTCATTATTTGAATCCATCAATAACACTTATTACACATTTTTATCTTTCTGTCTGCCTGTCTCAATCTGTGCCTATGTCTCTCTCTCTCTCTCTCTCTCTCTCTCTCTCTCTCTCTCTCTCTCTCTCTCTCTCTCTCTCTCTCTCTCTCTCTCTCTCTCTTCCCCCCATTTATCACTTTGTGTCTCGTTCGCTTCTCTCTCTCTCTCTCTCTCTCTCTCTCTCTCTCTCTCTCTCTCTCTCTCTCTCTCTCTCTCTCTCTCTCTCTCTCTCTCTCTCTCTCTCTCTCTCTCTCTCTCTCTCTCACCTACGGTAAAAATTTCCCTATTTGATTTTTTTTTTTATTTCTGGAAAACATGCAAATACTATTTTTGCAGAAACTTTCTTGATTCCAATCACAGTCGTAGTAATTAATAGACATATTTTTTTTTTCATGTTCTGTAAATCTCTACGGATTGTCATTGAGCAGTTGGTAAAAACACCATTAAAATATTTAATAAAACAAACATTTATTTAAACGAAGACAAAGCTCTGGTTTTATTTGGAAATAAAGGAAAATCGGTTGAAGGAAAATTTTCATCATTAATTCAAATTACTTTACCATTGATTTGCGGTGTTAAACCCTCCAATATTTAGATTTAGTCATATGATACGCCTAAAGTGCGATCGGTCATATCCTGAATTTGAACTCTGCTGTCTCTGAATATCATAGTAAAACCGAGCATGTGAATATTAAATGAGTAATGACTCACGGGCGTAACTGTGCTGGTACTAATTTATCGATGTTTTTTTTTTAGGTCACACATAAATCTGCGTATCCGCTACATGTGGCAATGCGTTGTCAAAAGGGTGAGATATTTAGCCTGAAATTTATAGTTGAAGAGATGTAAAGTTTTCAACCAAGAGTTCTGATAGCTGATAAGGACTTAATCGACCCAGGTAACCGCTTATTCATAAGAAAAATCATGATCGTGTACAGTCACGTTGGGTAACTCACTAACTGTTTACTTCATACGTATTTTTTGTTTTTGTTTTTTTGTTTATTGATACGTGTATATGATTTTAAATTTGAATGCCGAGATTCTTTAGTGTTTGAAAAACACATAGATTGCCAATGATTGGCGGGGGGAGGGGGGTTGCGAGTCTCGAATGAAAATAAAATTATTACAAAAGAAATTGTTATCTTCATAATATGTAAAAATATAGCATAAAAAGTTAAATTGAAACGAAAAAAAAAACAAAAACAAGAACTAATTTTACTCCAAACTTTTAATGAACAAATTAGTACTGGCAGAAGCAATAATTATAGTGTTAGTAGCAGTAGTAGTTCTGATAGCAACAGCAGCAGCAGTGCATATGTTTATATATATATATATATATATATATATATATATATGAGAGAGAGATAGAGAAAGAGAGAGAGAGAGTGAGAGAGAGAAAGTGTGTGTGTGTGTGTGTGTGAGAGAGAGAGAGAGAGAGAGAGAGAGAGAGAGAGAGAGAGAGAGAGAGAGAGAGAGAGAGAGAGAGAGAGAGAGAGAGAGATGAAAAAAAAATTGGAAGCCATAAAATAATCACAGAAAACCCCCTAGAATGATATGGACAAGAAGAGAATGAAACTGAAAGACAGAGGATCAGAACTCTAATCCAATGAGTGAATGATACCACCTTTTTACCACATCTATAAGGTGGAATATGAAGTCACATTAATAGTTTTCTTTAATCTAGCATCGTTTCATCTCCTCCCTGAAATGTCATTTGAATACCATTCAATGTCCTAGTGTGCCAATTTTTTTTTCTTGTAAAATAGCTGGGTGTTGGAGACGCTGTTAAAACATGAAGTGAATATTAAGTCTAACACTAACGTATTATTAGTATTATAGGACCACAGGCCCCCCTCCCCTTTTCGCATTTTCTCCTTCTTTTGCCCATGTCCGCAATGACGGTAACTCTTGTTTACATGTCCATAAGGTTGGCTGGGCCACCGCGATGACAGAAATAATTAAGTGGATGCCCTGAGGGCTGAAGGGAGAGAGGCAATGGTTTGATACATGTGGTCATCTGTATCTGGGATCCTGTCCTAAATGTTCGTTCTTTTTCTCGCTTACGACGTGGGGAGGGGAGCCTTGATTTTCTTGCTTGTATCGATTTGTATTTTGGCCAGATTTCAGAGAGTCGAGTGTAAATTGACATTGAGGCTACATTTATCTTTTTCTAAATATATATATATATATATATATATATATAGGAAGGGAAAGGAAGGGGAAATACTTTCTGTGGATCGTAAAGCATCGATACGATCAATGGAGCTGATCACATCCTTTTGCCTAACTTACAAACATGAAAAACGGGAAGGAATGAAAGAAAAAGAGAAAGTAAGCAAAAAAATTATTGTTACTATATTTTTGCACCTTTTCTCTGTGAACTCTTGTCTTTTGTTTAACTATTCAAGAATTTCATCTATAAACCATGATAATATTTTTAGCGATATTTAAGGTGTTTATATTCTACACTTTTTAAAAATGACTCATTGCACATCGATTTATCGCGTATTTTCTTCTTTTCTTCCCTCCTCTGCACACGATAATTATGTAGGGTGCTGCCATAGGTTCTGCTCCTTGTGTATTCTTGTCCACCGAGCTACCTTTTCGAGCAGCTATTGGGTCAGCATTTTAGCCAACTAAGCTAACGTACCTCGTCCCAATCTGTTGCCGTTTGGTCCCGTATTGACCTTATCGGCTAATCTGTTCTTCTCACTGTCATCCGGTGACTACTGAGCTGTCCTCACTCTAAGGACAGACGGCTCTGATCTTCACTTGGACCCTGTTCACCCCACTACGCTCTCCTCAGCATCCTACTCACATTTGAGCGACCATCCTTTGGGAATCCCCTGAGATGGCCTACTCAAAATCTATTTATAAGTCTGCGCGCAACCCCGACCCTCTATAGTTTTACAGTTTTACTCGATTCTGACCGAGCCTTTACGCAACTCCTTGAATAATTTTGACAATGAAAAGTCATACTGAACAGACCTTGTGAGTAAGCAGGTATTTTAAAATTTTTTTCTCTCAAGTTTTGGAGTGCTTGTTACAAGGCGTAGTGTAAGTGTTTCTCGAGATAGCTCTTGACATAAGCTTTGATACAGTAGGAGTTAGGACGTGCCAGCTCCCAAGCTGCCGGCTTGCCCAGCCAAGCCCGGATTTGTGAATGACGAATACCGCAAGGGTTGACCGGATTGTCTCGCGTGTCTCTCATATATAAAACTTAACTCATTAGCCCCGAGGATCAGCCCTGACTTTCATCTTTAAGACAATAATGTCGAGTCTCATTTAAACCATTTTTTATTACGTGCAACAGATTCGCAAGGTGTCAGCTCCGAACCTGTCTATCATGGTTTTATGCATACATTATAATTTCATTAGAAGTTAATACAATTCAGGTGTAACGTATGCTCAAGATAACTTGTCGTGACTTATTCGGCTGTCAAACAGTAAGTTTATAACTTATTAATCTACGTAGTATTATACGGTGCTTTTTATACTTTTTGCATCTGAATATGTAGCCACGCGCCATTTATTCTGTGGCAAACAGTTAATCTAAATGTAGATATTCTGAGTGCTTAACATATGTGGTTAGTACTTGTAATGCTCCAAAAAGTCATATTTATTATATACAAAAGTATTTAGACATCAGCAGGTGTTTTGATAAAGCCGTATCCAGCAATATGGATGATGTGGCGAATCCTATTAAAAAGGGAGAGATACACGAAGGCGGTAACCGTTCATAAAAATATGACTATACGGCGGTTATTTATTGTCGCTTTAACGAACAATGCGGAACCATGTGTATAAATATTATGAATAATTTTTCAGCGGCGACCGAAAGAAAGAGGAAGACAGGAATATAATTATTTTTAAAACTTTGACTTGAGTTGAATGCCATGTTTGCTTGTTAATTCCACAAGCCCCAACTGCTTCTGCATAAAACTTTATCATTATTTTTATCATGAATATTTTATGCAAACACAAGCCGCTATTGGATAAAGAACCAAAATTGCTTGCTTTTGCAGTTATCAAGTAACAGATGGCGTTGTATTTACTACCTGAACGCATGTGGAAAACTCACTTTGTAGCTTTGGCTTAGCCTGAAGATTAAGGGATAACTTCTTTTACCCTGGCTTATTGATCCTGCTTCTGAGGCTGTTGATGTGTATATTTTTGATACATACACACATTATAAACACGCGATTGAGCGTTCGCTTTTCCTTTAATAGCTTCGCCTTCATAGCTACATAAAATTACACACAATGGCATATATTGAATTCTATAAAACTAACTCATTTACGGTTACGGTTAGTTTTGTTCGTTAAAGACAAGTTTTCAAGCACCAAGTTATAAGCATTGTATATTGCCCACTTTTTGACCTGCCATTGGATTCGATACGTCAAGGAAAACACGTTCGTTTTAACTATTCATTTCTTCTATTGAATATAGCTGTCAAGTAAAAGCATCAATTGTAGACGCTGAATTGTGTTTGATCCCTGTGGGAGACTTCTCACGCTTATTCTTATTGCAGGAATTATAACTGGTAGTTATAGTTAATTCCAAAATTTAAAATCAACCAACACATTTAAACAGTTTCATGTCAACGAACTCTCTTTGAATCTGACATAGGATTCGAAATTGACTTAGTGATGTAAATAGTATGTAATCTTTTCATTTCACAGGGTTGTTCTGCTTAATGTTCATTCTCACAGATAAGGGTTATTTCGTTTGAAAATCTTAGACTGGGAATTTGACGGGAATATTAATTTTCTTCCGACTTTTATACTATTAAAGTTTAAATTGTTATCATAAAGACACCCACATAATTTTATTCCCTTCCTCAAACACTGAAAAGCTTTTCGCACCGCGGCAATCTGATCAAAGTCAGGTTAATTACCCGTTTTGGAGTAATACCAAGTGTGAAGCTGCCAAACCCCAATCAGCTACAGCAGTAGCGGCTCCAGGGCTTTCTGATTATGATGGATTAGAATTAATAGAAAGAACGTAATCGCAGCGGCTAGTCCTGTCCATCTCGTAACGTTAGTCGGTGATACTGATGCAGTACCATCGATCTAGTCCTCACTTGGCCTCGCACGGACGGAGAGGATGGGACAAGCGAGGTTAATAATTGGCTGCGATGGGTACAGTTATTATATATTTCCTTTTAAAACAAGCAGCTGGTGAACCCTTTTCCCTAACACTGAAGTTTTATTTATTTCTAACACTCTTATTCTCTCTCTCTCTCTCTCTCTCTCTCTCTCTCTCTCTCTCTCTCTCTCTCTCTCTCTCTCTCTCTCTTACACACACACACAAACACTTAGCAGGGAAGCTAGGCCAAACTACTTCCAGGTAAAACTCCTTCTGTCCCTCTTATCTCAAATTAATTTTGCTTTTTTTTTTTCTGCAACGTTTCGACAGGAGGAAAAAAAAAAAGTGTATATGCTCTTATTTTAGCGCCCAGTGAGAACTGATTACGTAGCGACCAATCAAGCACCGAAACAATCAATCATTCATTCATGGTCAGGTGTTCGAGTCTATTACGAAACATCTTGCGACGTCAAAGTCCCCCCCAGTCTCACCCAGGAACCTCACTGCGTGACTGCGCGTGCATATTATGTGTACGCGTCACGTGTATGTAACTCACCCCTTTCTAACTATTATATGGCTGTGCGCGTAAAGTTATTGGCTTTAACGCACGAGGTAAAGAAGTTGGATCCATCACTCACTATTCAACCTCTCCAAGTTTCTGTCCGTTTGTATGATAGTCTCTCAAATTGTCTGCCTTACTGGCAAGGTATCTTTCTGCCTCTCTACATATCTGTGTGTCTGTCATTTAGGTCTGTCTGACAGCCTCCTCCTGCCTCTTTCTCCCCGTCTCTTTTCATCTGTCTCTCTGTCTCTCTCTCTGTCTCTGTCTCTGTCTCTCTCTCTCTCTCTCTCTCTCTCTCTCTCTCTCTCTCTCTCTCTCTCTCTCTCTCTCTCTCTCTCTCTCTCTCTCTCTCTCTCTCTCTCTCTCTCTCTCTCTCTCTCTCTCTCTCTCTCTCTCTCTCTCATGCCTATTGATTTCATCATTCTCTTCAAAGCAAACCCCTCTGAGTCTTACATCACAGGCTTATTAGTCTGTGCGCAGAATGCAATGAAAGAAAGAAAAGGTTTGTATAATAGTTACACCTGCCTCCAGATGTGGTAAATACAATCATGTAGTGACTTTTCTTTCTGGACTATTAATTTTGTCATCATTAAAACACATAGGATTTTGCCCATATTTCACAGAGCAGAATTTGTCTTCTTCTCTAAAAAATTGTCTGACATTATTGCAACACTGTCAAACAAAACTGCAAGCTTAAGGGCTGCAGAAATTGTTTGGGTTTATCTCTGAAAAAAATTAAATGACAAATATATGTCTTGAAGGCTGATTAAGATATAAATTGAGCCATGCGACTCTGCTTAAACGTTGTTTTTTTTTTTTTAAATTCTTGAACTCTTTTTCTTTGTTGCTGTTCTTAGTGGGTCGATGCATCACAGGAGTGGCAATGCGGATCTTTATTTGCGCTTCAAACACGTATTGGTATATTTAGAATCTATGAAGCAAGTGCTTAATTCTGCGCAACATGAACATTGTAGAAGTTTGCGTTACTTGAAAGTTTGTAAAATCTTCGACACAAGCAAAAGCACTTTACCACTCTTTTTGATCAGTATAGGCTTTGTGTATCTGTTTACCTACTGTTTTTATTCTTTACTACGACATAACCTAGAGCGCAGTGTTTTATTCATTGAACGGTCTGATACAAGCCGTTTATTGTTTCCTTCGCTCGTACAATTTGAAATTGAAACAAGTCTGTATTACTCTGTCTGCGATATATTATTTTCATCCGCTTGGGAATCTCGATCAGTAAAGAGATATCGTAAATTAATTTTGAAATAAATCTGCTTGATTTTTAGTTCGCTTTTAACGAAGCAGGTACATATGTAGTCATATCTCATGAGATCACCGCTTATGATAGGCCTGGCGTGTAAATTAACCAATCAATGTATCAGCTAAACCAATCAGTCAATCAACCACAATGACTCTAAATAATTTTTCAGACCTCTTTGTGAGAACATGTATATGCCAACATAAATATAATATATTTGCAGGCTTAATTGCACGCGCATTTATCCTAACAATGAGATTATGCAAGAATGAGTCATACTTAATTTTACGTTCCGTAAGTTTTTAATCAGTCAATCAAACTATCCAGCAATTCTGTGTTTCAGTCAATCAATCAGTCACTCTTACTGAAGATGCAACGACAGGTCTAAGTGCTGCCAAGACCTCACGAACCTATAAGCTTTCACCACCCCCACATCATAATCAGTTAACAAAGAAAGAACTTTGTACTTTTCACAATTTCGGACAACGTTTCTGGTCTGGTTTTAAGACAAAATCACAACCTATGCTCCGAGCTGCCCATATGTCCATTAAAGATCTGGCTTTGAGATATCACTAATAAATTAAATCGATCTGTTAAGCTGTCTGTAGGAATGTATTTGGCTGACTCATTTTTATGTCAATGATGTCATTACAAAACAAATGGTTCGCTTCGTTATTGGTTATGCTTTTATAAATGCGCCAAGTATGCTGTTAAGGGTTATTTTAAGTGATGTCGCTCATGTGATTGACAACACCTTATTGTTTTGACTTAACTCCGTGTCTAAATCGTGGGCTCTTTTTTCCTTGCTAGAGTCGGCTATTAAATGACAGCGCATTTAATCAATTGTCATAAATCTACTATCCAGTGGATTCCGCGGATCTTATTAAGGCATGGTTGGTAATTTTTATTGCCTGTGGGATCGTTGAATGTCTGGTGTCCTTCCTTTTTTTTTCTTAATTGTGTCGTAGGTTTTTAAAACAATTTCAACAATTTCAAACTGATTTATGGAACGCTTTTTGACCAGATTAAACCAATTGAACTGTTTATTCGGCTAAATTAGTAAGAGTATCATAGTAGAAAAAGTATGCTCTCCATCACAAGCTCGTTGAGAGCATGCATTTAATTGATATGGTGCTTCGTTCGAATTTTTATTATTTTAGCTACTGACGTTATGGATGCGACATGTGCATAGATTCCTTTGAAAACTATTTTTTTTTTAACATTTTTTGTTTGTTTTCTAAACGGCTTTCAACGAGTGCGACTTTTTAATTGATACTTTTAACACGCACAATCCGTGCAAACCAAAAGTCACACGTCTTTCCCTATTATATTTTCAGGATGACCTGTTCAAGATGGTAGCGGCATTTTCTTCATCAATGGAAGCCCGTGGCACCTAGAGGAGCAGTCGATATCTGCACTGCCAAGAGAGTCACTTTGTCACCCCATAGGAAATTCATAACTTACCTTCGCCGGCCCAAAACTGAACGGTTAAGTTCCTAGCCTACCTAGTGACCATGGCGATGACCAAGATCAAGGGGCTGCAGCAGTGGTGCCGCCGGATGACCGATGGCTACGCTCACGTGGACGTGGCCAACTTCACGACGGCCTGGCGAGACGGCATGGCCTTCTGCGCCATCATACACCGCTTCCGACCGGACCTCATGTGAGTTGTCCACAACCCAAGCAATCTTTTTATCAGTGAGCATGACATATAAGGTTCTTCATAAAATGTAATAACTAAACAAGGTAGAAACTTTTAAATCTCATACGGCGAATTATTTATTAAAAAAAAATATATTGTTTAAAAAAAAAAAGCCATGTTTGGTAGAAGGTACAGTCATTCTAACCGCTCTTGGTGATGATGATGATGATGATGATAATAATAATAATAGTAATGATGATAATAATAATAATAATAATAATAATAATAATAATAATAATAATAATAATAATAATAATAATAATAATAATAATAATAGTAATAATAATAATAATAATAATAATAATAATAATAATAATAATAATAATAATAATAATAATAATAATAATAATAGTAATAATAATAATAATAATAATAATAATAATAATAATAATAATAATAATAATAATAATAATAATAATAATAATAATAATAATAATAAGTAGTAGTAGTAGTAGTAGTAGTAGTAGTAGTAGTAGTAGTAGTAGTAGTAGTAGTAGTAGTAGTAGTAGTAGTAGTAGTAGTAGTAGTAGTAGTAGTAGTGGTGGTGGTGGTAGTAGTAGGAGCAGCAGCAGCAGCAGCAGCAGTAGTAGTAGTAGTAGTAGTAGTGATGTAATACTGATGATGATGATGATGATGATGATGATGATGATGATAATTATAAACAATGATTATGCTATATTGATGAATATAGATAAAATTTACGAATGCATAAATAAAAACACTCAAAAAATAAAATAGTTTTATAACGCAATCGATAAAGCAATAATTTAAAAAAATTATGAAACAAACCAGAATGACAATGATGGCTTGACAATGGAAAATGATCGAAGAAAACAAAGTGAAAGGGGGAAGAAAAGAAAGAAGAAGAAAAAAAAATAAATGAGCTCAACTAACTGGGCTCTTAACACGTACACTGAAAATAGATGTGGCCAGAGGAAGAGCACAGTAAATATTTGCGTGAGCTAAGCTTTTCTTAACTGCGTGGCTTGGAGTGACCTTTCATAGAAGTCAGACAAGACGTGTGTTCGCCTCCAATGACGTTTTGACCATCGGGTCCACTGTAATCGTGTTTTGCCCTACAACTTTCATCAGCATTAGGCTTGGAGAGGCAAGATGTTTGATAAACTTGGGCAAGGGGATTGAGCTGTTGACGCAAAACCTCGGCCTGAAGTGGCTCTAGTCCAAGTCGGTGAACTTAAGGAGTAAGTAGGGCGGATGGGTTATTCGTGAGACATGTCAGGAAATTTTGAGATAGATAAATAAAGAGAGAGAGAGAGAAAATGAGAACGAGAGAAATAAATAGATAGAAAGAGACAGAAAGAGAGAAAGTATGAAAAGTGAAGACGCCTTCTGAGACATGTATTTCTATACCAGCCAGCTGAACTTATCCCGATTTCAGTGGCAATAACGCGGATATGAAACGGAAGTAATGCCATGTCCCAAGCCTTTAATCCGAATCGGTGCAGACCTGGATGATGTTAGAGGAAATCCTAAGGAAGCGTTTTTTTTCCCTCCCAAGGTCACAATGATGGGTCATTTTGTAGCAGTTGCACTCAGAATGTCCCAATATCTTGCCAGAAAGCCAAACCACAAGGTTTTTGCGCAACTTTGCTCGGTAAAATTCATGTTGTTTCTGTATGCCTGGAAACAGTTCGAAATACCGCAGGAGCAGCTTTTAAACATTTCATTTAAAACGTCGATTCAATCTAAACTTAAAATTACTCAAGCCATTATTATTTTTGCCTTCAATGAGAAGCAATCGCCTTGAAACTCAAAAATCTGTTTATTGCGTGATATTTCCATCAAAGTCCTTCGCACAAGATAATTTCGTGGCTGTGGAAGTTTCTTTTCTTGAGGAAACTATAAGGAAAACATTAACCTTTGTTGTTGGGTGTGGTTTACATCTTCCGCTCAAACAGCAACCAGTGCGGCGCCTGAGTCTTCTCTTCTCTTTCCTGTAATCCCGTTTACAAGCCAGTCCTCGGATCTGCCTGTAGGGAATCTTATGGCTGTTTTACTTCTCCTTGCTTCTAAAAGGATTTTTACTTTAAGGGCCCTGGAACTCTCGAAAGAACGCCCGATGTATTTAACGTGATGTATTCGTAACTGAATTAGTTTAGTGAGAATCGGATATCCTGTTTTTTTTTTTGTTTTTTTTTTAATGCATTGCTTTTGAAATAAATTAAAAACTTTTTGCTTTAGATCACTAAGATCTCTTTTGCAGAATTAAAAGAAGATTCAGGTTTTGCTCAAATTTCCATGCCTCAGATATTCCCCTGTGATGGCTTTTGTGTTATATATATTGTCAACCTCAAACAGTGCTCTACAACATTCTTGAAAAACTGTCAGAATATGATGCGTTTCTGATGAGTCACGAGGACCATGTTGATGTTTATGTTTCAAGGTTACATTTTATTGTTTTAATACAACTGCTGCCTTGGTACATAAAACCCTGGTGCTTACGGTCAGTTTTAAATTGCCGCAATGTTTCGGGTGTATTCAATGTCGTCCTCGGTCTTTCTGCCTTTGTGTGTCTCTTCTCTCTGTATGTGTCTCTCTCTGTTCTCTCTCTCTCTCTCTCTCTCTCTCTCTCTCTCTCTCTCTCTCTCTCTCTCTCTCTCCGAGTCTCTGTTCTGTCTGCCTCTTTCTCGCTCTGTCCATCCTAAAATGTCCCAGTGTCCCCAACGTCAGACCCGAAATCTTACTTGAATTCAAATCCATCAAAGTCTATCTGGATTAGGCGCAAGTCGCCTTAAAGGCCGGCTTAATTACAGTAATCCCTAGCTGGCGATAGCCCAATAATTTTCATTTCGTATGACTACACTAAAGTCCGAAGTCCCTCAATTGAGCGCGTTTTCTACACTTAAAGGTTCAGTAATTGGTCTAAAAGCTCGTCGAGTGCCAGGAAACCTATCTTAATGTAAAGTCACTGGTGTTCTGAGCTGTGTGAACTTTTTACTCTTAAGTGGCATTCTCATCACCTCTTACACATCAAAATGGACATTCTTGTACGGCGCTTAGATATTATATTATCTTTAAATCTTCAGTTTGCCTGGCATGGAGAATGAAGGTTTGAGGTCAATCCTACACTTTGTCCTTGGTCCAGGTAACCGAGGCGTAGGCCGACGCCATTTCCTTTGATCCAGTGCCTGGGTCCTGAGAGAACAGCTTTTGTAATTAATTACCACTCTTGTTTAATGAGCTTGCTTTAAGCCTTTTCAAACCTTCTCCTGCCTCTCTGCGGCGTTCAAATTTCGGTGTAGGTAAGGCCCGCTGTACGGAGTTGGTCAACTGCGATAAGGCCTTGTTTGACTTTGAAAGACTCGAGCTGTATGAATGGGTATGGGTGCGCGTGTATGTGTGCCAAAGAGGTAATCAGTGGGTTTCTCAATCGTGGGTCACTTGCTGAGTAGGGTTATCTGCATGTTTGAAAAGATAGATTTGAAATCTTGCAGCATATGACTGGAAAAAGTATGAATAGGCTTGAATCTCTCTCTTGCTCTATTCTCACTGTGGGATTGATATTCTTACAGATTTTAATGATTCGTTAAAATAAAATTTGTCTGAATCGTTTTACCTGCACTACTGCTTTAATGTTAGTTTGGTTTATTCGAAACGCATTTATAGTTTGAATTGATGAAAAAAAGACTTAATGAGGTCAAATAAAACAAAGAAAAATTACCCCCCCCCCCCCTAAATTAAAAAAAAAATCAAAACAACATTGTTGTATAAACAGCATTCTTCAAGATCAGAATATATTGGTATAGCACACATTTTTTTTTAATTCACTATGCTGTAGAGCCATCATAGTCTTTAATATTTTTTTTTTCAGTTTTTGCTATATAAATTTCACAAATTTGAAAGATTATAAGGGGTTTTACCAGGTATTTTTTTTTATTACATACATTTTTTATATGTCTGATTTGACGATAACGCACGAAGAACAAACTAAAAAAAGTGTGTTACGGAGTACAAATCAAAGCAAAATTATAGCCTTAAGACTTGATAGTGTACCCCCCCCCCCCCTTAAAATTCTTCGGGAAACTATAGAGACATAAAATTCGTTTAACAAACTCGAATTACTGAAGAACAGAAACGCTTTTAGTCGAAATCCACAGTCAGCTGATAGAGTTTGGGGCCTCATATTACCCTAGCTCGATACTGCGTCGTCTGAGAACTGCTTTCTTCCATCTCCAATAATTTTTATTTTTTTTAAATTATCAATAACATGCTCAAGAGTTAATTCACTTTCTATTTTCATAGCTAACAACAAAAAAAAAAAGCAAAGATTGCTCTTTTCAAACCAGTTTTAATAGGAGGTGAGAGAAAGAGATTCAAATGTTTTCTCAAGTGTGAAAACTGGAGATGGAAGAAAGCAGTTCTGGCTGGTTTGCTCGTCAGATCGACCCGAAATGTCTTAATGAATTTTTGAATCAAACTTTAAGAAATAAACACGTAAATCAAGAAATAGACAATGACAGTTCTCTTTGACATATAATTATATGAGGCTAATTAGTAAAAACATGGTGCTCGGCAGTCCAGGTGCTTGCAAACTGACACCAAAGCTTTGGGATAGCTTGGTTTTCTGTCTCGTTCTTTGCACTTCCAAAGACATCCGTTTGTCAGATTCTTGGAGTGGCTGTAGCAATTAATTCTCCCAAGGTGTGAATCTGAAAACAAGGTTCCCCCGGAGCATAGTTTGAACATGACATGGATGACAAGTACATGCTCTAAAACATTCATCGCATTCTCGTTGTCGCTTATCTCTGCTACCTTCGCTTTGAACTGGTTCCTTTGCCGAGAGTTTTTAGCCTAGGGCGGGCAAAGTCAAGGTTACTTTTGTTTTTCCAGTTTGTCGAAATAATCGTGGGGAGGAGTCCTTTGACGCCCTCCTTTCCTCTATTTTATTTTTTTTTCCCGTTTATTCTCACCTCTCATAGAATAAGTTACCATAGAGATCTCAGAAATAGTTCATAGTCCATTCATTTCCTTTAAAGTAATTATAGGATTACATTATTATAGGCATGCAAGTTATTATTTTTTTTTCTATTTTTTACCTGTTGATCTTGTTTTGGTCGTGGGTGCTATTGAACGTATTGGTATTTTTGTTGCTATTGTTATTGTTGTTGTTGGTGTTAAGACTTTTTTGCAGAAAATACTAAAATGGACCAGAAGACTTGAGATTACCCTTGTTAGGTTTCGTTAGACCTCGGCGTAACATCACCTTATTTTTATAGTTGAAGCTCTGAGCATCTTCTTCGTTGATTTATCAAAGAATTCAAACAACAATCTTATCATATAGCCTGAGAAAAAAGAACCACCTAAACATGCCTTTTCTGTTGCTTAGCTTCTGCTGCTGCTGCTGCTACGCGCACGTTCTTCTTTAATCACATGGTCAAGCTATGTTCATTGCCTTCTTGTTGATTGTTGTTGGGGCAATATCAACATCGTCTTGGATTCTTGGCTGGCATTGCATCGAGTAATAATTGCGTATGCTAGTAATACTCTTGTGGTTTTTTTTATTATTAAAAGTTAATATTTTTTAGTGTTTCGTTTTGTTGTGAAGCATAAAACCATGATATGATTATTCTTATTATTTGTTTATTTTTCAGAGATTATGAGGCCCTGTCGCCAGACAATGTGTTTGACAACTGCAAGATGGTAAGTTTCATAGTTCATAGTTTCTTTTTATGAAAGCTCTTATGGTTTTTATGCAGTAAGCTTATTTCTATATTATAGTGATCATTACTTAAATAATACCGTAGGCTTCAGCCATAAATAAATTTGAAGTTTGTAGAAAAATGTTTTCCCTTTCTACTACTTATTATATAAAAAATTTCTTTAGACTGAAATGTAAATGCTACACATAATTTTCAAAAGCAAGTAAGAAACAAAATTTATTAATGTAATTACTTTCCATGAAAATTTTTTTTGTTGTGATATGAGGATATGAGGATTTAATAAATCTTTACCCGCGTTAATTAAAAAAAAAAATGTTTTCCTTATATAGGCTTTTGAGGTGGCAGAAAAGGAGCTCAGTATCCCAGCATTTCTTGAGGCAGAGGACATGGCTAGGCTGAAGGTTCCAGACAAACTCAGTGTCATCACCTATGTGTCGCAGTACTACAACTTTCTCCATGCTCTGCCACAGTGTAAGCAACAAAGGACGAAAACTTGACTTATTGACTCGCCCAAATTCATTAAACCTTTAAGGGTGGTACAGATCCACCCTAGGGTCAGATAGTTTTAGCCTTATATAGGTTTTGATGACTAGAGCAACAATACTTCAGTTGCTAGAGAATTAACTTCGTCATTCTCAATCACAGCATTGGATTTACAAAGGTTGTGTTACATGCTGTGCCAGTTAGAAATTACAAAGAAGTATGTATGTTGTGATTATCAAAACGATTTAAGGCCATAAAAGCTAACATTCAGATTTAGGTGAGCTAAAAATGCTGCATACATTGATCATATAGACTGATGTCTGAGATGGAGAGAGGGAGGGTTGAAACTATTGGTTTTACAAGGATACATAACTTCATCTAATGAGGGAAGTGAATACTTTGTTTCTAGAGTATAATCTGGCAGAATATGATTGCACCTCTGAAGCGTTTATAATTGTTTTGATCTAAAGGCAGCATCTTTTTATAAATGAAAGCACCCACCTTTTCTTATCAATCTTTGGTATTATATCAAAACCTCTTCAAATCACACTCTGATATATGTTAATGCAGTTTAATTCTGTGATGGGAATTGTGGATTGATTTAAAGAAAAAAATAAATATAGTGAGAAGGCAAGAAAGAATGAGTATCACTTAACATCTTTGTAATCATTTTTTTTTGTCTCTGGGTAAATTTCAGTGGGAGGACCTGGTGTCAAATGCAAAGTCTCGACCAAAAGCGTCGCAGGAACGAAACGCCCACCTAACATTGATACATCCCAGGCTCCAAGTACAAAGAAGCCAGCTACAGGGGATGATGGCAAAGAAAATCTTTCTGCTGTAGGTTATGCTGTTTGGTATACATTTACTTGTTTTAATCATTTATGGATTCAAAATGTATTGTTTCAGCATTCAAAAAAGTCGCTTAAAAATTTCTCATCCTTACCCATGTTTTTCATAAAGGAATGTTCTACTGCCTTCTAGATTATTTCAGCCTGAAGGGAGGAGGACCATGGGGAATATATTGTGTGTGTGTGTGTACGCAGGCGTGTTTATGTGTTCTTTGATGTGTCAACAGAGGCACCAGATCCAAATGGATCCTGTTATGATGAATGTACAGAAATCCTTGTATAAGATAGAATTGAATTGATTGCAGTTCTAAATAAATTTGGTTTGGAATTTTCATGCACTGATCATTAGTTAAAAACAAAACTTGAATACATGCTTACTGTTATACTCCACAGGGCAATGAAAAAGCAAGACAGGGATCATTGGGTGATAAATGCAACATCTGCCAGAATCGTGTGTATCTACTGGAGCGGCACATAGAGGGAGGCAAGCTCTACCATCGCTCTTGCTACAGACACAGCGAGTTGTCTCCGACCAACAAGGTTTACACCCGCTCACCTTTTCTTTCCCCATCACTTAGCAAGGAGACTCCACCCCTCAGTCCTTCTTCTCATGTAAAGACATCCTCCTCTAACTCAGAGCACCAACATCGCACACCAGGCTCTCATCATCATCACAATATAGGAGGAGGAGGAGGAGGAGGAGGAGGAAGTGGGGGAGGGGGTGGTTTTACTCCAAGCAGCAAGGCTGGAGGGGAAACAACTGCCACCAAGAGCAACCAACTTTCCTTGGTATCGTCAGATAGCCCCAGAAAAACTGATTCAGCTGGATCAAAGCATTCCTTGGCTCAGCCAGACAGAGAAGATACTAAAAAATCCAAGTTGCAGTCAATCTCTTCTAACAGTGAAGGTCAGAACCAGAAAGCCAGTGCAATTAAAGACAGGCTAAAGAATCTTAAAGAAAAGTACGAGGTGACCAAAAAGGCGGATGATCTTCCCCCAGAAGGGAAGAGATCTGAGCATAAAAGTTCTCTCTTAAAAGAAAAAGAAAGCCATTCAGAACAGTTCCCTCTCTCTGGAAAAGAATCAAGGCAGCTAGAAAAGAGGAGAGAGCAAATTCTTTCAGCTGAGAAACGAGCAGAGCAATCTTCTAGAGCTGGGGCTAGAAATGTTCCTCTAATCTTCCAACAGAAAGACTCTGACTCAAACACTCAGTCTACCTCAGCCAGTAGTGTTTTGTCCAATGCCAAACAGTCTTCAACACCATCATCATCCTCCAACTTGCACTCGTCAACACTAGCTTCATCATCATCATCTACCATATCATATACACCCACCTCAAGCAAAAGTTCAGTTATATTGAACACTGAACCAATCCAAAGAAAAACTGCCCGCAAAGTTGTCAAAGCTGAGCTTGTTTCTAAGAAAGAAGTTGAAGTATCTGATAATAAAAAATCTCTACAGGATAAATCGAAACAAGAAAAAGAACAAAGCCAAATGAACAAAAAAAATTTGCTTGATGTAAAAGAGAATGAAAAAGCTGACATCGGGAGATTACAACAAAAATTTTCAAAAACTGATGAAGCAGGGTCAACTAATTCTGCCCATCACCCTGTTGCCAAAGCAAGGACTCAGAAACCCTTAGATCTTTCAAAAAATGACAGTCATGAGATTCCAATACCTGTGCTTAGAAAGACTGAAGGGAGCAATGCTACCACTCCCAAAGCAGCTCCACGTAAGAGTCGAATAGATACCACTGCCAACAAGGCACAGCAAGAAAAGCTCAAACATCCTCAGGTTACTAGTGGCAACTTGCACAAGGAAACAACTCCCCACAGTGCCAGGTCCCTTGGTTCTGAATCTCCACCACCCCTTCCATTTACACCACCACCCCCACTACCCACTTCTCCCCCACCTTCTTTACCACCATCAGCTGTCATCAAAGTAGATGGAACATCTCCACAAAATAAAGCAAAGTCTCCAACCTCTGAGAGTTTCTTGACGGAAAGTGTGGCCAAAAGTGTCAATCCAAGCATCAGCAATGAGAAGGTGTCCACTCATGGGCCGGTGAAGTCTCGTGTTGCTGTCAGCTCTCAAGTTGTAGCCACCACCAGCAATAAACGCTACTCCAGTCCAGCTATCCATGACCCTCCATTAGCGCTGCTTGTGAGCCCTCAAGTCAAAGATAAGGAAGAGCAGGAGGTGCGTTATGGGCTATTGGCTTCCCTGGCTGGTGTCAGAAGTCGAGCAAGCTCTGTCCCAGGTATTCCTTCACTTCCTCTTGTTACCACCTCAGAGCCTACTCCATCACAAGTGTCCTCTGCAGATCTATCATCGTCATCAACTGCATCAAGTCATTTGCCCCCTTCATCCACACCAGCAAAATACCTATCATCTAAAACTACAGTGAGTCACGGAGACTCATCTAGGAAAGAAAATTCTGGAATCTCTGTGAGTGTTGTACCCAAGACAATCGTCCCTCAAAATCCCAAAGCAGCATCCAAGGTATTTAACTTACATAAGAAAGATACAAATGGACCTCAATCCCACACTCTATCTGGAGCTACAGTTCCAGAGGCTTTGAATGTTCTGAACAATTTAAAGAAAGTAGGTGATTCAAAGTCATCACAGCCCACGGACTCTATCTCAAAGACAGTTATTGGTTCCACAAAAATTGAGATAAACGTTCAAAACAAGCAACCTAAAAAAAATTCTCTCTCGGCCTCTAAGGAAGATTTAAATGAGACCTCAACAAAGTCAAGCTCATTTGGCAACAAACAAAAAGAATCTCATGAGCACATCATAGACTCAAATTTCAAGACTGTGAAGTTAAAGCATGTTGGCCAGCCAGATTCCAAGCCCAATGTCAAACCAGTCTCCACTCTAGCCTTTGACATTCAGTTGAAGAAAGTGGAAAACAATTTGGAAGATAAAAAAACAAAGTCTCACCAGATATCAACCACACCATCCGCATCTCTTGAAACCTCTCATAACAGTGATATTTCTAAGTCAAAGGGAGAGGCTTCAAGTAAACATGATTCAGACAAAGTCAGAACTGATCCAGATCAGTCATCTGTGGTGAAAGTGCAGGCCAGGGGTAGTAAACTACTAAATTTATATGAAGAAGATGAGTTGCCAGATTGGAAAGCAGCATTGGAAGAACGGAAAAAGAAACTAAGAGAAGACACAACAAAATCAGAGTCTTCCACTATGAATGTCAATCAACCTGCAGAAAAATCCACAGTCAAAGAAAATACAAACCCTGGCAAAATCTTAATTCCTTCAAAGGATGCAAAGAACAGTACTAGATTAGAAAACGATCAAGCTGATTTCCAAAAGATATCATTAACAGAAAGAGCTACTGATCTTAATCAATTGAATATTTCAGACGCAAAGAAAGGAAAGACTCCAGCAAATGAGAGTACAAATTTAGACAAAAAATCTCCTACAAGCTCTCAGCATCAAGGTAAGGCAACATCTGTTGACTGGAAGCAAGATGCAGAGATGAAGATAGCAGCTCTGGGAGGATTTGACATCGACAGTGAAGAAGAAGAAAAGAAAGCTACCAAACCCAAAAGAATTTTACCAAAGTTACCTGATACCATGTCAGTCACCAAAAGTGAGTCCAAGGCGATAGATAAACCTCAATCAAAACTGGACACTCAAAAAGGAGAGAAAGAAAAGATTGCCTTTAAAGAGCAGAGTGGAGATGGGAAAGACAAGGAAAATACTAAAGAATCTGGGCCTGAGTTTTTAACAGGAAAATCCAAGCTAAAGCATGTAAAGCTCAATGAGGGAAACAATCAAGTACTGATAAAGAAAAACAAGCTGGCTCCTGCACCTCCTACAGAGAAGAAAGAAACGGAGGACTTTAGGGAAAGACTGCAAAATCTAAAACGTGTGCAGGGGGGTGAGGAGATTGTGTCTGAGAATGAAAACCAAACACCAGAGTTGCCCGCACTGAGTTCAGGAAAAACGACCAAACCAACTCAGCAGAATGCGCAGCCTACATCAAAGTTTCTTAATTTGACGAAGCCTGTGCCTCTGGTAGGTGACAGTAAAAACACTAACACTAACAATAACCAGAGTAAGAATGTCAAAGACCAGACAGGCTTGGTGAAAGCCAATAAAAAATCATTGATGGATTCCATAAACCTGACCAGCTCACCAGATGTCTCAGATGAGGAAGGCCATAACAGGGGCAAGACTTTCTCTGCCCAGAAACATTCTACCCCAATCATGGAGAATGGGAAGACTTCACCTAAAACTAAGAAGAAAAAGATCCCTTTCTTTGGAAAAAATAAGAAGGTATTGAGGATATGTAGTTGTAATTTTTAATTGGCTCTATTGATAAAGGAAAATTTTTAAACTCTTCTCCTATTATTAAAAATATTTCACATCTACTTCAGATCAGTCACATGTTGTTTATGGGTTTTGGTATTTACAATTTAACATTTGTCCAAGATTTTTAATCTAAATGTGAACTTTAAAAGATATGATTACAATGCTGTGAAGATATTATAGAAAAAAATGTTTTTTATTCCATAACTATCAGGCACAAAAGAGTTTATTTAGAATTTCAGTTTCTATTTTTCCTTTAACCAACTCTGACAAATTACTCTTTAAGGCTGGTTGCACACAGCGCTTGAATAGTGGCATTTTAATTTAGCAAGGCCAAGGGCACCTTATCTCAGCTCAGCAGGGGTCATGAAATGTCATTTTCCTTGTATGCTACTTGATGTAAGGGAGGCCTGTACCTTGATTTAGGTACCTGGTAATTACTGTTCTAAATGGACACGTTATGCATCTGAAAGTCGGTAGTTAAAACGTAAAACTAGGTTTTGAAAAAAGGATGGTGCTTTTAGGCTTAATGGTTAAAAAAAATATTCATTGATAAAGCAAACCCAAAAAGGAGTCAAGTGTGAATTAAAAGCAAAGAAACTGACTGAAAGAAAGTGTTTGTTAAAATTTCTTCTTTACTCTAAGCCATCTAGTCCATTCATGTATTCATTCTGATGTAATGAAGGGTAGAAGTTTGTTGTTGAAAGATTTGATTTGGCAGCTTCATTTGTATTATCACTATGCATGGTTACCGTTGAAGTCTTAATTGAAACATTTACATTTTGTTATTTATGAAGGAAAATTCATGGAGATAACCTTGTTTTTAAAAGATATTAATGAGGTCTATATGATTGCAGCTGGTGTGAGGTCAGGGAGACTAAAAAAAACAGCTTGTTTTGTATAACTATTTACTGCAGTGGAAAAATGTTATGTTTGTGTTAAAAATCATTTAAATAACTCTGCTATGCAGACAGGTCTAAATAGCAGATATGATAACCAACATCACCAACTGAATGCTGCGGGCTATATTTATGTCTTCATTGTTCTCACATTTGGTTAAAGGTCTAAACAACAAGATATCCCCAGCAATCCTTCTATGTCATATATCATCTCGCTCTAGCAAAATAATTGGTCAAAGTATTTTTACTATGCTTACTACAAGCTCTCTTTCTAACAAGCATGACACTCCTGTGATCCAGTAAGAACGTTTTTCATTGGTCTGTCCCTTAAGCCCAAAAATTTTCTGTTCTCACAGATTCAATTAATGTTGTTGCTTGACTTTAGTCGTGCCTTGTCAGGAGGAATGCTAGGTGCCATTTCAGTTTAATTTTTTACCCTGTTGGGACTCAAGCCCTACAATTTGATGTCCTTGCCTATCGGCTTGATACAGTGACCTCGATAACTTTCCATTATGATAATCATCTCTGTGAGGCATTAATTTTTCCAGACAAACAAAGTGATCCAGATGTTATACATATTTACAATTCAATTGATAATTAAAGCATCTGTGAAACTGAATTACATTTACAATTTTGTGAAACTATTGTAGTAATGTTTTTATACAAGACGACACAATGAAAAGAATTGACCATTTACATCAAAATCGCTTCAGTTCTATGGCTCAGGCCGATAAGGTTTAGGACACATTTAAACAATTACCGATATATTACTTATGTTGCCTAACAAGTAAAATGGGTCAATAAAGTCAGCCTTATTAAGTTAAGATGACAATGGTGGCGACTTTACTGGTCTTCATGTTGTTCTAGTTTTTTTTAATGATGCGGAGCATTTTCCAATTTTTAGTAAAATCCCATTGACATCCGGTTCAAAGGTATTGACCTCTTGTCCAGTTCCTTGAGTTATCCAAAACGAAGCCCAAGAGAAAATACAGATAGGGAGGAACAATGAGTTTCAAAGTTTTTTTTTCAGAATGGAGTGATCAACAATTGAAGAATATTTGAGCCTATTTCATGTCCCAGCCTTGTTCCTGAAATGTCTCATTTTGCTTCATCATACTCTTGAATCAAATAAGTTAAGCAGTTTGGCAAAAGTAGTATAGGAAAATTTTGGTCTGTTAGACTTAACTAGAGAAATCAAGGTATATCAGGCTTTCTATTTGTCCTATCAATCTGCATACACGTTAATTTTCTGTGAGATTCGTTGAGTTGATTGTACAAAAGCAACATTGATAACAGCAATGTTTCATTTTTAATTCTCAGCCAAGCAATCTTAACTATTGAAAATCAAAGAATTTAAATGTTGTTAGGTGGTTTTTGTTTTGTATTCGATTTTCAGTTTTTTTACGTTTTTCATTTTTTCTCTTCTGGTAACTTCGCAAATAAACTTGGCTGCATATATTGCAAAGTAAATTATATAGTGATGCTCTTTATTGTATGAATTTTTTATTGTTATAACTCTTTTATGCCTCGATGAAATTCCATACTGTTACAAAAAGAGTGGTTGTAAAAAAATCATATCTCTATATATAATGTTTTTGTTTTTCCATGATAGATATTCATCATTAAATGAAATAAAATGCGTTAAAAAATTCTGATTCTGCATCTTCAATAAACGCAAATACCTGTTATGAGAATCTCACATCTGATCAATGCTGATTCACCCAATAGGTGTCCGCCTTGGGAGATTATTTTTAAGCGCCCAAACCTGCACTACTAAAGTGTACGTGATCTTGCCCTCTATAGCGCCAAGTGCAAGACAAATTGTCAGTCACTATAATTGCCATAAGTTAGAAACCACATAACTGGTGTCAAAACTTTATAGTGGAAAGAGAAAGGGATAGAAGCATTTGAGGGAAGCTGCACGTTATCCAACTGTACAAAAAGACTTTGGAGTGTGCATTTAAGAAGACACTCAAGCCTACATCTGCCTTCAGTTTATAATATCATTTAGACTATTGCAACTCTTTGCCTGTCAATATACAAAGGAATCATTCAATAGGCTGCAAAGATGCCAAAGCAATGCTACTAAACTAGTCTCCAAAGAAATCATGATGTACTATTATTAAGATATCTTCATTGGCAACCAGATAATCATTATTACCGCTCCTGGCTATCTTTCAAACTTGATTTCTATGCACTCATCACCCTAATCTCACTGCTCTAGCAAAGATTTCTTCAAATCCTCATCTCTTAAATATAAACAAAGATTTCTTTAAGGTGATAAAAAAAACGGGGACAGATCTTTCATTATTGCAGCATCGAAAAGTGTTTGAAAGTTTGCTTGTAAAATGTAAGATTTGGAATAGAAGGTCAAAATCTTTTTTTTTAAATCTATGAACCATACTATCATATACATTTGCCTTATGAGTGGAGCTCTTCAATGTTTGGTTGTTGACCTTATTGTGTTAAGAATGTTTAATATTATTGATTTTAAGTTAATTAAGGCATTTAGCTGACTGTTTGGTGTAAAACTGTTTATGCAATTTGCCTCCTCATCATCTTCTTTACAGAAATAATAATTTTTAATGTTTCTGTTTATGTCTCCTCTTTAAAGGAAAAGATAGAGTCTCCAGCAGAGTCTCCTATTATTGTAAAGAAGAAGATTGAGGCGCCGACTGGTATTGACTTTGACAAGAGCCTTGAGCTGGAGTCCAGTCTCCCTGATGCCACTGCCAGGCTGACCATAGAGGACAGAAAAACCCCACCACGGCGACCTCCGCCACCAGATACCAACCACAAGAAGGTATGTTAGCAAAGTCTGATGAATATTTAAAGGATGAAAGAGTTTCCTCCACAAGCTTCACCTGAATTATTGTTATGCTGTAAGGACCCTGATAAAGTTTTGAAAGATTTTAAACAATTTATAAGAATGGCTGCTTCTCAAATTCTGTCATATTCTCTTTTGAAATTTGACTCTATACCTTTTGGAGTTTATATGTCATCAATGCTTTTACTTTAATGTTTGTGTGAATCTCAAGAATATTTTAATAAAAAAAAAAACAACAACAATAATATAGGGTGGATTTAATTCATTCTGGCAAGTGCTTCACAATAAAATTTATAACAGATTATCCATTATAATTTTATGATATTAAAACATACAAAAACTGACTATTTTTAATGATAACTTGACATTACAGAACTTGATTGAAATTGCAATAGAAGCTACCACAGACACTCATATTCAGAAATAAAATATTGTTTTTTTTTTTTTTTTTAATTTTTTCTTTCAGGTGATGAGTCCAAAGCACATATCGGCCATTGAGCTACAGCAGCAGCTGCTGGACATTGATTGTCGCCTCACTGATTTAGAGCTGCGTGGTAGGGACCTAGAGGACTCTATCAGGAATGGTAAGTCTATGCTCCTCATACTTAACAACACAGTTGAAACCAGTACCATAACGTGCCAACTTGTTATTTTTGTATCCCTTTGTTGTTCTTTCACCTTTCTTTTCTTAAAAAAAAAGTAAATAATAAAGAAAAAAAAATATGTATGTTGAATATTCATTAAATGGCATTGGCTCATCAATAAATGCATGTTTTTCATTTAATAGAACATTTTGATTTATAAAGTTCTAGAATTTTGATAAATCCATTTGCACCTTTTGCTTTTTTGGAGTTTGTATTTCTTGGTTCAGATTGCGCTTTCTACTACTCTTAAAAACCCTCTATAGGAAAGACAATATATTGTGTGCCTAATTTGTCTTTTATTTGTTCTATTTTTCAGCTAAAATCTATATTTACTCATTCAAATCAGTATTTTTCCTTTTGAAATTGTCTTCTCTTTTTTTAATATCATTGGTGATTCTTTTTGTCAGTTAAATCCCAACACAAAATGTTCACTAGAGATCACACCAATTTTATAACAAGTCTTGTTAAAAATTCATTTGTGAGAAACTTAGATTTTTTTTCTTTTAAAATTTTAACTAAATTTTAATTTACTAAGTTTCAAATTAAAATAATTCTCAAAGAGTATTTTTAACATTTAAGTTGTTTGGCAAGATTACATAATGTGAAATACTGTGATGGACATTTCAAAACTATCTGTAATTGCTGAAGATTCATTTATCATTAAAATAGAGTTTTGCCTATTCTCTACACATACTCAAAATCCAAAGAAAAGTTAAGCTAGAGCATCAATAAGTTCTTAGCATTTCGAGCACATCAAAAGATGCCACCTGCAATGAGGAACCCAAACTGTTCTAAAGCTGTAAAACAGATATCAATGCTGGGAGGTGGGCAAATTCAAGTCAGGAAAAAGATCCCATCTAGCTCCACAAAGTGTGAAGAAAATGTGCCATGAAACAGTTCCACAGTTATCTTTTCAATGCTTGGACAGAACTCATGGGATTAAACATTGTGATGTAAAACTTCATCAAATCTCAAACCCCCATTAATAGTTGAAAGAGGTTCTGCTTTAATAAAGCTCTCATAGAACCAAGTAGTTGAGTGTGTTTGTTGCATTTTTGCTCCCTTTCTTCTTTCAATACATAATATCAATTAACTTAATAGATCATTTATAGCTCAGAACTAATTGTTTAGAGGAAATATACATAAATGTCTTTGTAATTGTTCAATATAACTTATTCTATTTTTTGGCAGTTTTCTCTTGATCTTATTTTTTTCATTCCTTTCCTAAAACCAAAATGATTCTAGTGTTATTATTTTATCCTGATTAATTTATAACTTTAAAATAGATCCATGGACTTCTGGTTATACCTCACCTTTCCTGCACCTCTCTACCTTTCATAGAAATCTAATTCTGATGAACAATACTTGAAATTTCAGATGTGCGCACTGTCAGGCGGTATAGCTTTTTTGGGTATATCTGTCTCATTTTACATTTTCAACATTACCATCATTACAAAAATGTACAAATTATAGTATAGGGGTTGTCTGGAACCATTTGCTTTTGTTATTTTTTGTTTTACACAGGGCGGGATATTTTTCCTATTAATTTTTTTTTAGCTGTAGCCATATCGTTGTTTATGAAGAGCATGATAGCTGTTGTTGCATTTATTCGTGATTTTTTCATTGTTGTGTCTTCTATGTTTTCATTAACTGTTTGATGTATGTACCTAACCCAAAGCAGTCATACTTGCAGTATGCAAGAGTATTAACTTCATAGCAAAGTAATTTCACATCTTGTTATTACACCTTCCAAGGCAAAAAGAAAAAAAGATACTTTGGGAAGGCCATTCTACCGTTTTGTAAGAGTCATGGTAAATTTTAAATTCTTGATTTTTTATATTTTTTATTCTCTTTCATGGGAGACAGGGGTCCTTTGCACGATATGTTTCATCTAATTTATACTTAAAACTTAAGCACTTAAGAGATCATTTTGTCTTGTCAACATATTCATATAGCTGTGACTCTTATTTGTACCATGGTATTTCATGTAGCTCATAAGGACAAGCATGTTGATGATCAAAACATTATAGAAACATAGGAGATAAAGAAGAAATTGAAGAGGATTGTATTTTGCACTAAGTCTGAAAGCCTGAAATCATGAAGTTTGGAGGATTAAAGATTTTCCATGGACTGCTGACTTAAGCTTGTAACTATTTATTTATATTTTCAATCTATAAAGAAATTTGTTGCCTCCCCCCCCCCCCAATTTTTTTTTACCTTTTTATTTTTTGTTAATATTACAATACTTAGCCATAATTTTTTCATATACCAGCAAGAACATGACTCTTATCATGTAAGATTTGGGTTGGTTTTGAAATGTGCCATGGCTGTTCTTAATTACTGTAATGAATTTCCATTTTGTTCTATCCTTCATCTTGCGATTCATTTGTCTGCCCCCCCTCCACCAAAAAAAAAGAAGTTGTGCTGGAAATAAACAGACAGGTTATAATAATTACATTAAATTATATAGACCAAAGGTTACTGTCTGCACTGTCTCAAATCTTAGGTAAACGGCTCTATTGAAAGAAGTAGCTGGAATTAGAAAAAGCTAATCATAAAATCATGGTGAGGTCTTATTTTAAACAGTTGAATTGAACCTTATTTTAATGAGCTTTTCTTTTTTAAATAAAATTAATTTTAAAAGTGCTTTAGTTGTAAGGAGCTTTGAACGAAATATTTTATTCATCTTAACAAAGGCCACTGTTGTTTGCGTGACTAATTTTGAAAACTGTTTCTTTAATTCTTCTGAGACATATTTGAAAGCCATTTTATTTTTTCATTTGTCTTTGAAAATTAATTTTGAATTGCTTCGTTCATTTATTTTTAAAGCAAAACGTGAAGCTTTTCAAATAAGGTAGTAAATTTTTGTTTTTAGCAATTGAACAGTTTGGGTGCAGATTTCTATTTCTGGAAGCTTTTATAGATTATTCAGACTCTTTATCGAATATTTGACAGCATAAAGCACACAATCTTTTTTTTTTTTTTTTAGTTTTGAAGGGCAGAAATAATTGTCTGGTGCAAAGTAATAAAATATGGTCTTTACCATTTATTTCTCACTGTTTGCGGCTTCCTGTTCCACTTCTCTCTATCTCTTTACTTTTTTCTCCATAATTTCATATCCTTTTCATCTGATTTATTGCACATTCGAACACAGCAACTTATTTCTATCAGCACTCCCCGTGGCAGCAATTTTTTGAGACATCTCACCAAAAATTTGAGACTACTAACATTGATGAATTGTGATCAAAAGAAAATACACAGGGCCAGATCAATGTACTATGAAGTGAGCTGCAGACCTTAGGAAATCATTTGATATTGGATTTATTTTATGGTACAAGCCAGAATTTTTTTTCATTACATTTCATTTTTCTAGGTTCAGAGTCGGCATATTCGACCAAAGCTTTGCTTCTCTTTACCCAGAAATTAAGAAACAATGTCTTGTTATTTCCCCCCCCCCCTTATTTTTTTTTTGTCACTTTTGATTTTTTTTATATGCTTATCAAAGGAGATTGCATTTTGATTCACGGTTTTGCCAAATATTTACTTGTTTAAGTCTTGACTCATAACATTCATAACATTTTTCATGGTATATTTAAAGGTTTTTCTCACTATTGCATAATATCTTTTTAAGATAGTTTTCTTTATAGTTTTCTTCATAACCAAAGAAAGTTTGCTACATTTCATTTTCATTTTTTTTTTGTAATCAGTGCAAGAAAACGTCTTCAATTCGAAGACACATAGTGTGAGTAAGAACAAAGATATCTTTCAACATCACCAATCATTATAGAAAAAAATATTTGCTGTGTCTTTAAACAAACAAAAGTCACTTATGGGCACCATTCAGTTTGACATATGGATGAAATTTTTTCAAAATGCACCTTTTTTGCTTAATATGAAAATCACTTGCAATCTGTTTTGTGTTTATAAAATTACTCCCCATATTTTTGGATTGAATGATCATATCTGCCTATTAAAGGCTTTTCAAATACAGTAGTCATTACATTTGTACTTATAAAATAATTAGACATCTCTTCTTCTTGTGTCAGCTTCTTTGAACCGATTTTTGTCCATCAATAATATTACATTATAAGAAATATTAATGATGTCTTTGTCTCTAAGATTGTAAATAATGATTGCTTAAATTATTGTAAATAATCATGGCTTAAATCAACAATATAAGTAAACAAGGCGATACAAAGATGAAAAATATGTTATTGTACAGTTTTTTACTGACAGAAGAGAATATTTAAAAAAAAAATTTTATACCAAATTAATTTCTGACTGCAACATTCTACTTCTTAAAATAAATTTGAAAAAATATTTGATTTTAATGAGAGTTCAACCAAATTCTACATTAATTTTTAACAGATAATAGTTTTCAAGAAAGCTACAATCTAAAAATGCCTCTTGAACTGCTTTATAAAAGAAATACAGGTCTTTTATCAACTAAAATCTTATTTGCATGCATGCAGTGATTTTTGTGTTGTGAAGGTGTATAAAAGGCCATCTGCCTTTAAATGAGAATTATAGTAACATTTGAATATAAATTAAATAAATATAGCTTTAAAAAATTCTTTTATTCTTTTCTCTGCATGGAGCATGTAGATGCTTCAATTTGAAAAGTTTGAATCAGCTTGATCCTTTACAAAATCAATAACTCAGAAAATGCTTGCACTGAAACGCTCATAACACCTCAAACATTTCATAAAAAGAAGGGACAGAAATTATCCTTTTGATGCACTTATTTTCCTAGATCTTTTCCTCTTCTAAGTCTATTACCTTAAACATGCTTTTGAACCATTACAAATCAATTTGATGCAAAACTTTTAGCTATATGCTTACCTCATGTTTTGATTTTATCCTAACCACTAATAGCAAATTATTTATCTGGCTTCCAATGGAGAAAATATTATCAGACTCTCAACATCTTTTTTTTTCTCTCTCCATTTTCTCTTTGTACAATGTGACAACCCATCTCTGACAGTAAACGTCCTTGAGGAGGATGACGACTCACTGATGATTAAATGGTTTGAGCTGGTCAGTGAGAAGAACGATCTGGTACGCCAAGAGGCAGACCTGGTCTATATGTAAGTTAAAGAAACTTGTTTTAACTTGTTTCCCTATAAAAAATTTATTTCACAAGGCATTCCTTTTCCTAACACTAAAAGTGGACGCAAAGCCCACAAATTTCTCATTTTTGTTTTGTTTTTTATTATCATGTCAAAGGTCGGGCCTTTATTTTTCCTACTACTGTTTTTATCTTGGTCCACCCTGTTGACATTATCATGCTCTAATATTTTGGGGGGAAAAGTGCACAGTTGCTACTAATAGAGTAGTGGTCAATTGGAAAGTCAACTTGCTTGTCTATCCTTGTGAAGTGATATAAATTAATTGTTCTTATCTGACTTAATTATTTCGATTTTGCAGTTAAAACACAATAGATGGTTTTGCTGATGCCATAAGCCATTTTTTTGGTAAGCTTTTAAAAAAAAATATGCTGATGAAGAAAATAAGATTGAAAATGTTCTCAAAACTAATATACACTTTTTAGGAAACATTTGAATTGTCACCAAGCGGCAGTTTTAATATTCTTAAGGCATATAAATTTACAAAGTAGTGGACATATTAATCATCATTTTTTTTTTATTTTTCATGTTCTGCAGGAAGAATTTATTTTAAACTTGCTATCTTGTCTAGGTCAAGAGAACAGGACCTTGAGACAGAGCAGGATCACATTGAGTTTCAGCTCCGATACCTCATGAGCAAGCCTGGTAAGGCATATAAAACTATGAGTTGGTGACAAATATCAAAGTTCCCTTTGTTTTGCAAACACCAAACATAGTAAAGGTTTTAAGAAAATCACTGTGTCTATTATAAAAGAACTGCTGGGCAATTAACAAAAGATAATTTGTCTGACCAGATATGTATACAAATTTCATGTACTTTGAAATAGAACGCGTTATATTCTTGTTCTTTTTTAAATCATTTCATTTAACTTATATGCTTGGAATGAAGAATTTTATTTTATTTCAAAAAAAAAAATTGAATGTTATTTTGTCTTACAGATGAAAATAAGTCAGAGGCAGAGAAGGAAGAGGAAGAGTACTTGATTCAACGAAAGCTGGAGTTGGTTGAGCAGAGGAATCGAATTGTGGATAGCATGGATGAGGACAGGCTTAGGTAATATGGGAACATAGTGGTGCCCCTGTCTTTGTGTTACTTTTAGTGAACTGGAAATCATATGTTTGCATTATTTTTGAATTCATATTATTTGTTATTCACCGAGTTAAAGCAGATTTGGAATCTAATTTTGTTATATTCTCTTTAACTATAATCATTAACTTTCTTCTAACACCTAAATCTTGAAAAACTGGAGGAAAATTATTTTGCTGCATCTTCATCTTAGACTTTTCCAGCTATTCAAACAGATAGGTCAAAATAATTTATTATTTAGCTTAATTTCAGTAAACATTAGCTAACTGTCGAATTTTAATATGAGTATTGCCGGTTTTCTTTCAGGTATGAGGAAGAAGATCGAGACATTGAAGTGACTTTGAGAGACAAAGGTAGGTGGACACATAGACCCGCAGTTTTTCTTAAGACATGTCTGACAACCTTTCCAAATGCATAGGACATGTAAAATTGTTTCAAACTTTCTAATAAGAATGAAAATACTTGAATATTCATATTTCTTAAAACTATTTTTTGTAGAAAATGCTGATTGCTGAATCTGATATTTTTCAGATATTTGTTCACAAAAATCCTTTTTATTTCCTAAAAAGGATTTAATGAACCATTGTGTGATTCCCTCAACATTCTTAACAAGATATTTATCCAATTCAATCACATAAATAGAGTTAAAAAGCTTTTAAAGGAGATATATAACCTCAGAAGTTCCAATGAATATGTTCAAAAATATAAATGGTGAGGCTAGTTATTTAATGAAGAAAATGTAAAAATTTAAAAGGAGCGTGCCACATCTGCTTACACTTCTTTTCAGACATTTCAATTCTACAAATGAAATCAATAATTATAAAACTTTAAAACTTAAAAAAAAAAGTAAAAAGTTAAATGCAAATTTAACCCCCCCCCCCCCCCCAGCAAAAAAAAAAAAAATCTGGATTAGATTATAATTATACAGAAACAATAACAACACATTAACCACTTTATTTGAATTTTACAGCCTTTGGTTCATTTTCTTTTAAACTTAACATAAAAAATTTTTTCTGCTAGATTAGTCAAAATGTGGTTCTCTGATATTAAGACTCAATATAGACTCTCATAGTGCATGCAATGAGTAGACAGATTTTAATTGTTCTTGAAATCAAAACCTCTGCTAACAAGTTTAAGGTACTAGTGAATGCTTGTAGCATTTCTTTTTAACCTTTTCAATGTCATTAATTTTTTAATGCAAGAAAAATTATCATATGAAAATATCACGAGTATAAGTGTTTCATATTATTTATTCTCCCAGACATTAATGTCTTTTTTTTTTCCTCCTCTCAAACAGGGCTGTGGAAAGATTCAACAGGCACCCTAAAAGCTATAAAAGGCAAAAGGGTATCAAAGTCCACATTTTACACATGAAAGAGGATAGTCCTGACTCAAGGTTCATAACGCTTTATCTATAAGTTGAGGCTAAAAGTTCAAGACTCATAAATGTCTTTCTTGGCTCTGGTGTTTTAAATTGATTTTTGATTATCATTCTGACTTCCAATTCAAGGATGTAATTTCACCAACAAACTCTAACATTCCTAAGTTTCTCTCATGATCTTATATGAGAGTACAGTAAGAAATTAAGAATTAGTAGATGTGATGAGAAAGATATAGAAAGATCTGGAAAAGAGAAGGAAAGGAAAAAAAAGTAGAAAATACTAAGTTCAGTTTTGCAAAGCATGTAAGATATATGCTTACATTGATGCTGCTGAATTTTTTTCAAAGTTTCACTTTCTTTGATTTTTAGGCAGGCTTTGTTTTCAAATAATTTTTTATAGAAATATATCATCCAGAGGATATTACAAGAAATTTGAGCCTAAAAATTTTCCTGTTTGAAATGAATTTATTTTAGTTTTACAATCATCTAACTTGCTAATCCATCTATTTGTATTTTGAGAATTTTTTTTTTAATTTGGATGAAAATATGTCCATTAAAATTTAAACTGACAAAAACATAGTGATGAGAAGGGGGAAAAAAAGTGCTTTTTTCCCCATTTATGAGACAATTACAGTTTTAAATAAACAGGATCACCTCCTCTTTTAACTTTGTTCTCTGTTTGAAGGGTTTTCACGAGTTAAGGACATTAATCCAAATATTTGCCTGTTCAGCTTCACCTGGCTGAGAAACACTCTAGAAAAATGTGTTAGCCAAAAGTGTTCACCATTTTTATGTTTGTTTTTGAAAACAAAAATATGCAATGTTGACAACCACCTCTTCTTGTAATAGCAAAAAGTCCTTTTGAAACTATAAAACATTATTGGTGGTTCTCATAATTGTTTTAAGATAATTTTAAAACTACTGTTGATCTCATCTCTTTAAAAAAAATGTAAAATGTATTCTCAGCCGTATTCTTAAGCATTAAATCATTGAATGCAAGCTGAAAAATATTGGTTATTAATATTATGTACATTCCAAAACTGAACTTGACAGAGATGTCTTTTTATTTCTGAAAAAGTTTTTCTTTGTCTTTTTGTTTTTATTTTAAACCCGTTTTTAGTCCCTTACACACAGGAAGATCTATATAGTGTTAAAGGTGATTTCCATTTTGATGCATTTTCAAATGCTGTTTAAACAAGATGAAATTATTGCGCAGCTGAAATGAAACTTTATATCATTGTCTGCTGGACCAACTTTATTTTTTTTTAATCAATATGTGTTCTTTAGGAATGCTTTATACTTGAGCTATTATATTGACCAAAATTTTCATATTTGCTACGATTCATTAATTTATTAACAAAAAACAGGCAACAAGTATATTTTTTTTTTATGGCTGAAGTAAGTTTTGCAAAGTAAACCATTATCATGGGACTAACATACAAACATTAAAATGAGTCATAAGTGTCTGTATTTTTATCTCTTTTCTCTGTGGGCTTTCAAAGACTTAAACAAGAGGTGCTTGAGTTACATTATCTTGACCATTTGTGATATAAATATGTATGTTGTTATCTCATTATCATTTCTTTTTATTATAATAAATCTCTTATTATGTTTATGGATTAATTGAGTCTTACCATGCAGAAAGAAAAATATTTTGATACAATTCAATACTTTTGTTTAGCATATATATATATATACGGTATATATATATATATATATATATATATATATATACACACACACACACACACACATATATAAAACGTAACTAACTCCATTTAAATTGTTCTCAGAATATTCAATTTTAACCCCCCCCCCCCACACACACACACACACACACACACACCCCTCCTCAAACAAATACATGTAATAAAAAAAGAAAGAAAAAAACGAGAATTAAAAAGAGGACTCAATGTTGTAAAATGAATCAATACAGTATAGGTTGTAGAGAGTGTATATATTATGTTATTGATCTGTTTGTGAAACAAAACTACCGGGATACTGGTAATATCTCTTTCGTATACACTTTTTATTTACAAAAGTCAGTGATAAAAAAACCAGGAAAATTAGTTTATTCCATGCAAAGGTTTAAAAAAAAATGGATTAAAAAGCCTAAAGGTAAACCATTCAGATGAACTGCATTGTTTTTGTTATGAAAACTTTGCCTCTGTTATTTTATCACTTCAACTAAAACAATTTAGTTTAATATGAAAAGAATGAAAATTACAATAAAAAACAAGAAAGAAACAAAATAATTAAATGAAAAGAGAATGTGTTTGAGCAATGCTGAGATATTTTTAAAGTTTTATTTTGTTTAAATAAAGAAATTATAAAAAATTGAAATGAGAAAAAAAATAAACAACCTTCTCCTTTTTTGTTTTTAATTATGTTGAGCACTTGTGCTGTGATTCTGTTTTGATTTTAAAATTTTTATCTCACATTAAAATGTGAATAGCCTAGTGTAATTTCTTGTTCTTGTTTTTGTGTCTGATGAAGGCATAAAGCCAAAAGCTTACATTTTTTTTTTGTTTGTAAATTATGGAGCTGCACTTTACTTATTTTTTTTTTAACGGTGCTTCACAACTTTCCCAATGAGTTGAGCTTAGATATTTTCTTTCTCATCAGATGGAAAAAGAAAATGAAAAATAAATCTACAGGCTAGATTGGAACTGAAGAATAAAACAAGAAAACAAAAGTTGAAACTCTGATCTGATGATCAGTCAGAGATAACACTTAAAACAGGACATTTGTGGGGTCTAGCTGATCCAAAACATTATATTTAAATATTGCTTTAAGATAGGCATTCACTTCAGGATGATTCTTACAAAAAAATGTTTGGGTGACACAGTAATTTGAGGCTTGATAAAACCAACTTAAATTTTTTTAGCTTGCATTAGTTGTCTTATCCTCTTCACTTCAGTATCCTGAAGTTCTTTGCTTTTAATATTTTGCATTTTGACTAATATAGGTTTTTGCATTGGCCGTGTTTCTGAGCAGAATTTCTTCATGGAAGATCATGTGCTTTGTTGAAAGACAGAAACAATAAGAAACAGATGCGATATAAATAATTCGTCTAACCTGGTAAGTCCAGGAAAAAAATGGTATTAGTCAATAGTTCTATAAGAAATGAGATACATTGGGATCCACAATCTAAGTACGATGCAGGGCACTGATTGCCAAAAAAAAAAAATGGCAAGCACTAGGTTTGATTTTGTTGTAAAAAAGATTTTTTTTGTTTAAGTTGAACAAGTGAGTAAATATTTAAACAAAATGAAAATTGTCGTCTGATAAGAGAGGAAACGGTTAAAAAAAATCATTTGAAATTAACGTCAGTCAACAATTCAAGTTTATCACTCATTTGATATTTTTTGTTGTGCTGTTGCGGATTTTGCTAGAACTTATGTTATCTCTCACTGCATAAGATAGCAGTATTACCAATAGATTTGTGGCCGGCATGGTCATCAAAGAGTATAATATATCAAATAAGCTGCAAGAAGAAAGATAAATGGGTTGTAAAGTTAGAGGAAAATGGGGAAAGTGTACTATCTTTGCCTTTAGGAAAAAATCTGCAAGTTTAAAAATAAAAGGAAATATTAGGACCTGAAGGCATGAAAGGTCATTGTGAATGTGCAATAGCAAACGATTATTCCAGGTTCAATAATAGGAATTTGTATTTGTGGCAAAGAAGTTATTCTGTTTTGAGACAAGAAGTAGCCTTTGTTTTAGCCACGGCAACAAGAAAAACTGAATTTTTTTTTTCTAATCTGTAAATTTTTTTTACACCTAATACCTTTGTAAGCTTTATCACACAGACTTGAATTCCTTACTAGAGGGCCAGGGTAAATTTCGTGGAAAGGAAATTTTTGAGTTATTTCATTACATCTTAAAAATTATTCTTTGCCTACGATACGCCTAGTCTCCTATATGCAGCTCATGTGTTTGTGTTTAAATAAGGCACAGTTTAGCTTAGCCCTAGTACTGCGCACGCATTATGTTTAAGCTTTGCCCTGACGATTAGTTATCTTCCATTCCTCCCGCCCTCTCTCCCACGAAGAAAACGACACGCTGGCTCTGATGATCGCTTATTCTTGAAAAGAAAAAGTGTCTCACATCTTTCTCACAGAAGGGAGGGCACCGACTGGGTAATCAGAGAGATAATTTGCCTTCATTATCACCTCTACCATCTTCGAAGCCTTATGCAAGTCATGTATATTGTACCACAGATTCCCTTTATGTATGTATGTATGTATGTATATATATATATATATATATATGTGTATGTGTGTATGTATTCATATATATATATATGAAGAATTATTTTGAATAGACAAATATAGAAAGAGGACTTTGCCCCTTGCGATCTTAAAGAATCATACATTTCCAAGAATTATAGGGACATTAAGCATAGTAAGAACGTCCCCTTTATATCAGGCTTGAACTGTAGTGGAATATAATCAAACGAATTAATCTTAATGATAAAGTTTAATGGGTTCAATTCTAGAATATTTAACTGTAAAGCAATCAAATTCAAAGTTAAGTGCTTCTCCTCCTCCTTCTCCACCCTCATTGTTCTTCTCTCATCCTCCTCTCCCTACCCCTTCTCCATTCTCTTGTCATTCTGGAGGGTTATGTCTTTATGTTTAAGAGCATAATTTATGTGTGAGTTTCTATGTGAGAGAGCGCAGCTTTGCAAAGTCTATGCAATTGTTGAAACGGCATAAAGACATTAACAATAATTATTTAATGCTTGTGTAATTTGACCATTCTGTATCCACTGTTAATATTTGAAACCACCCAGAACTTGTTAGGAGAGTTCCTTTGCATCTTCCATTTTCCAAACTCGATTTTCATAATCTGAAATAAACTTAAAATATACACTTTGACCATAGTTATAGAAACTGACAGGAAAATAACACCACTGAAATATTTTTTGTTCATTAATAATTCTTTCAATTTTATATATGGAAGAAAATTAGTATAATCAAATGGTTGAAGCTATAGTGGCCAGATTGAATGGCTCTCACTTTTCCATTGCTCTTCTTGCCACAAATGGTAAATAATGATCATGGTTCTTCGACGAATTGGCGCCTAATGACTGTAGGAAAGGCCTTTCTATAAAGGTTTATTAGTAATAGCATGGTGTAGCTACAATTACGTTTGTTTTCATGTCTGACTATTTGTTGAAATGTGATAATATGTCACGTTCTTATGTTCATTTAAAAAAAGATTAATAAATTACAAAAGTTCAATGTCTTATCAAAGTAATTTTTTTGTATGGTATATGGATTAAATGCGACAATAAAACAAAAGTTTAGCAATGTGGTAACCGAAACTCTCACATTTTCATTCGTTTTTTTAATTTACGTGATGACTGACAGTTTAACTGGATTCATTAAAAAATACTTGATTTTACCGTGTACCTGTGTTTGATCTAAACAAAAAAATCCATGTTCCTAAAGCCGCCATTTTCTTGATGCTAATGAACTGACTAGAGAGTGGTTTAATTTAGACGAGCAGGGTTAGAAAAATTTATATACATACATATATATATATATATATATATATATATATATATATATATATATATATATATATATATATATATATGTAGTTGTGTGTCAAATAACATTTAAAAAACAGTGCTGGACAAAGGAGAGTGGTAAATGTAGAAAATTGTTCTACCTAGTTGTGCGATATATATAAATATATCTAAAGAATAGACATTGCTACAATCTGAACATTTTGCTTAGCTTATTACAGTGTATCTACTCCCCTAGAAGATTAGGACATTATTTAATGGGCTTACGCCAATGCACGTTCAGCAGGGAATTGAACGGTACCTAAAACTGGTAAGCTAGACTACCGGTATCTAGTTTTGAGCACCACATCATGATTGTATCAGGTCTTTTTATTATCCTTTTCAGAAATATTTTACTCTTAATAACGGCTAATCTATATAAACATATGGCAAAGAAAATTACCATTCGTTTTTTTTTTCACTCTCTTCTCTTCGTCTACTGCTCCCACTCTTTTTTATTTTAAAAAATCTCTTTCGCTGTCCGTGATTATGTCTTCTTTCTTTTATTCTAATTCTCTGTTCTAATTATGAAGAAAATGATTTATGACTCTATCACGATGGAGATTTAAAGAAATGTAAATCTAAATATTACTTTTCTTAATTTAATAGATCTAAAAGATAGAGATTGTGAGAAAAGTTCACTAATTAATGCCAACCATGGAGCCATGATGGTCTCAATTATAATCAAACGAAAAGCATGAACAACCATCGAACGAACCAGGTGACAACCATTCGTAATCAAGCATCTATTATTTCCATCATCCTCTTATATGCAGGTTTTAACCCTAGTAGTGCGTACCCATTATAATTATTTAAGCTTTGCCCTGACGATAAATCTGAACCATTGTATAATATAATACGTGAAATATTCGAAACAAATTGAATCGAAGACTAGAATTTCGACATCGCTTGTTTTGAGAGAGAATCTCCTCAGACGTGGACAAGATATGATTTTATTTCTTCATGCCTTGTTTGGAGATAGTAACTCATAAAATTATCTAACCATTATTAGTGACTTGTATCATGAAAGTAAATAAAAACGATACTGTTGTTACTATTCAATTTTTTTTTTTTTTTTTTTTTTTTTTTGCTTTCTATTTCATATTTCTAACTCTAAGCAATTGTTTTAAAATTATGTCTTGAGACGAAAAGGGAAAACAAAAAATATCTGGCGTATTATTATTATCATCATCATCATCATCATCATCATCATTATTATTATTATTATTATTATTATTATTATTATCATCATCATCATCATCATCATCATCATCATCATCATCATCATCATTATTATTATTATTATTATTATTATTATTATTATTATTATTATTATTATCATCATCATTATTATCATTATTATCATTATGTGTGTGTGTGCGCCATTAAAAGAAAATAAACATTATATAAATATAGATAAATTCCATGCAACAAAAAAAAAAAAAAAGAAAAAAAAGACCGATAACCAGAAAGACAAAACAAAAACAAAAAGAAGAAGGAAAGTTAATATGGTTCGAGCCGCCCTTATGTATTCATATCTTTCACGTCAGAGAATAAAGTGCTCAAATATAGGATCTTTCGTGGTCTCGAGCAGTAGGGCTATGATCAGTACAGTAGAGAGCCATTCCCTTAGAGTGATGGAATTGAAAGAGACGCTTGTGTTGAAAGAATATGATTAAAACGGCGGAGTAACCAGTACCCTAAGCACCCATGGTTCTGGGATAAATCAATGGAGGTAGAAAGAAAACTTGTTTGTTTATTATAACATAGTTATTAGAGCTTTATTGATAAAACGCATGTCCAGGTGCCAATAGGTATCATTAAAACCACGTTATTGGAAGATAAATTTCGGCTATCTAGAGTTCAGCTTCACAGAAAAAGTGGAGAAACTGCGATACCATCTTGAATGTAACGATTGAAAATAAGAGAACTGATAGTAAAAAAAATCAACTATTTTATTATCGTACACATACTTCCTGAGGTGAGAAGAAAAACGTGTTAATAAACCTCACTTTCTTGTATCTAATCGACAGTTTGAGGATATGCACATTGTTTCTCTTAGATCAGGTGTCAAGACTCATTTTGTCCTTTCTTCAGGCCGGAGATCAAGGCCATATGTACCAAAAGAGCTACTGAGTGAATTATGAGCGGAAAAACCTATAGTAATACGGCACCAAATGCTCACACACAAATGAAATTTGTGAAGCAGTCCGTTACCAGCTAATTAAGGCTGGCAGCATTATCGATTACCTAACAGTAGTCAGGGTACCTAGATTGCTTCATCAGATGAGCAATCAGCGCTGCTGAATAGTGTAAGCTGACTTCAAGAAATCGCCTTTGTCTTATATTACCGAGTCACGCAAGAACGAATATTCACTACCTCAACAGATAATTTTGAAGCCGAGCTCTCAGAACAAAGGAACAAATGTGCCTAAGCCGTAGGAGAAAACAAAACAAACCAAAAACCAAAAATTATCGTTCGTTGACGATTTGAAGACATCTCCTTTGACGACTAATTATTGCAGCCCAATCAAAAATTAATTACGATTGTGAGGATCAGACGAAACAAAATAATCTTCCTCCGTTAATTTATTTGTGTTTTCTCTTTAACTTCGACGAGCTCCAGACGGTTCGCCAGAGCTCAATTGGTAGAGGGTTAAACTGATAATAGGAGGCCCTGGGGTGAGGGGATTTGATGTGGGATCGCATTCTATCTGACAAGACCTTTCTCTAGCTTGGCAAAAGGCTGCCATTTTTGTATAATATTCTTTCATAGACTTAGGGAGGGTAAGATTTATTAAGAACAACGACGTTTTGAACGTACAAGAATACAGCACATTGTGATTAAGATACAGCAATTATTTCTGGTAACCACCGAGCATGGCATAGTTTCAAAAGCAAAGGTGATACCGAAAATGAAATTAATCAATCTATCTCGATGAAACTCCATGTGGGCTCTTGCGCCTGTCAATTTGAACCACATTTTGGTTATGATAGCTTTTTGTTTCTCACATCCTGTTCTACAGTTTGATGCATGTACCAGACAAATTAAAAAAAAAATTCATGACGTTAGAAAAATTTGAATCAATTGAAATATAGTCATGGAAATTTATCATGTCAAACCCTATAGGGTTAACACATCTTAAAAAAAAAGCTTCTATAATAATGACACCTAGAGTTGAAGGAAAAAATAAGATGCAATTATGCATAGTGCTGTTAATTTTGAAAAATTGAGTTAAATTTACAACGTTCTAAATATAAATAATGAACTTTGATTTTAGTCGGATCTAGCTGCGTTTTGCTGAAGAAACAACAGACCACATCTCATCCCAAACATATATTTCACATAACCAATAATGACAAACAAAAACAACAACAATATTTTCACGAAACAAAAATATTTTAACTCAAAATAAAACACTATAAAATTACAGATTATATAAAATTAAAAATTTTGTATCATTTTCATTAATTAGATTATTGACTTAAATGTATTCAACAATACAAATGAAGTGTAAATAGATGTCTTTTAAAAAGCAATTATGAAACAAAAAAAAGTAAGGACAAAGCAAAACCTTAAAATAATGAAGGAAACTGAATGAAAAAAAAATGAGACTAATAACACCATAGAGGGCAAATTTTAACAACCAAGAACCATAATGACGACTGGACATGTGTTATAAAGGATGAACAGAATAAAAAAGAGCAGAAAATATCTTAACCTATTGGTGATTCTGAAGATCTCCATTGCACCATATGTTCCACTTAACACAACCTGCATGACAACAATTTGTTCTCATGGAAAAACAATATATCAAACCATTCACACGTCCATGTTAGACTAGAAGAAAATCTTTTGCCCAGGTCTTGCTGCCTCATCAATGACACAAACAGAAAGCTTGTGCAAAAGTTTGAGAAGATACATGTGACAAAAGTGTGATAAAAGAGAAGTATAAATGAATAGTAGCAAGGTGATAAAACCAACTGAATATTTCACAAGATTTATAAAGCAAGAACTTTTTTACCTTATACACACTGAGAACTGAGAGCCATTTTATATATCATATGAGAGTGCAATTAAATACATGTGATCTTTTCTGAGAAAACATTTATCAAATATTTACCATTAAAAAATCAACCCAACTTTGCTTATTCTTACAAACCCACCACACATACTTAAATCTGAGCTGAATATTAAGGCATGCACTGTACACAGTGACTTTATTTGTACAAAGATAATAGAGTCTTTGTTTCAAAAATTTCACAAGCCTTGATAGATATTAAAGAAAACTAGTTTCCATTGCCTTAGTGCCCAAAGATAATGAACAAGACACTTAGCTTCACTTCACTAGGGAAGTTTGAGTTGTTTTACGCTTCTGTATGCTTGGTCCTGGGCGATGAAACCTCTTATATTTCTCACATCCTCACTGGATAATTCTAAACAGATTAATTTTGAATATTATTTTACTGGGCAAAAGCAAATCGGGTGTTTCAACTCAAAATGATGCTAAAGATGAAGGTTCAAAAGGTTAATCTAGATAATGATGTGCAATCTGTAGTCAATGTGGGACATGCTTTTGAAAAAAATCATTGCAAAGATCAAAGTATCAAAACGTATCAACTTTTATGTGTTTGCAATATTATATCATACTAATATATACATATGCCTCAAATTTTTTATATTCCAAATAATTAAAAAAAAAAATAAGAAGCAAACAAAACATGATAAATATTAAAAAACGGGAGCTCAGCTATACATAAAGTCATGTATGATTCTAATAATATTGAGTACATCTATTCTCCACCTTAACTAAATCTCTAGTTAAGTATAACACAATGGAAATAACCTTATGAAGAACTGTGATATTTCAAATATGACACATGATAATAATACTGTAGACAGAATGTGGAAGAATAAAATTATTATTTCATGACTATTCTAGATTGGAATGCTGCTTCCCTATTGAAATACTTTGCCTATTATCTTTGCACAAACAATAAAGAAGCCGAAGCAAAATAAACAAGTTGCTTAACTATATTTTATACTTTAAAAAAAAAATTGGGGGTAAAAAAAGAAGAAAAGACAGAATACTTCCCATAAAGGAAATTTATTTATTACTCATTCCTGCGTAGATTCCAACTAATATAAAATTGAACTTAATCACAAAAGATAAGGATTTTAGATTAAGTTCATAATGAAAAGATATAATTACAAACTTTACGAAGGCTAGCATATTCCACAGGACAACAATTACCATGTTCCTACTTCCATTTCTCTTTCTCTCTCTCTCTCTGTCTCTGTCTTTGTCTCTCTCTCTCTGTCTCTGTCTCTCTATCTCTCTCATCCATGCCTTTTTCTCCCCCTCTTTCATTCTTAGCATCAATTTATTTGCTGGAGCCTATAATATGCATAAACATGAATTTTTTTTCAGAAAGGTCTTCAGCATAACTCAAAATGTTGATGGAAAGTGCAAAGTGATTAAAGTTATGAAAATTGCAAAACTTCAGCTGAATAAATATAATCTTTTCCATAAGTATTAAGAATTTTTACTACCTTTAAAAATGTCATAAAGTTAAATTTTCATTACAACGTGTATCAATAAAAACGATCTTTTTCTATATTCTAATGCATATTTGTACATCTTCATCTTTTTCCTTGTGAGTGTAATTTTTAGGGGGTTGGGAAAAGAATTCAAGCATTTTGCTATTTGTGCAAATGCTCTTGTGTTAAAACTATATTCACTACAGGACATCAGGTTTGGGTATAGCACTGGCTGACTTCTTTGCTTGTTCCTTTTTCTTTTTCTCGTCTTCCTCTATCATATGCTGAAGTTCGAGGCTCCGTTTCTTGTCAATCAGCTCCATCTCACGCACTTTCTGCAAGGGGAAGAAGAAATCAAGGACCAAAAATAAAAAAAAAAGTTTTATAATTACAAAAAACTTAATCAGAAGCTGATTGGGCATAACAAATCTGGCACTAAATTTTAAGAAAGAAAGACTCTCTCACTCCTTTTCACTTTAAAATACTACCAGATATTTCCCTATTCTTTCTAAAGTTGTTAGAAACCATTCATATAGAAGGCAGAAACATTGAAATCTCGTGTAAGAACATTATTATTTTAAATAAATAACTACGTATACAGCTGGTTCCTAAAAAAATTACTTGTTATCAAAGAAAAGAAAATGGTTCAATGAAAAAGACCAATAGATGTTAAGCGAGAAACTCATGATTTATCTAATAAAAAGAGAAAAAAAAAATCAACTAAAAAAATTTGAAAGACAATATAATTTATTTGCCATAAATATAATTAAAAATGACAAAAGGATAATATTTAAAGAAAGCTAGCTTAAAATAATCATTAGAGCATGTTTAGACATAAAGGCTCTTAAAACATCAAATACAAAAAAAAAAGCATTATGACGATAATAATAGAACACATTACATTAACAAGAAAAACACTTGAGCATAACAATCAAACATTAAAGGTAGAGTTGTGTGCTTCCCTCTTTCAGCACTTTCATTTCCAATCTTGTATTAATTATGCCACTTTGAGAACGTAATAAAATCTGAATAGGGTTTAAACATAATTATTGTCTCCATTAAAACCATAAAAAATAAAGTGTACCAGTAGATAGAAACTCCTAATTTTCGGACCAACCTGAGAAATTTCCGTTGCAATAATCACTCTGTATTGCTCTCCCTTGCCTATGGCTTCCATCTCTTTGAGGAAATCCTGTCTGTCTTTTATTTCTTTTTGCACTGAAACAGTTGAAAAGTCATTCTTCAGTGAATTCGAATACTCTTCTTAAAGGTAATATCTATGACGGCTGAGGACATACAAAATTGGCAACCCTTAAATTGCCTAATTAGTACAAGGAGACACTTCATAAAATTATTGGTAATTTGAAGAACAGTCATAGAGCATTGCTCCAAATGAATTCCTTGTAAATATGATAAATATGACTATTGTATTCTGAAGTTGTAACTAATCCAACCGCATTGTTTATGATAAAGCATAACTATATATGGAATGTCTTGAGATTGCTTTCTAAGAATAGCTAAGCTCATTACTCTATCTTTGTGTCTTAATCCTCTTGTACCGTTAGGATACCTTTAAGCCTCGGTTCTTACACGCCTCCGTTTCACCCATTTTACGAGTAAGTTGTTTAATAGAACTACAGACAATTGTATCGCCTTCTTCTTCGAATTTCCGGTAGTTGTCTAAATTCCAGCTTTCTCCAGGAAGCTACTTTTCTGAAACTAACAGTGAAAGGCAAGCTATCATTTATCTTCTGGGGTGTTCGGTGCTTGGCGTGTCTTGGTTCTGGCATCCCCAAGATGGAGACAGTTCTTCAGTATTTGTGCAACTGTCTGCTCAGCAAACTCTCACGTGCACTTACATTGAGCTCTTGTATTAAAGTTTCATATGATAGAGTTTCCATTATTTCCCCTTCTATTGTTTGGAAGGCAGTAAATGAACCGACGAAAATGGAATTGTTCTCTTGTATGTGGTTTGCTACGAATGTGTCTAGATAGCCAATAGTTCTGACTGAAGATATAAGATGAAAAATGATTTCGTGCAAGTGATCGGAAAAGAAAAAAATTGTGTTAGAAAAGAAGTTGAGAAAAAGTTAATGAGACAAAGAGTAAAGAAGGGAAAAAGAAAGAACAGTTAAAACCAAACGAGAGAGGGGCATAAAAAGAAAACGGACAGAGAGAGTGAACGAGATCAAGAATGCGCGAGAGAGAAAGAGAGAGGGGAGGAGGGAGAAAGGGATAAAGAGAACGCATTAAAATTTTATATACACATACTCCCCCCCAATCAAGACAATTATTACATAATAACACCGGCCTCCAATCACATTACAGAAATTTTACACTTTAGGTAGGTCATCCTACTCATAAACTATCTGTTGGACAATAACCTTGTGATCAAACCAAAAGCTATAATTAGAGAAGCCGAGCTGGGTCAAGCTATATGGCCGATTTTTAGGAAGCCTCGGCGAGCAATGTGCCGTGGCTCTAGGTGTTCACATCAAGAGGATCTTGTTAGCATCTTACTCGCCTATTGCAAAATGAATGCTTCTTTTTTCCCTTCTGATTACATGAAAGCTAGAAAGAAAAGGAGCGCACAAAAAAGCATAAATGTCGAGCGGGACATTAGTCACGAGGCTGGCCAGTGCCATTTTTACATGTGATATTTCGTAACAAAGGAACATGTAGAGGGGGAAGTGAAAACGAGAAAGAGAGAGAGGGAGAGAGAGAGAGAGAGAGAGAGAGAGAGAGAGAGAGAGAGAGAGAGAGAGAGAGAGAGAGAGAGAGAGAGAGAGAGAGAGAGAGAGAGAGAGAGAGAGAGCTCAACAGTCAACACATCTTAAGTCAAACACTAATTTGCTTGAAAGAAGCTGTACTCACATTCGTCAAATCTGTCCGGCAGAGGCGATAAAGGTTCGAGTCTTACTCGGATGTTTTTCATAGGAATTTTCGGTTGGTCTTCGCCGTACGCCATTATATTGGCCAGTTTCTCCTTCTCTCTTGCCGATCGAGTAACTGGAGAAAAGCATAATTTCGATTAACTTAGTCTAAACAATGCTGGTCAGTTGAAATCTAGAGAAGCAAGGCAATATCAAAGCATTAAGCCTTAAACTTAAAAAAGGGTAGGCCTATAAAAGTTTAAATCAGAAAACCACAGAAATACAGTATTGAGTTGGATCGAATGGTCGATTGAACTATTATCTCAGGCCCAGACACACATGATCAACAATTTAAAGTTTAAACAGAGTATGACATTCTGGACAGCACACTCAATATGAAAACATCAAGCTTCACTTTATTATGGGAGTAACTATTTACTCTCAAAAGGGGTGTATCTTAACACGAGCAGGATAGTAATTTACATTGTAGAATGGTAAGAGGATAGTTGTTGGCTCGCCCTAAAGGAAAGAGGGTTTTAAAGTACATAGCAGATCACCTTCTGTAAATGGTATTGTACGAGGACACGTACATTTTGTACAACATAAGCAGCCATTAAAATTTTGAGCTTTTGATCTCTTATAATAACAGGCAATTCTAAACACATACCGTTAATTACATTTATTCGCTATTTATAATAAATCATACATTTTCCGATATTTGAAACACAATTTTTCACCCTTCGCATGATTCTGCTCATGATAAAAAATAAATTAAAATTAATATCTGAGCTGCTCAGAATCTTCTCTGCCATGCCTTCAGATAGACTGTAGATCTCATTGCAGTAAACAAGAAGAGCCGACTTTTATAATATTGCTATGAAAGCGACACGTTATGTATATGATTATTCAGCAATGGATTTTATAAACCAAGCTGTTGGGAGAACTATGTGAACATTGCATTTGATCATCTTCATTATTGAAATAACACAGAATTGTTCTAAACAAATACCAGAGGATCTGAGAGCCCCCATATTCACTCTACAGCTTTCAAAATAAGTAGATTAGATGTACTCCTCAATCAACGGGTTTGCTTACCATTTAAATTAATGTATAATTCAACAGATTGCCAAATCTCAACCTCTAATATGCAGATAGGTAGAGTTAAAACACATATTTCTCATAACTTCAAATTAGTTTAAAGCACATTTACAGCTTCAGTTACTTCTCCTGCAGCGATAATTAATTTAATCATAGAAATCTGTTAGACTAATACTGACTGACAAAATTATTGCTTATAGGACTTAAAGACCCATGCGATCTCCTTAGGTTTATTCCCCTTAAAATGAAATTTAAATATATAAAGGCTTCCGAGCAGCCCATTTAGCTATCCTTAGCAACCACGCACGTCATCAAATTAGATGACAAAGCGACTGACGCCATTTTATCCTCTGTCAATACTTACATCCTCGGGGTGGTACATATTCTGGCTTCTCAAACGCACCCATTCTCTCCATTGTGTTTTTCGACCTGACGCCACCAGAATAAACCCTGGAGCACGGAAGAAAAACAATCAATTCCCTTGACGTTCAGACTATTTCGACAAAGGCATATGATGTATTTCCAACCCGACCCTCGATTAAGAGGTAAAAACTGAGAATGATTTATGAGCAAATTTCAAGATTGGAACCTTTGATAATGTAAATTGAAGAAAATGATCGAATAATAAACCTAATCTGTAGTCTTTGCCTTCAGACGTGCCAGAAGCAGTAAAACGGCACAAAAATGCAATTTTGGTAGATCTAATAATATTACTGATAATAAGTTATTTATGAAGGCATCTTTTACCGCGTCAAAGTTGTAACGAATAAGTAAATGTTATTAAGATTTTTAGTAAGCCGATGAGCATTGTTTTTTAAAATATAAAATAATGTAACAGAACCACGATAAAACATTCATAATGGAGTTGAATTTTGATATTAATGATCAAAATGTCGATGAAGATAAAGATGGCAATAATGATGACCGATGATTGATGACAATAATGAGTCGTCGATTATGCTAATTTAATGATGTTAGTTGTAGAAGTGATGGTGATGACAAAGACAACAGTGATGTTGATTGATGCATGAAATTTTACAAGAACGATAGCGGACAACGTCTACAGAAGTGGCACGACTCAAGATCAGGGTTTGATAATGAAAACATGTGCGATGTAGAACTTCTTTATGACCAGTTAAAGTTACAGATTTGAGATGCTGAAATATGTTCTAAATTTATTTGGATTTGAGGCGGAATTAAATGAACCTAGATGACATACAAATGAAAAGTATTATTAGAAATCTTATGCTTTTTTTTTCTTCATATTAAAATCTATGTTAGTGAAAAGTTTATCTGCGTCACGTCATACGAGGCATATTTTGGATCCGTCCAAGCTATATTAAAACATCAGTAAAAATCAATAGTCGCAATATATGATTATTAGATATATACATATTGCATTAAATTTCTTTCGCATTTCTGTAGGTGCCAAAGAAAACTTTGTTCAGTCACATGCTGGGCTATATTTTAATCAATTGACGTCAAAGGTCTGTTGTCTATGGCTCTTTAATCCTTTATGACTATAAACTGAGAATTGAATTTTTTTTTCATTTTTACTTTTTGCTCATTGAGAAAGTTAACTTGATACATCCGTTCAATTTTAGACCTGTGTTAAAAACCATGAAAGAAATAAGTCAATCAGTTGAACACAGAACACTTCAGATCTGTGGTGGTCTTGAGCTTGCGATGAGATCAAATGGGGCAAGGAATCTCATAAAGCAACTTTTGTATTTTTAATCGCTGTGCAAGAAATTACGATTTCTTATCCGATTAGGATATCTAGTCCATTTACTTTCGAGAAATGCAGAGGTAAAAAAAAATTATGCGAATGACCTCTATTTTTCTCAACAATTGGACATCATTTTGTAATTCTGTTTGCTTGCAAATATTCTAACTCTATATGGTCAACTCAAATGATGTAAAATATATTTACTCATGATCTTTGGACCAAAGTGGATCAAATAATAAATCCATTTTAATTTGAAACTGGAGAAAAAGAGTAAGAGCCGACTGAAATATTTTACAAACTTCTCAGCGATTTTCTACATAACTTTTTCTTTTTATAAAAATGATTTAAAGGTGATATTTCACTATCATCCATTTATTACCAATCACTCGCAATATTATGTGCATATTTTGTTGCATTTATAAAAAATTAAACATAAGTGACAGGTTTCCTGTCATTTTTTTTCCGCCCTTTTACGAAATTGATCTCAAAGAATGTATAGACCGATAGATTGCTTAACTCAGACTTTTTCAAATGGCATGTTTAATGCACTCCTCCAAGCATATTATTATTTTTTTTTTTGTGCATAATACATAATTTTAAACCCAATTTCATTCTTTTTTTTTTCTTTGGTTTACAATTTTGCAACAAGCGTGATATGAAAATAAGTAAGAAAAATGTATGATATTAGCGGAGCAGCTATGTGACTGCGATTTCACCTGTTATCTCTCTCTAACCCGGAGTATAATGATTTCCTGAGGGCCAACAGACAAAGACAAATCATGCCATTTCCTGGAGGCCCATTGACAGCTCGTTTGGACTTTTAGAAAGTAAGGCGGCGTCTCGATAAGTGTGATTAGGCTTTTTTCACAAACTGCCGGGCCATCGGAAACAAAGCCCCTGAAAATCTTACATTGACGTCAATAGGAACCAAATTAACCATTAAAGCAGATAAAATCTCCAAACTGATTTTATAAACATACTTCCTGGAGGCTGTCTGACATAAAACATAGCAGTGTGGTATCTAAGAAAAGGGGAAGAAAACAATAAACAATTTTGAACCCCCACACACACACACACACAAAATTTTAAGAAACCATCGTGGTGTTAATAAATTATTGAGAGAGATCTCAAAAAAACGTCTCCATTTTTCTGTCAACACAAACAAGCTTCTTTCTCCTGGAGGGCACACGAAGTACTAAGACAACGGTTCCCTTAATTGCGGCGGTTTAAGAATTTTATTATGGGGCGAAATTTTCACTTGCTGATCGAAACGTCGTCCAAAATAACCCTACGATTTAACTGCTTCATTAAACTACAGAGAAAAGACATTCACTGAATGTATCATTTAAAATCATTGGCGTACCCACTTCCATACTTAAAAAAAGGTTTAAAATGTGCTTACTACATTTATCATAAAACTGGATTAAGTGTTGCGTAACCTTTTAGACATTCCTCTTTCTTATCTATGAGGGATATTTTAAAAGTACATGTTGTTCGATCATGCATAGCACATTGCTTAGTCAAGCGCGGGGACTCTTCAACTGTCTAATGGCTCGTAAGGTAAATCTCGTAAATTGCTCTGAGCTCCTGATGAAGCGAGGTCTAAATGCAATCTGCTCAATATAGATAATAGATTTAGAGGAGGCAAACCACTGGGTTAATATAAGTAAGAATATATATATATATATATGGGTCTATGCACACACAAAGGTTAAAAAAAAAGAATTTACGGTTAAAAAAAAAACCCTCCACACACACACACACATCTAGACAACAACCTACACAACTTACGGACTAGGGGTATTAAATGAATTCTAAATGAAATGGCTCTTTTAAAGGACAGATGCATGCGCTATAGATATCTTCGAATATGAAGTTGATTTGCAGCAAATGACTTACTTTGGGTTCAGCACTTTGGGTGGGGATGCCTGAACTTTGGGCGTTCTGTGATCAATCTTGGATGTGGTCGGTGGGACTCTGGATGGCAACTGTCCACCACCTTGGAGGAAAAAAAAGAGCAATCTTGTTGATAACAATACCTGGAAATGAAAAAAAAATTGCGAAGCCCATGAAAAAGTTACCGATGAAGCAGTGGGAAAAGTCAGATTAGTTGATTTTTTTTTTAAATATATGGGTGTAAGCAGTTGAAGACCACGAATATTGCGCTTTTATCAAGTCGTATAGCACTACTTTAAGTCAACTAAAACTTGATTCTACAAATTCCACACAATGCATTGTGAAAGAACTTAAGCATTACTCGATGACAAACAGCAGAAAACAAGCTTTACCAAAATACGAGTCCAGCAATGATTTCATCTTAATCATGTATCTATATGTCTTTTCCTTTCTTTTACGAAACATTTTGGTCCTTTTAAATGAAGCAAGGTATGTGTAGACCAGGAGCCATTCTTCAAAATATAGAGCAAGTGTAGAGAATGAACAGTTTTAATTGTTATATTTTAGTGGCAGTTTTCTTACTGTAATCTTTATGTTGTGTCTATGAAAATACTTGAAGGAAAGTTAAGCTTGACATGGAAGTGCAGTCAGATTTTTTAAAGTGGTCGTCCGCGAAGCTTCTCGAGAATACCTTCCGCAGGAAAACAATGAAAGGATGGGCGAAAAATGAAACCCCTAGGGATTATTAACACCCACACCATGATTAGCTGCTAAAATCACTAACCCTGGATTGTTTCCGACTGCCTCAGAACAACAAAAGAAATGACCTTAGTAAAATTAGTTGAGATCATCTACAAATGCAGTTTGCAACTGGACCGTACTAGATCTAGTTCATCAGATTCTAGGGGCAAACGTTTAAACGAACTGGCGACGAATGACGTCTATGCTCTTTTTATTTTTAACTGTTTCCCCCGGCGCCATACTAATCATCGGATGTTTGTAGGTGTATCCATACAAAACTTATGTGATGTCATGTACGTTATGTGGTTAATTTAAATACGATCTCCAGTTTTCTTCCTCACTCAGTTGACCTGACTGTTGCTTACCCGATGCATTGCCAGAAATAACCGGAATATTTATTGATAGACATTTTTTGATTGCGCTTTTTTGCTTCCCAAGCTCATAATAATAAAAGTAATGACCTGCGTAAAAAACAGCAACTGATAATTCTTATCTCGAACGACACCAGTTAAAACAATTATATAATAGTTTTGGCCTCACAATTTTAGCTCTGACTTCAATCCGTTTTTAACGCCGAGAGCCATCTGGAATTATGTTTGCAGATCATTTTTATTCACAAGGATTTGAGTATGAAGTCAGACCATTGCATTACAACCATGCTTGGCAGTAAAATGGATGCCCCGCTTATCCTTTTAAACGCGGTTGCAAATTGATTATGATGCTTAAAACAATATTTTGATTTCAATCTGGTTTGTATACTCTGCCTATTAAATTCTTTTATCAAAATTGGCAGGACGTGCACTTCGTCAACGAATCGCTTGTCCGAACTCTCAAGCACGATGGAATATCATACGAAGCCATTTCTTTTTTCTTTCTCTCTCTTTTTTTTTTTCGTCGGTATAACGCATCTAAAGATGATACCAATACTGAGCTGGCTCTTCTCTTCCTTTTTTTACTCGAGGTCAAAGACATTGATAGTAAAACAGATCCCTCACACCACATTAAATAAAATAAATAAAATTAGTCTGCAGGGTCAAAAAAATTGCGTTAGGCCCATACGGGAAGACAAATTTTAAAGTCTTAACGTAAGTAATGAAAAAAAAAAACCGTTTATCTATCAATATTACAGCAGAATATAAATAATGCCTGATACTGCTGAGAGGCTACAGGATATGCCTACACATATGCATGACAAAAAGGCTGGCCTCATATTAAAGCAGATGCAGAGCTGGCGAATCTCACCTACGCTCATACGACGCTGTCGTCATTCTTCAGAACAAACTCTGATAAATTCGATGTGAGTAAAATTTTGACCTGTGGCAACCTAGACGGCCCCAAAAAGACAATCCTCTTGTCGGAGAAACTAATATCCGCCATCTTATTGGAAAAATGAGAAAAATTTCAATCTGTGAGGATGGAAACAGTTTAAAAGTTTGTAATAACAATTAATGTTCTTTCATATTAAAAAGGTTTCGCCACGGTGGCCAGGCTGATAAATTAAGCTGCTGGTGACTGACACAGTTTAGCGTATATTTTTTTTGTCGTTGTAAAAAGAAGGTTCTTTACGATAAAATTCAAGAGAGATATTGGTTTTTTTTAGATACCTTATTTTTATCGATTTAAAACCTATTGCTATTAAAGCAGCATTAAGATTATAATTATTTGCCACACGCTTCAACAAATGTTATTACAATCTCATTAAACTCATGTTAATTGGCTGAACAAAATCGCGGTGGAACACATGACGAGAACTGCTTTATGTTAAAACTGTGCTAAGTCAAAATCAATAACTTAATTAGCTAACTGTCATTTATTGACTTCCCGTTTCTCTTTTCATCTCCTTGAATATCTCTCTCATTTCCTTAAGAACATGGTACTTAAAGTTTTTCAATTGACACTCTTACCCCAATCTCATTCTGTTATACTCTGGAGTTTTGTTTATCTATGTGCTTACAAGTTTGTACATAAATGTTTTTCCACGCCAGCTCTAATATGCAATGGTTTAATTTTCGTTTTTTTGCATTATTTAAATGCAGACTTAGGCTTGTTTTGAAAAATAAATGCATCGAAACTTATTTAACTCATAAGTCACGTTATATATATAGCCATAGTTACTAAAACATTGCTGCCTGTTAAGCAATGATAACAAGTGTTCCTTGCAAAAATTAGGTTAAAATCTCTTTTTATTTTCATGAACTCTTCCTTGCACTTGAAAAAGCTTCCGGGGCAAAGCAAATTTTGCATTTGATCAGTTTATTTAGTGGCACCCAAACACTGGTCACAATTATTCATAGGTAAGGAATATTACAGTTGAGTCTTATTTGCTTCTCTCTATCTCTCAATGTCAAAGACTTTCTGTAGTAGGCTAAGAGATGCTAAGGAGGATTCGAATTAAAAAAAAAAAAATATGGGTATTATAATAAAATTGAGCGCAGGTATATTTTGAACAAGGTCTATTGTGAGAAACTAATTTAAAGATGAAGAAATGCTCTTAAACCAGTGAATCAAAAAAAAAAAAAAAAGATAATACAAATAAATATAATTATCCTGCATCAAGGTTTTGCTCTTATGTCGTTTTAACATTAAATGCCTCTCTTTCTGTAAAACAAAACACACCAATATCTCACCTCTAAGTGTTTTTTCGAGGTGTCTTTGTTGAAAGCTTGTAAGTTTAGATTCTCTCATCATGTCTGAAATTATACCGTGCAAGAAAAAGAACATGTGTCAAAGTCAATGAAAACCAAAACAAAGAATTCATTCACTATTTCTATTCATACAAAAGATAAAACTTTTATTATTTATTTATTTCATGTTACTTTATGGCATAAAAAATGTACAATGCAGCAAGGTCTTGCTGTTCACTTTGTATCTGACGACCTCTCTACTGCTGTTTTGTAGGACATACATTACTCTTTTGTATGTGTTAAAGTTATAGACAATAATTTAAAATTTGATGAACTCATAAGAAGTTTGAATGCATGTTAATTTGTTAAAACTTTCATTTTGTTCCTCTTCGACAACAAAAACAAGCAAAACAAGTAAATAAATAAATAAAAACAAAACAATTGACCAATACAATTTTCCTTCCTCATAAAAAAAAAACTATCATGGCATGTGATCCTCAATGACACGAAGCTAAAAATAATGCTATAATTCTGATTCACTATCAGGCAGTTTGATTATAATTTTGATTAAATAAGTTGAAACAATCTGAGGGTTTCCAAGACTCACATTATCTGTTAGAAAAATAATTTTGGTTTGATCTGTATTACATCGTTAGCTTTCAATATAGATTGCATTTAGTTTAAATTTAATTATTTCATTTTCAGCATCAGGCTGTCTTTGTGAAATATATTTCATCTCTTATCTTCAGGCCTGAACAAAACTTACAGTTTAGCCCGAAAAAAAGCTCTTAAAAAAGAAAACAATATTAAGCTTGTAAACAATCAGAAAAGATCAAATATTTTTCTTATTATATTATATTTTTTTAAACCATAGTTTGATCAAATATATTTTTTTTAAGCGTCATTGCCTTCATAAAAGTGTATGAATGCTATAAAAATTATTGAGTTCTGCCAAATTTAGACTTAATGGAGCGTGAGTTTGCAGAGAAGAAAGGAAAATATTTACTCTCCTTGAAGCAAAATATTTCACAACTCTTTATGATATTGATTAGATTAAAAAAATATGACTTGTAACTTTTGTTTGAAGCTTAGAATTATTCGGGCCTTAACTAAAATTGCAGTTACTAAAGTAACTAATACCATGGAAATTGAGTATAATCCTTGAGGATAGGAATAAAAAATAAAAAGGAGTTATGGAAAGCCATCATCATAAAGTCATTTTGTTTTGGACTCAGGATATAAAAAATAAAAACAACAACTTGGCAATAAAATATTGACAGCCTACTAACGATTTAAAGGGGGAAAAATCTCTCAAGACTTTTGAGCCAAGCAAGTTATGGGCTACAGTATAAATTGGCAAAAGAGGATTTAGAATGTAGTAATGGTAGCCTATTTTTTTAAAAACAAAGTTTAGATTCTGAACCTAGATTCTCTTTTCTTGATCCAGAATAAACTAGTCCTCATTCAAAGTGTGATAGAACAAATCTAGATCCAGGTAAGGTTACAAATTTTGATTTATCAATTGCCATTCAAATAAGTTTCAGTTGAAGAATAGCAAAAGATATGTGCCTAGAGCTCAGCTGCGCTTGGTTGATGTACCTACGTTCATTATCCCAAGAGATCTAGATCTAGATCTATATGTAGAGTAAAAATTTTTTTGAAATATTTTCTTTTGTTTAATTTTTGTAAACTATACTGTAACTGATAAAAAATTGTATTCGATTCTTAGTTTGCAGACTAAGGTGAACAAACGCAAAAGTTGCGATCTGTCTCACTTAGATCTAGGCTAAATATAGCCTAGTATCTATTCTTCGAAGAGATATGTAGATATAAATCTAGATTCTACAACGAGGCGAAGTATTTACTCAAACAATGTAGGCTCTAAACAATTTCATTGCTTAGAAAAAACAGACACATATCAGTATATATTTACCTTTGAGCAAGTCATGAGTCTGTTTACTGTAAACGACTTGCGGCGAATTCCAGAAACCTCCCTGGCCCGACATTTTGACGCTTTCTCTGCTGCTAAGGTGTTGTTTCCGGTGTCAACAATCGTCGTTTCCAGATATATTGTACCTTTTCGGTGTCCTATTTTTTACTACTCAATTTTTCGAATTGGTGATGGTAATTATGCCTTTTTCTTTTTCGTAAAAACATGAAAATAATTTTGTAAAAAATCTTTATTTTAAAAGCAAAAATCAACACAGAAGCATTTTAAACTTGAACTTGTGTGCTACGTAAGGAAGTTGAATGTAACAAAATGATTTCAACGCGATAAAGCACAGCTCTAACAACATGCTCTCATTTTTTGAGGTGTCATTTCTCACTCTTTTGATTTTGGTGGAAGCAATAACACTATAATAGGGCTTATCAAGTTTTCGTAAAATATCGATCTTTTATGTTGCTTCTTTTGAAGTAATGACTTCTTGTATTCATTGGTTTATTAAGATCAATTAATTGATTTCCTCATTTTCAAAAGACTATCTAGGTTTAAAAAAGAGACATCTATTCCAGTATGGGTTTAAAGAAGAAAATTTTAATATATCGTAATAAAGTCAAGTTTTCAGGAAGTTTTGATTCGCTCCATTAGTTTGCAGCTTTGTAAACCAGTTTTGGTTCGATAATGGTTTAATGATTACTTTATGTCTGGTTGCAAAAGATAATTTCAGCAAGCACTCAATAACAGGAGTCTGCCTTAAGCTAAATAACACTGGTTTTTCTATTAGCATTAAATATACTTATCAAACATAACTTGCAGCTCTTTTTTCAGTTACTAGCCTTAGAACTAATTATTCATTTAATTCACAAAATTTTCAGTCATGTAATTTTCTTTCAATTATTTTAAAGGGTTCCGTTGGCCTACCTACGGAATTTCATTCTTAGGCCGAGGCTACGATGCCAACAGTTGTATAGAACTTCATCCATAAAAAAAAACAACGACGAAAAAAAAAAGACACCAACAACAACAAGGAAAATCAAATAAAACAAAAATGACATTAGGCGCACGAAAATTGTCGTGATTTAGTTTATCTGATAAATTTACAATACCATTACAGTGCAGCCTAACAAGAAAATCAATTAAGTTCAGCTTTTATTAAGTTTGCAGCTTTTCAAAACTGTTATGTTTTCCTTTTCGCCTCTTTTCTCCTTTTGTAAACTATAATGCGCTAGAATATGACATATAAAAATTGTCTTTCACTAGATCTAGGTAAATTTGGTCGGCTTTATAGTTTAGATTTTATCTCGTCACGAAATATATATCTATATCTATATCTATCTATCTATCTATCTATCTATATCTATCTATCTATCTATCTATCTATCTATATATATATATACATATGTATATATATATGTGTGTGTGTGTGTATATATATATATATATATTTATTTATAAAACCCTGCAATGCAGACTCATCTCGTTAGGCTTACTGTAAGAACGTAGTATAAGCGATAGATTTCAAGATAGAAAGAAAGAAAGAGAGACGGAGATAGAGAGAAAGAAAGAGAGAAAGAGAGAGAGAGAGGGAGAAAGAGAGAGAGAGAGAGAGAGAGAGAGAGAGAGAGAGAGAGAGAGAGAGAGAGAGAGAGAGAGAGAGAGAGAGAGAGAGAGAGAGAGAGAGAGAGAGAGAGAGATCTATTACAGAATAGCAGAGGCGATGCTTTCTATCAATCTCATTTCGGAAATTCAACCCGATGTCATTGAGGATGAATGCAGCACAAGAAAAAATAGGACCATGATTATTTACCTCCAATTTTATTATTTCTTCCAAAAATATAGCTATGTACGATCTCTGATATCATGCCATAGTATTTCTTTTTAGCCAAAGAAAACCATTTTCATAGTTTTAAATCCCCCCGCACACACACACACTCTTTGCCTTATTATTGACTTCTCCCTATCTAGACATTCATACTTTTACTAACACATCCAAAAAAACAACAACATTAAGATATAATATACAACAAGCAGACATTGATAAACTGACGTCCATTTTGTATCTAACATGTAATGAGTTTCAAGATAAAAATACATTGGAGCTGGGATTTGATAAAACAGTTAACAAACGGATTGCTGATCGAGGTGGATTTTTCTTTCGAAACTTTTCAATCAATCAATCCATCAGTACATCAACACAATCAAAACTCATGACATATTTTGGCAAAATATACAATTTGCTTTAGTATCGGCATGCACTTACTTTAGGCTCGATCATTTGACCACTAATTGTAGACTATGAGACATTGAGTGGATTCAATAAGACTTGTGTATAATTTAGCATAAGGTAATTATCTTAGTACCAACTGCAAAACCGTCTACTCACATCGATCTGTCTCACAGAGGCGCACAATAGACGCTGTAATGTTGCACCACCGATAAATTGAGAAATGTAATTGTTTTCTTTCATGTACTGTAACCATTACTGGTTTACACAGGTTAGAGCACTATGAAGTAAACACAATCTAAAAATAAGCCTGTGTTTTTTGTCATTACATCCTTTGAATTACTGTTATTAAAGTACCTTTTGCCCTATGTGCAAGTGTCAGATATTGAAATAAAAAAAAAAGCGAGTGGGCTGTTTGAATCAAAACATCTTAAATTGTTTAATTTTAACTAGGCAAGAACCTATCAGGACCAATGGTTGGCATCGGTAAAGAGGAAAACCGAATAAAGATTGCGTTTAACGTAAATTAATTATGTACAAAGACGTAAAGAGATTCGATACGTTAAGCACATCTATTGCATCCTTATTTTGGCTTCTTTCAACAGTTTTGTCCCTTTTTTTAAAGGTCTAAAAATTATTACTAATTGAAAAAAAAAAACCCATTGAAGTGTAACATACGACTTCATTCAACATTTGATCTTTTCTTTTTTGTATTAAAAAAAAAGCAAGAGTAAGTAGAGTTTTTTTTTAATTTTTTTTTTTCAAAATCAGCTTCGAGCAGTAAAGTTCGAACTTTTTCACTTTTAAATAATGAATTGACCAGTGATAGTCAATCGAATAAAAAGAATAATTTTATCTCTTTTCAGGTAAAATTGTCTTACTTTTTGCGAACTGATAAATTCTCGGATGGAGAAAAGAAGAAAGAGAAGGGCAAAGGGCGGAGAAGATGAGAGACAGGAAGAGTGAGAATAACAGAGAAAGAGAGAGAGAGAGAGAGAGAGAGAGAGAGAGAGAGAGAGAGAGAGAGAGAGAGAGAGAGAGAGAGAGAGAGAGAGAGAGAGAGAGAGAAGAATGAGGAGGGAAAGCGAAGGAAAAAATCGGAAGAAGAGGAGAAAATAAAGATATCATGACAACAGAAATAAACGAGAAAGTGGTAAGAGAGAAGGACAATGAGTAAACAATAAAAGGGAGAAAAAGTGAGCAAGAAAGAGAGACAGAAAGATATGAAGACAAAGAAATAGATCGAGAAAGAGGAGAGAGAGATGGAGAGCGAGTGAGAGAGAGAGAGACAGGGAGAGAGAGAGAGAGAGAGAGAGAGAGAGAGAGAGAGAGAGAGAGAGAGAGAGAGAGAGAGAGAGAGAGAGAGAGAGAAAGAGAGAGAGAGAGAAGATGAAGAAAAAAAGTAACATAAAACATTATCATCATCATCATCATCATCATCATTTTTATCTCCACTAAGTTTTTCAGGGCACCAAAGAAAACGGCAACACCTTAATGACAAAAGAGCGTTAAGAGTAAAATTAGTTCGCTCTCCATTAGCCACATCCTCCCTCGCGCGTGCGGGAAGGACTCACTGCGAGTGAGGCTCCGAGCACAACCCATAGGAGACTAATCCCTCCTTCATACAGCCCTATATAAGAAAGTCTAGCAAAGTTTATCGCTTTGAAAAACTGCAGGACTCGATATAAAAGAACAGAAAAAAGCAAAGAAACCAAACCAATTCTTTCTTGAAACTAATTCCATTTATCCTTACAATAGGCCACCATCACAATTTCAAGGATTAAAAAAAAAAACCAGAAGAATGAATTGAAAACATTTTGATACAGAAAAAATAGTGAAAGAATTGTAAGAATAAGAAGCCCAAGTGAAACAAATAAGTAAAAAAAAAAAACAGACCAAAAGAACATTTTAGCTGTGTAAGGATAAGTCTTGACAATTTTTCGAAACTTTGGACTCTACACATGTCTTAAACAAATCAAATTATTTAGAAGTGTTAATAGTTTGTTATTGTCGAACACTGCGCAGTGCATGCTAATTCCTACAAGAACTAAGACACTACAAAGCGATGAGCAACGAGATGTCTAATATCAGTTCTGTGAGTACCAACCAGTGTTGTCTATTTAATCAGCCTGTGATCGCGTAACTAAAAAAGACCGTTCGAATTAAGATATCTGCCTATCTATCTATTATGTGTATAATTATATACAGAGTGAGAGAGAGAGAGAGAGAGAGAGAGAGAGAGAGAGAGAGAGAGAGAGAGAGAGAGAGAGAGAGAGAGAGAGAGAGACAGACAGACAGACAGACAGACAGACAGACAGACAGACAGACAGACAGACAGACAGACAGAGACAGCGACAGAGTCAGAGAAAGAGATAAAGCATAAATTGTTAATTCTTTTGTAATTTTATCAGAGAGAGAATGAATTTCCAACGCAGTCCAATTTTTTCTGTTATCATAAAGATTAATGTGTTACTGTTTATATTATTCGTGTCACCAAGAGTTAAATTTTGCTTAATGATGTGCACTTTATTTAAGATTTAAAACCATACTTTTGAGTCTCACATTCTTTGTTGAATTGGCGACCAAGCCAATCTGTTAATAAGCTTTATGGGCTTAAGCATGTGACCCAATTAGAATCCTAGAACGTAAAAAAAAGCACTTGGCCAAATACTTATGTTACAGATCAGGAATATTATTTTTAAACATAATTGCTACCAAAAGAATCTCGCAAAAGTAAGAGTTTTGAATCTGCGACAACAGAACTAGTAAGACAATTTGTCATGTGAAATGCAAGTTGACAGACGGATATACTACCGGTTGAGTGAAATTAATGATTTATCATCCTTGCATTACTTGTGTGTACAGATCTAACCAGAGACACATTTTGCTTGTTTGTTTGCTTGATTTGTGGTCATTTTAGAGTTTTCTTACCAGCGAGCACGTTTATTATTATATTTTTCAGTTTAATCCAGCTTTCAACATTAAATAGTCACTTGAATGTTTATCTATTAATTATGGCAATAGGTTTTTGTACAGAATCTCTATAGAAAATGTTATATAGTTTAAGAATTGAACCCTCAAAGCTTTAGCATAAATTTGCAAAACAAACTTTTTAAACAAAAAGCGATACCTACTGTTAGGTGTGTTGTGTGCCCTGTTATAATCACAGTCCATTGGTCGGTTTTTGTAAATTTAAAGTATGTTAATGTGAAGGGCTATTCAATTCCCTGATAAAATGTTAATAGGTGTGGTTTTGATTAATCCAAAGAAACACCACACTTTTATTGTCATGAGAATGTTTATTTAAAGTATAAACTATAAACGTAACTCACTTCTACCGACATGCGATATTAAAAACAAATAAATTCTGGGTGGTCCACATTTTGAAAATTCAATAATCAGAGCTTTTCTTGAGTGCTATAATATCCCGGCAATAATAGAGGCTTTTGTGAACTGCAATGACTTTACGCTGTTTTAAATACACGAAGCACTTGAATCTTTTTTTCATGTCATCAAAGTCTTATCCTCTCAAAAGGCTTGATTAGTCAAGCAAGACACACGCCTTTAGAATGTTATTGAATCTGACTGCTATTTAAACACAATCATATTCTTTTTATCCTCTTCCCTCCTAGTTTTTATATTTTGCTGATAGAGTACCTTTTTCTCCACTTTTACCTTTCAACCATCTCTTTAAGTTATTTTCCTCTACCATTTTCCTCCCCTTCCCTTTTTATATCATCATCGCCATCTTTATCATCATCATCATCATCATCATCTTCATCATCATCATTATCATCATCAATCATCGTCATCATCATCCTTATCATCCTCATCATCATCATCATCGTCTTCATCATCATCATCATCCTCACCCTTATCCTCATCGTTTCAACGATGTGTCCACAGGTATTGCTCTTTTTTTTATTGTCTACGTCAGGACATAACGCCCGTAATCGTTCTTCCTCTTGTCGTGTCCACAGGTATTGCTCTTTTTTTTATTGTCTACGTCAGGACATAACGCCCGTAATCGTTCTTCCTCTTGTCGTGTCCACAGGTATTGCTCTTTTTTTTATTGTCTACGTCAGGACATAACGCCCGTAATCGTTCTTCCTCTTGTCGTGTCCACAGGTATTGCTCTTTTTTTTATTGTCTACGTCAGGACATAACGCCCGTAATCGTTCTTCCTCTTGTCGTGTCCACAGGTATTGCTCTTTTTTTTATTGTCTACGTCAGGACATAACGCCCGTAATCGTTCTTCCTCTTGTCACCATTTTAGATCCCGCTAGACTGAATCAAACCACTCTCTGCACAGTGTAGTTTTCTGCATTTTCAACACATTTTTTTTTATCCAGCCTTCTTGTAACGCTCGATACAGACGCTGTATTTAATGATAGATCTTTACATAACTTCAAAGTGATCGCCTCGACGACTTGACAACAGTGCCTCGACCTCCTGTCCATGTTGTGTGCTAAGATAGAGAACAACCTCCTTAAAAATTAATTTAATCCATGAGATTGTCTTTTCATTCAATTTTCTTGGTAATTTGTTTGGGAAAGAATTTGCATACTCACTGCTCTAACCTTTTGCCTGAATGAAAAATAGATATTGTGAATAATATTCAAATCTTTGAAAAAATATCGAGAATATCAGCAAAAACCATGGACAAATTACCCCCCCCCCCCTCACACACACACACCAAAAAAAATCTTTACATAAGAAACAACACAAAAAACAACAACAACAACAACAACAACAACAACAACAACAACAACAACAACAACGACAAAATATAAAGATAATCATCCCTTTGGAAAGCAAGTCAGAATAATTTCATGAGCGCACCGGCGAACCAAAGGAGTTTATTCTTGATAGTGGAAATTCAATATCTCTCAAAATTTCTTTGGTTTTAGTCACTGGTGTATAAAGCCACAGGGTTTATCTTAGGGCAGCTTGTAAAGGCCAAATCATTGGCTCCTACAGTGGTAGCCAGCACCGACGTCCTCCACCTTGTACACCATCATAGTGTCAGCTCCACCAACATCCCAACGGCATTTCTGCTCGCAGTCCGGCAAGTCTACCATACCTTGACCTAGGCGAGAAATAAATGAATATATTTAGGTTCAGGACGAGAGAGGGATAGGCAGAGCTAAGAGAAGATAGAAAGATATATATGTGTATATATAATATATATATCCGAAAGAGGGGGAGAAAAAGGCATGGTTGAGAGAGAGAGAGAGGGAGAGAGAGAGAGAGAGAGAGAGAGAGAGAGAGAGAGAGAGAGAGAGAGAGAGAGAGAGAGAGAGAGAGAGAGAGAGAGAGAGAGAGAGAGAGAGAGAGAGAGAGAGAGCGTCGATCGAATATTATGCTGACAATGATTTGTGTGTTAATGCTGAGCTTCTTACTGAGCGCAAATTGGATGGGAAACTTATTAATCAAAAAGGTTTAAGATTTTACAAACTAAAACTGATGTTTTTTTTTTTTACACAGAATTGTACTGTCAACGTGAGGTATTTAAATTAAAACGCTATCTTTCACCACAGACAGGCCATGCATGAAGTTCTCTACTTTCATCTACACAAGAAATAAATATCAAAGCGTTGAAATGGTTAATGGGTTCTGCTCATCAAATCTAGGTGAAATTAGATTAAAAAAATAATAAGCTTGTCTTAATCAGATCACTTAGCAAAACACAACTGACAAGGGTTGCACACGATCCCCGCATCTCCAACCTGTGTAACGGGTGCTGGAAACAATTCCTAAGTGATGGGCAATTAAATAAGTGAGTCTGAAAGAGTAAACTATTGGGATTTAATTGAATAATTAATGATCGCAGAATATTACTTCAAACGAAAGAAATTCATTCCAAGAACTACTCATATTTGGAAGATCTTCATTCACGCCAACTCTTTTGTCCTTTTTTTTTTATAAAACGGGGAAAGGCAAAGGTTGCAAAACCTTTGCAAATGCAAGTTGTATTTTTTAGATGGTTATTTGTTGTCTGAATATAAGTATACATTGAACGCACCAATCAATGGGTCCATTAAATAACAAATAGCAGAAAGATATAAACTTTTTTAAACAACTGGTATTTGGATCAAAGACTGTATGTTTTGTTATTCGGACCAAAGACTGTATGCGATTTTTTTCACAGAATTAAGAACAAAGGCATAAAAGAATGCTCTATCTAGTAGTAGAAAAAATTAAGCAACAACAACAACAACAAAAAACCAAACAAACCAAAACCAATTATGAAAACAATAAAAACAAAACAATGTAAAAAACTGAACAAAAAAAAATCATGATATAGCAATTTAAAGCCTTTCTTCCGTGCCGTTCTTAACCTTGCAGTTTGGTTTTTCTAAAGCTTGCCTTGCTACTTTTTTTGACAATGTGGAGTACTTTCAGGTTTTACTTACTGTAATTTAAGTCTGCATCATCACCGAAATAACATTCGCCGTAGAATTCCACGCCGAAATATTTTTTGCCAAGTGCTACTGCCTCTTTACCGCAAAATTCGCCAATTATTTGATAAGCATCCTGATCAAACATTCAAAAATACATTAATAACTATTAAAACTTTCAAAGGTCTAAAATATAATACATATCAAAAATGGTAAAAAGGATGACAAATATTAAAACAAAATAATGATAATGATGATGCTGATGATAATAATAATAATAATAATAACAGTAATAATAATAATAATAATAATAATAATAATAATAATAATAATAATAATAATAATAATAATAATAATAATAATAATAATAATAATAATAATAATAATAATAATAATAATAATAATAATAATAATAATAATAATAATAATAACTTTTCAAGGTTATGTACAAAACGCTTTCACCATTAAAGAAAGTTTAGAAGTACTAATGCATTTGAAAAATAAACAAACAAAATTGAATTATATAGGTCACCACAAACGGTAAAATAATTACAAAATTTTGATTCCTTGATTTGTAAAAAAGAAACCTTTTAGTTTTTGTTTTAATTATTTCCGTCAGAAGATGCCACAAAATAGTCTAACTGCTGCTTTTTTTAATTCGTTCTTCATGTGATTCTTTTTTGCTAGTTTTAATTCAAAATATATTACAAATTAACACTTGACAGTATAACTAAGCTATAAAGATTTACGATTAATAACCAATTAATAGAGGAGCTGTTTGGACACACTACGGAACTTTTCAGTGTCTTTAGGCGGAGTTAAGGAAAAATCAATAACAGGCTATCGTGACGACGCTGCTTGAAACAATTCCACGAGAAAACATTTTAGTACTGAACTTGAATAGAAGTATCTAAAGTAGGGATGGGGAGAAAAATCTTTAGTGTTTAAAGAGCGAAAAAAAACAAGAACAGAGGAAGCCATCTAGTCAACCCCTTTTTTAAAGAAATTGTTCTAAGTAAACGTCAAGAAAAGCACAGCAAAAGAAAAAGGAAATCAGGTTGAATCAACAGAAAGGATTGAAGAGCTCAGTTTTAGATAACGTTAGCACGGCTTAGAAAAAGGCTTTGGGTAGAAGTGGTCCAAAATAAGTTTGCCCTTGGTGGAATTTTAAACCCAGACCTATATAGAACGTCGGTACCTGCCGCCTTGCCTCTCTAATGATAACATGGCTAATAGCAGATCGACACTGCGAGCCTTTAAGAGGAACTTTGGAAGAGATAATATTTACCCAATTTTACTGCGTTAACTTGAAAAGGAAGACTTCAAGCGAAAATAGAGAACCTAAAAGATCCCATCAGTTTAGAAATGTCAAATTTTGACCATTAAGCATTTCCATATTAGGTCGATGTGATTGATGACTACTACAATAACTGTAGCAAAAAACATCAGACGCAATTAGTGATCGGATACAAATAAAAAAATAAATACGATTCGTTCGGAGACAAGAACCAAATCTCATGATAATAAAAAGGTTAAATGACAAAGTTATGTCATCATGTATAGGAAAAAACCAGTAGGAGAATGCTACTATTTAAGAAAAATGAAAAGGAGGAGTAAGAAAAGGGGAGAGAGCAGGAAGAACACGAGGAATAAAAAATGGATAAAAGTTAGAATAACAACCTGAAACTTGCGGGAAAAATAACAATAAAAACATTACTTAGTTTGACAGTTAAATTTAGAGTGTAAGAAAACCTCACAGCCGTGCAGTTCCACATTTCCCATAGGATGTTGTATCCGACGCCATCCCTAAAGTTGGAGAGGCTGCGGTAAGGAAGGACGTTGCCGATGAGATCGCCTTGGCTCTTGTAGCATCCCTGGGGCACAGCGATATGTCGGTGATCAACCGCTGACAAAAATAGAAAAGTTTTAATGCAGAAATATTTCATTTTTCGAGCCTTTATAATGATCTCTCTTTCTCATCCCTTCTCTCTTTTCCGCTTCCTATTTCTCTCTCTTTCTCTCTCTCTCTCTCTCTCTCTCTCTCTCTCTCTCTCTCTCTCCCTCTCTCTCTCTCCCCCCTTAATTTTTATTTTAAGGACGCCTGCATATTATTATTTTGATTATCCTCACAGCTCCTCTGAAACCATTCTTCTGGTGCAATTTGAAAACATAACTGGCATGAGTCGTTGTGGGATTCATATTTCTCGTTTCTTTTAAGCAGTCAAACCACATTAACAACTTTCTAAGAGAGACACTAGTAATAAAAACAACATTAGTAATAAAAAGTTTAAAAAAAACCAGTAAGAGCTCACGATGAAAGGAGGGCATGAGCAATAAACTTTTTTTTACCACGAAAAGGAACTTCAATTTACAAATTGAGCTTTCAGCTTTCATGTTTCGCTATATTTAATATCCAATGAACTTCTATCAAAGAACTGGTTTTGGACAAAAAAAATTCGTCTTTAGTCTTTTTGGTATTTTTAAAGAAATACAATACTCACTGTAAGTTCTGGAGCAATCGTGACATTGAGTTTTGGGTGTACACTCTGAAGAAAAACAAAAGGATTATCAAATAAATATTAATACTTGCCTTTCTTTATCTTTAACATATAGAAACATCGGTAGATGCTTATCAGAAATTGATATATAACTAGTTTTGACCACCCCACTTAAAAACAAAACAAACAAACAACCCACATCTTTAGTAGTGATTCTTGGTTAAAAATAATCGACAGTATTATACTAAAATCATATATTTCGTTCGCGCCAATCTTTCCAAGGAATCATAAGTAAAAAGAATTTGCAAACGAAATTGAAATAAAAACAAAACAAAACCGCTAACTAGAGATTCAATCTGTCCGTGCCGCCCATTTTCCGTTTTAAGTAACGAGGATGGAAACCTAAATAAAACTGGAACAAGATAATAAAACAGAAAGAGAATTCAATAAAGACAGTACTATGAGAATTTGCGTATTTTAGCAAAGGACATTTTAATAACAAAACACTTCCACAACAGAGTCAGCTTCAAAATCGGCAGTAAGCGATAAATCTGGTAAAGTTCAATATTTCCAGTAGTTTTTTCAAGAAACACGAGAGAAATTTAAGTGGAAGTCTTGAAGTACGTACGGCCGTCTCCAATAATGGCCAATGATGGCACTAGCAAACCGTTGAGAACAAAGAGCAGGCAGGAAGTTCTTACAGTTGTGGCCATTTTGGTGTCAATTTACAAGATTGTGAACTCACGACAATGTGTAATGGACAGCCTACAGACTTGGCTTTATATAAGATTTGGCAAGCAACATTTATGTTCTTCTTTTCTGTTCTTTTTCCAATCTTTAATTTATAATTTTTGATAATCTTCATATTAGATTTAGAGCTGAATAAACAAGAGGCTAATATTTAAAAAAAATATATATATTTCCCTTTCTAATCTCTTCACTCTGATCAAGTAAAGTAATCTATCAACAATGATAGCAATTATATCTAGAATACTCTCTAGGGAGATGGAAAGATTACCATCAGTCTAGTTACATTTGTAAATAATGGCCGATCCACTTAACACTCACCGACAGCTTAAAGCCAATTGTCATGTATCCCCTAGACTGAGCGTGATTATCACACACATCAATGGGATGAGTTAGATCTCAATTCATATTTACATTCTCATCAACTAAACGATTATTTAATTATAGCACCTGAAATAAGAAGAGGGTTTACAATCTCATAAACAGATCACGCAGGTTTCGCAAAACAACGCCATATCAACAGATTTTTTTGTGTTAGTAAATGCCACTGATTACTTGGTTCGTTTTTGAAAAATATCATTTATCAGGAATATAAAAACCGCAAAAAATGTATATCATATCGGTGATGTAAATTACTACTGACAAAGATAATTATACTTTTTTTTTTCAAGTATTGTTTATGTACAACTTAGAATCTAGGCATGATGTATGAAGATTCCACAAAGCCATTAGTTATACCAATGACAAGAAAATATCATGAATATGAACTCGCTGAAAAGCCAGCCCATGTGGGTGAGATTAAAAGAACACATACAAAAAGCTGTTTTTGACAAGGAAAATGAATAGAATGTTTTCTTTCAAGCTGGCCCAATAAAATACGAACCTGGACTTTAGTATTAAGCTTATTATCGTCCATATAATATAAAAAAATCCACTACTATTGATGTTATAGATTTCTATAGATAAATTTAAGAACTAGAAAACGAGTTGAATTTTTTTCAGGTGAAATAATAGAGATACAGATAGATGGTTAGATAGATAGATAGATAGATAGATAGATAGACAGATGGGTGAAGAGAGAGAGAGAGAGAGAGAGAGAGAGAGAGAGAGAGCGAAGGAAAGAAGAGAGAGAGAGAGAGAGAGAGAGAGAGAGAGAGAGAGAGAGAGAGAGAGAGAGCGAAGGAAAGAAGAGAGAGAGAGAGGGAAATATGGAAAAGATAGATATTAAGACCTATAAAAAGGTAAGGGACAAAGATAGTTTACATAAAAGAGCAGAAAGAAAAAGAGAAGAAAAGAGATAAAAAGAGAAAAAAAAAACAAGAAAGGGAGAGAAAACGAACGAGAAAGATGGGAGGAAGTTAGAAGAAAGAAAAGAGAGAATGAGAAAAAGTGTTCAAAACCATTTAAATAAGAAAGAGAGACTGAGATAAAAACAAAGACTCCCAGAGAAGAAGAGAAAGGGAAGGGATAAAAAGAAACGAAGAACTGGCGAGAGCGATTGAAAAAGAAATATGGAAATAGGGACGCATAGGTAGACAGATATAGATAGATAGATAGATAGATAGATAGATAGATAGATAGATAGATAGATAGATAGATAAATAGATAGATAGGTAGATAGATAGAGAGATAGAAAGAAATAGAGAAAGAGAGAGAGGAAAGAAGATAGGCTGAACTTCACAATTATTCAACGGATAGCTGTCAAAACATTTTCAACATCTAGGAAAATAAATCAATAAATACATTTAAATGTATTGGATCAGACAGATCTTTAAACTTCTATCTCATAAAAAAAAAAAAATGGTTATGACGCAAAAAAATTTATTTAATCCATGATCCGTTTCAAAATAGCACTTTTTACCTCTATGGCATCAAAAATCATCATCATTATACATGATATCATCATCATCCTCTGCCTCCTCCTCTACTCATACTCATCATCATCATCCTCATTATCATCGTAATCATCTCCATCGTCATCACAATCCTCGTTCTCATCATTACTTTCATCATCCTCATCATCAGCAGCAGTCAATAAAATGAATCATGATCATCCCTTATTGTCTTATCACCCTCATCACCATTAGCGTTTATATTAACTTGTTAGCCGGAACCGATTTCCAGTTTCAGTTTGCAATCTTCATTTAACTTTCACGCTGATGCCACTATCATTTTGACGAAGGAAACCATGCCAAATCAATCAAATCAGAAGTCTCCTTAACGTGTTACCCTCACAGCTACAGCTGCCATCTCTAATACTGCTGACAACGTTAACAACTTCTTCTTCTACCTTTTCACCGCAGTCGTCATCATCAGATTCAGTTCTCTTAAAAATATTCCTCCTCTTCTTCACCATGTATATGTATATCATCAATAGTATCATATGTACCATTAAATTCACTATCACCATCCTTATACTCATCGGACCAATGTGGTTTGAAACCAATCGCTCATGTAATGTTATTCTAGCCTTTCTTACAATGTATTTTATTGCGGTTGGAATTGATCCCGAGAACTCATTTAATCTTCTGACAAAATCTTGTTAAGGTCCAAGATCTGATTCTAGCTTTTCCTGACCATCAACATCAAGTCTTTTAAATTTTTAACATTTAAGAAGAGTGTGCAAGTTCAGGCCATCAATAAAAATCACAAACACAAACACTCGTATACTCTAGTAGTCTTAAAAGCTAGTAATTTAATCGAACTTAATGCACTGTGCCATCATTATAATCGATTCTTTTGTTATTCAACGAAATTCTAAATGACATTATGATATCAGATTTCGGAGATAATAATACTTTGCAATTTTGCTTTTAGTTTACTTACTCTTTTCTTCTAGTTTATTTATTTTTTTCTTTGCTTTTACTTTATTTCGTATCGCCTACTAAACTCCATGATTGCGAAATATGAAATTTGGGCTAATCATATCTTTTTCATCGGTCAAAGAGAATTTAACCGTTACAGTGCAATACAAGTACTAAAATTTTGGCTTATAGTTATCAAACAGATTGCAACATTGAATTTTCAATACTTAGAGAAAGCGACAAGCAGAAGAAGTAGAGAGCAATATGGCTACACAAAAAGTTAAGGGTTAAAAATGATTGCATGTAAAATAAAAAAAAATTATAGGTCTTAAATCTGAAGGAGTCGTTTCAATTTAATCTAAATCATAGAATAAGGCTGTGATCGAACTTAGCAGAAAAAAACACTAAACAAATTATCACTGAGCTCTAAGTATCATCACAACCATGTAATTTCAAAATTTACAAAATATTGTATCTATGCTGTTCTAATGATCTAAAATAATTATTATATTTGACAATGTTGTCTTGATTATTTTGCCTTTTTTTTTGTTCCACAAATGGTGTTTGTGTGGATCAAGTGGATCTAGAAACAAGCTTGAAATTTCTTCATGCTTATATCAAGATGTAGATAGATTTAGATATATGATGTGTGTCTGTTTTATAGAAGTTTGATTTAGGAAAATCCTGGCATACTGTTGTGATATTCTAATTTTCCGTGGAAAAAAAAAATCATGAATTCAGCTGGTTTTCTTGAACCGCAAAGATTAAAAGGTGCTGACGTCAAAGGGAGAAAAACACCAATGATTGGTAATAATGATTCGATAGGAGTAACATGGAGATAGATCCAAAGCCTCTTCTAAATATACGCTATATTATTTCGGGATTTTATAGGATTGCACAAGCTAATATTTATCTTAAGGATAAAAGCAAATGTGATCAAGTTATATTGTTTCCAAATTCGCAATGAATGCCCATTACCTGCTATTGCGAAAAAGTATTTGTCGAGGCAAGAACAAAATACTGCCACCTTGTTTGAGTAAAAATGGAACAATATCTGCCTTTTATCTCATACTTTCCAACTACTTTTCAATAAGACCAGAGAAAGTAAAATACTATCTTTCTATTTTTTTACTCACCATCATATTTTTCTTATTTGTCTTGTCAGGACATAAAAAAACCCATCTAAAAGCAAACTTGAAAGTAAATTTCCTGGTATACTCCTTTACGACTTCAGGACGTAAAATTGCTGAGGTTTATTAGAACCATTGCTAAAACGATTTCCGATGACAGTCGAGAAATGCAAAAAGCGTAAGATGAGACAATTTGGCTGAAAGAAAGGACAAAATTGTATGAAATAAAATTTTCCTGAGGTCTCAATGTAATAGATATGCGTGAAAGAAGAAAAAGATAACATGGCAGGAGCACATCCGCATTTGCATGTCACAAACAACATCAACAAAAGACGCCGATATTTAAAAAAAAAATCCGGTGTAATTTTTGTAGAGAACAACATTGATTAGTTCAGCTTGAAAAAAAGAAAGACATCTCAGTTTCGGGACAAAATCTTAACTCCGTGTCCAGAGAGAGATTTTACAGAACTAGAGCAGCATGCTGACAAATCAGCATTTCGATCCTGCCATAGACGGAAAGTAAAAAAAAAAGATAATTAGCATGTTGTTTTTTTTTTGTTTTTTTTTTTGTAAAACATGCTTGTAATGCTCCCACTAGAGTCAAATTTTCATACGGTCGTCAGAAAATTCTTGTCATGCATTTCTCACGTACAGTCTGCCATGGACTATATTCTTTTTATTACCGTAAAGGCCAAAACTCATTGAGATGATCCGCTGGATGGTCTAACCGGCATGGATACCTGAAAAATAAGATCGGGAGATTGAGCACTCCAGGTTTATTTACAGCTCATTGGGTCGGAGTGACCAACACTCTCTTTATAAAAGTTGCAAAAGATTCTTAAAGTATGAAATCTTCCACATCATATCTATTACGTTAAAAAGATATCCACAAATAAAGCAAGAACTGAAAAGAAGTTGATGATCTCTCTCTCTCTCTCTCTCTCTCTCTCTCTCTCTCTCTCTCTCTCTCTCTCTCTCTTTTAGTACTTGTTCGTCTTTTCTCATTGCAGAAGATTTCTATAAATCAAGAAGAAACTAACAACTTTTATCTTACAGGAGACTTAAGAAATGTTCATTTTGTTTGTATAAAACAACAACAGACAAACATTTGAAACTAAAATATTTATGAAACAACCCTTCTTTTTATTATACAGGTTCATGGACGACAATGAAGTTAAAAATGATAAGTTAAAATCATGAGACCAACGGGAAGAGAGAGGGAGAGACACACAAAAAGGAGAGAGATACACACAAACACCCTAACAGACATATAAATAGTGATGGAGAGGAAACAACGTGGAGGAGAGAGACACTGAGACAAAATTTCTAGCTATAGGCTTGTGAGTTTAAAGTAGTTCGTTTATAGCGATCTATGTGGAACTTTATCCACCAAGCCAACTCAAAGAAATTCAGGTTTAAAGGTGTTTGCTGATAATAATTTTAGGCTTGCACGTCACTTTTACAGATTTTTTATCTTAACTTTCCAAAGAAAGATCGATACCATTCTATTATATTAAACTCATTCGTCAAATGCTAAATTAATAATAATTAGCATTTGTAATTTGATGAGAATTTTTATAAAATTCAGACTTGGAATAAATTGTCCCATTATAATGAACACTAATGCAAAAACCATTAATGGCATTATAGATGTGTTACCCACCTAAGAGATGCCCCGGCTGCAATCTCTGATAAACCCAAGTTTTTTATCTTTCTTGAAGTCAGGGATGAGAACACCTTTAGCCGACATAGAGACGTTTCTGCCTTTGAAGTATCAATTGCTTTTGATAGATCTATTCCGTCTGGCTTAACATTATTTTTAGAAGGGTAAGGGCGAATGATGCCAATAGCTCAACATTTAACTTATACCAAAGGTCTTATGCTCATGTCTGAACATCAACTTCAATAATAAATTATTACGATTTGTCTTAATTATTGATTACTTTGTATTACTTGTTACCCGAGAAAATCTAAATTTTATCTATCTTTTTTCCTGTATACCCCGCAAAGGTTTAATTTAATGTTAAAAAATTGGAGATGGATAGTGTATAGTTTTTATATCATTTCATCCTAAATGATCCCGTCAGTTTGTCATTACAATCCAGATGTTTTATGCTGTCACACTCTTGCGTTTCCTCATGCTATTAAGTAATTACTCATTTTGTCATCGTTAATAATTCAAAACACACACTACAGCCATTCCGAATGAATGAAGGAGTGAAAAATTTGTGTTGTTTCCTGAGCTTGTAGCACTATTAGTTAAGTATCCTAAGTCTACATAAAGAAAAAGAAAGAGAAAAATGGCAGCAGTGGCCTGCAGTTCTAATGTTGGACATTTGGATGATAAGGGGTAAAGGTTTCGCTAAGTCCTCAGTTCTTTATATCATTCCAATAAACAATGGGAACCCGCCAAAGAGTAGTGGAAACTCCTGTCAGCATCCTAGAGCTTGAGTGAAGAAAGGCTTAATGGCTTAATAAATTTCAGAAAATCTTTGTAAAGTGTTTTTTTGAGCATGTAGTGATTTTAATCATACATAAAGATCCTAATTTAAATGTAAATGTTATTAAGAAACGTACACGTGTCTCAAAAGGTTTATAGAATTAATGTGAGACGTCATTTTTTTATGGTACCTCAAAAATGTCACCAACCATCAATACAAATAATGAGTTCATCATGCACCATCAGATAATTAGGTCCTGTGAATCATATTTACTCGAAGCGCACAAATAGGAAAAAAATGCTTTGTTCTATATGGAATAAATCTTTATTTATTGATTGGTTCCAGCGCTGGAATATTACACATGTATAAAATCAAACATAAAGACACATGAAATATCCCGATATTCTGCGATGAGCCGCAAATTTCAAGTTCACCGCAATGGCCTCTTGTGCGGTTCTCAAAACCTGCTATACTTGTTGGAGCAAGTATATCCACCAAGAACGTCTTCAACCTTGTAGATCATCATAGTGTGAGGACCGCCCACGTCCCACTTGCAGCGCTGATCGCATTCACTTAGTTGGACTAGGCCTTGGTCTGTGGATAGAGGAGCAGAAAAATAATTTTTGTAATATCATTATGTAAAAACCAAAATATATTTATAATATGTTGCAACACTGATCGACAAAGAAGCAGGACTAAGATAAGCAGCTATGAAATGCCGCAAAGCAAAGCACCTGTAAGCACTTTTTGTGGGAAGTCATAGCCTATAGTAAGCGTTTAAAAAGATCTTTAAATATGGAAATTTATAGAATAAGCTATTTTCCCGAGTTTAATCAGTTGCGTTCATATAAAGGAGCAAATATTCATTGTCAGAAGATACAGATATTTTTCTCCGGAGAAAGCAAAAGAAATAAGTTTAATTTGTTTTGTAGGCCAAGAAAACGAAAGTTCTGAAACACTTTTTTTGATAAAAATATAAATCCTCTTGATACAAAAATTAGGATACTAGGTTGCTTCTTCAATATTCTTTGAGTTACCCTAATTCATCTTATAAATGCGATGATGTTTAGCCTGTAGAGCAGCTTATTTCCAGAAACCCAACATTCGCTGCTCGGAACATTTTTGTTCGTATGAATTTACCCTAATGATAACATTTAGATAAAATTTTGTAAGATATTTTTAAGGTTATGTTGAGGAACATGTAAAACTTATTTCTCTTTTCTGATTTTTCAATTAGTCGATCGAGAAACTGTTTCACAATCACAAACGAATGTTTGTCGATCAGTGTTGCAACATATTATATTTCAGATATATGTCGTACATATCTGTTGCATGTACATAGTCAACAACATTGAAACATAGAAAATTATATTGAATGTATGATTACCGTAATCAAACAACACAATCAGTTTAGCTTTACTTTTAAGCCATTTACTCAACAGGAAAAAAAAAGATAAAAATATTTTGCATGTATACACTGGGAGATGGACTTTCAAATGGCGTGCCAAGACCTGTTACACATTTTGTATTTCCCGTAAAAAAGAAAGGAAAGATAGCATGATATAAAATAATCGGAGTTTTTCAAACATACCAAGAGATAACTCATCCTCGTTACCAAAGTAGCACTCTCCATAAAATTCGACCCCAAAATAATCTTTCTTGAGAGCCACAGCTTCCTTCCCGCAGAACTCAAATATGATCTGGGTCCCGTCCTGAAGATGATAGAAATATTTTGAAAGTTCACTTCATACTGCTTTTAAAAGCGCCTTTTTTCAGAGAGAGAGAGAGAGAGAGAGAGAGAGAGAGAGAGAGAGAGAGAGAGAGAGAGAGAGAGAGAGAGAGAGAGAGAGAGAAAGAAAGAAAGAAAGAGAGAGAGGCAGATAGACAGGCACGCAGGCAGACAGACAGGCAGACAGACAGACAGACAGAGGCATAGGATAAGCTCTATTGGTGAGCGTTGGTTTTTAACAGTTGTAAAACAAGTTGGCACAGGTAAACCTACTATTCCCATGTAATATTGGTCGTGGCAAGTTAAGTCAGTCAAAAACTGAGGAAGATTTTGCCAGGAAAGATATGTGGATTTACCATCGCTCATGTGATGGTAGCTTAACCATGCTTGGAACCAAGATAAGCTATGACTTCATTGACACTTCTGCTTCCAAATATAATTCTTAAATAAGTAAGAGAGAAATGTACATTCCCTGAAATAATAATAAATGGGCTCACGCACAGCGGTGCAGTTCCACATGTCCCACAAGATATTGTTACCATGGTTGTCCCGATGGTTGGAGATGCTTTTATAGGGAAGGGCGTTGCCCACCATATCCCCTCTGCTGTTGTAGCATCCCTGAGGCACCGCAATGTGCCTGTGGTCGATGGCTGGAAAGAAAGAAATGAACAAAGACAAAACTGAAAACTTTTGAAAGATTCATGAAATAAGAAAAATACATTTGCAAAATTTTCCACGAGCAATATAGGATCAGAAAGTTTGAAAAAATACCATTCTTATCATCGCTAGTGCTGCTACGGCTCTCTCGAAGAGATAATATTAAATATAAAAGTATGCGGCTTTAAAATATCTGCTTGAAAGAATGGTTAGGGATGCTCTAAAAGCTTTCTCAACAGCTACTAACGACGCCGAAGCTTTGTATATTTCATTGCCTGGTCATTCCTTTTAAGACTGATCTTTCCTCGCTCTATCCTCGATGCGGACATTAGGAAATCTAATATTAACTCTAGTTATACGCCCTGTTAAGTAAAACCCTAACAAGAGGAAGTTGCTTGCTACTTTATCTTTAAACGATAATGGAAACAAAAAAATTCCTGTATTATGTGTATTCCCTCCAAAAAAAAAAACCTAAAAAAGAAATCACCAAATTTTTTCAATGAAAAATTTTCAATGAGTACCTGAGTACTTTGCAGAACTTACTATATTTCTTTGCGCAGTCGTGGCATTCTTTCTTGGGTGTGCATACTGTAAAAAAACAAACAAACGATAATTGTAATTACTTAAGGCCCTGAATTAATTAAAATTCTAAAATGAGCACATATTATGGAGACCGTGAGAATCATAATATGAGGATCATATTTTGAGGGAATTAGAAGTATTAATATGCAATGTCACGCAAGAAAATGAGTGATTGAAAGTAGAAAAAAAATAACTGGGGATTACTTCAATTTGATATAAAAAAAAGACGTTATGTTGAAAAATCTTAAGTCAGTGACTCACTGCCATCGCCAATCATAGCGTGGACCGTTGCTATGGCGACACAAACCAGGACAAGTATTAAAACTGACGAGTACCCCATCGTGAACAGTGTCGAATAAACCTGATTCTACCAAAGCTGGAAGATATGGACGAGTAGTAAGACCACGGTTGATTTCTCCCCTTTATATACATTCTTATATCTCTTAATCTACAACCAACAAATCTCGATGTGGTGAGATGATGTCTATCGAGTTTTAGACAAAATCATATGATAGCAAGTTTAGCCCGAGAATCAACAGACAGATCATTATCAGATAAAAGAAATTGGCTTCACTCAGATAGGGTAAAAATACACAACTATCAAATAGTGTTTAAAATCGGTTATTTTTCATCTTCATGTCTAATCCCGTGTTCATTTCTTTCATTGTCAACATGTTTAACTCCATGCAATAGGAACATAAATCACAAAAGGTAGACTCTATTAATCAAAAGCACTGAACAGTGCATATAATCCGAGAGGCAAGACCTCGTCATTAACTTATCACTAAAGCCGACAAACATTCCCCAAGAAGATTTATTGTAATCTTATTCTAGAATTGACAAGCTAGAAAGTCAATCCTAATCAGATTTCACTTCAAACCAGCGCTCATTAACAGTACTGTTAAGACCTCAACTTAGTAGTAATGAATACCCTAATAAATCGAAATCTGTTGCTGTAAATACAATTTAATATTTTGAAATTTTTATTGCTGAGCAATTCAACCGAAAAACTCAGAGGACAGTGACCCATAATAGGATACTAAGTAGATGTTGGCTTAAATAAGAGTGTTGTCTAAAATCGATAACAGTGACAATACTATAAACAAAAGTAATATTATAAAGATCCTATATAAGACGATTTGATACCTACTAAACATCGATTTACACTTAAAGTTGTAAATACTCTCAATGCATATAATAACTGTAAAAACTGTACTCATAGCTGCGTAAAGTTTTATGACATATACAGCTGGGTATTATACACGCAATCTTTTAACTCATTTTGAAGCGATAGATCTCTGCTTACTTTGCTTTGACTCCATAATACATGCCCTTGAAAACTAACCATGCGATACCGAAAAGAGTACAATTTGCATCTTTTATTTTTAAGTGAAGCGTGTCTCTGTTGTTTTCTAATATATAATTGACAATTTTTTTTTATAAAAACCTTAGAAAAAATTTAAAAAAAAACCAAACAAATAAAACAAAACAGTTATTGATCATTCTTTGCAATAGTTTCACACAACAGTGAACTTGTATGGTAAACGGTTACGATAAAAACCAAGCAAGGCCTATAAATTATATCTGTACAGAATTAGAAAAATTCATACGTTTAATGTTTTTGGACAGCTCAAGATGGCGTATCGAATTACGGCAAAAAGAAGAAAAAAAGAGAAGAAAAAATAGGGAAAGGGATAAAACAGTTTTTTTTTTAAAAATAATTGTTCCAAATTATGTTTTTAATCGTTGTTTTATACGAATGAAGGTTAAAAGTAAAGGTATAAAAGAAGCAAACAAATGCATTATTAATAAAACACAAACTTAATACTCAAAGAAAAGTGAAAAAAGAGGAAATATAAGAAAGACAAGAATCTGTCCTGTGCATAATACTTGATTGCTATTCATAGTGAGTGAAACAGACTGGTCTAAGAGTGAGGAAACGACTCGGAAAATCTTTCTCCATGAAGTATCAACGGCCAGCCAGATGAGGGCTGAAAGTCGAAAAGTTTGCAGAAGGCAAAGACCAACAAACTCAGTGACGAAATACTTCTAGTGTTTACACATTCTTTGTTAGCGTTTACCAAGTCAACATCTTCGTAAAGAAACTTGAAGAGCAATATACACGTGCTAGTATTGAGACTTGTTTTTAACATTGAAAACACAAAATAAACGGGCAACACTAGAATTTAACACCGATACTGACACGTAACAAATGATAGTTGTTTTGGGTTATCTAAAATTCCATAACTCACGATACAAATTTTTGAGAGGGTAAATTCTTAATATGACAATATGTGCCAAAAACGAAGAGTACAGTCTTCTTAATAGTTTTACTTCAAAAGAATACTGTGGGGAGGATTAAAGAAAGAACAAAAAACGGTAGTAAATCAAGAGCTTACGCGGCACGGGCAAGATCTCTATCTTTTTCCCATTTCTCTCGCAGCTGGTCAGCCTGAGTACGTCAGGGGTGGCCACCAATGATACGCACCTGGGTCTCGACAAGATTGGGGTCGACGGCCTGCCCGTCCAAGGTGGCAACCACTCAGAGGCGATGATGCGGCGAACCCAGGTGATGGTCCCAATAAGTCCAGGGGTGTTATGGTAGTTTAGTGGGGCGACAAATTAGCAATACAATCAGGCGCTTAAAAAGCTCTGATATATCATCATAACTATTTGGTGTATGTGTGTGTGTGTGTGTGAGGGAGTCACCATGCATATCCATTGAAAAAGTATCAAAAGAATATTTGACTAGTCTTTTTGTTCTCTTATAGTTTGTCTTTTATTACTGTAAAATCTTATGCACGAGTTTTATTGTTTTCTAAATTGACAATATCCGCATAAACGTTTGTGTATGCGTGGACCGATGCTATTACATATACGCTAACCCTAAATTAGTCCGGAGAGAAAGAACCATTTAAAGAAGTTGTCGATAATAAAAAAAAAATTCAATGGCTAAGTAGAGTGAGGATCAAGAGTCTTAAGTGGAGATTAGTTTGTTAATAGTCAGGCAAATCGAAATATTGTTACACACATTTATTTCTCTCTCCTATCTTTTTTTTTTTTTGCATCAGTCTATTTGCCTCAGAAGCCGTTATGGTTACTAACCCTTAATTGATTTGAGCCCCCAACTGACTACGAACACAACAGTAGTGCTGCTATATTTAACCTACTATTAAACATTGAATGCAAAACACAAATCCCGATAAAAGTTGAAATAGAGTTGAAATAAGGCATTAGCGCATAAAAGCGACAGTTTGACAGCTATAATGTTCCCCTTCCAGGAGCCGTCACTGTACGAGTCCAACTTCACGATGGCCATGGTGTACGTCGTGCTCATGGTGACGGCTCTCCTGGTCGGAACTGCGGGAAACCTGCTCATTCTGGTCGCCAGCGCATGCCTCAAGAGTCTGCGCAAGACGGGTTACATCTTCATCGTGAACCTGGCGGCGGCCGACCTGTGTGTGGCCGGTATTGCTGACCCCATGTGTGTCGTGGGTGAGTCAAATCGTGATTATAATTATAGGTGTTTCCACATAGGCGACCCAAGTACGGATCTGGTACAGAAATTCAAACTCATGTCATCCATTACGTAAAACAACCATGCAATTAGTAAGTTTGATGGTTTTGCAGAAGTTAAGTTAGACTTCAGATAAGCCTCTTTCTTGTTAATCCAAAGGAAAAATAAAAAAAAAAATAAAACGAGTATTTCTCTTCCAAACACTGATGCTGAAGGTTAGTCATTATCTAATTTTACCTTTTAAAACTCTATACCAACTCTTCCAAACATAATTGTTAACAAAGAACGCTCACATAATACACTCAAAATGTTGGAAGCTAGAAATAAATGCGTTGCACATTTTTACATAATTACAAGACTTCATTTTGATTAACATTAGGGTTTAATTTTGTTTCTCCTTTTCATATATCGTGTCATATTTCTACCGTATTTTGCTTCTCCTTTTCATATATCGTGTCATATTTCTACCGTATTTTGCTTCTCCTTTTCATATATCGTGTCATATTTCTACCGTATTTTGCTTCTCCTTTGCATATATCGTGTCATATTTCTACCGTATTTCTACCGCCAACCAGCCGTACTGAAAGGAGAGGCCTGGTTCAATGACAAGCCATGGCTGTGCGAGACGGTGGCCGCCATGTGTCTCACTGCCTGCTTCTGCGCCTTCCTCAGCCTCACCTTGGCCAGCATGAACAGGTGAGAGGTTAGAGGTCATGAAGCATGAAAACTCGATTCTGATGCTAAAGAGTATATATATAGCACTGCAAGTTTGTTGATGGATGTATCATAAGTAATACGAAAAACGAGTTTGTTATATTGGGATAGAACTTAAAGCAGTTTGGTCAAAATGGTCTGTGAAACAGTACGTACTAATATGACATAAAATTGCTGCCCCCGCGTTTACTCAATATCTTATAAAACTATGGTTTTAATCTGATCTTTCGACATTTCTTTTATTTTTAATCTGTCTGAACCTCTTTGTCTCTCAATCTCTCCTCCTCCCCTTTGTGTCACATTGAACTAATTGTCATTTAATACTTGACTGATTTTCATCTTGTTTCAGCCATTCAGTGGGTTTGTAATTTAGTAAGCCTTAATCCTCCGTCAACATCCTTCTATTCCAAATCGGTTTTCAGCTTTATATAGATTAAAGTCCATTATATAAACAACAATGCTTAGAGCCAGGGGTTGAAATCAAGATCTTTTTAGCAATACAGATTAGTCACCATTCATACCTTGGATTCCTCCATCAGCGAGCTTATTGTTAACTTCTAAACATAAGATCCATTACCCAGCAAATTATAGTTTAGACAATGTGAGGTGGAAGCTCTCCTCGAGCTGAGTTCAAAACATGCTACCATGTCTAATAAAGTAGGCACTTTTTGCTCTATTTTGTACAAATATGTGCCATTGCAAACGAACCGTTCTGATTGTGCCAAAGCAAGGAAACAAGGAACAGATGGTTTTGGGTCCAGATTTAAGATGAATATCATAGGAGGGATGTGATGGCTTTGGGATTGTGACAGCGAAAGAACAGCGGGGATCAACTGGAAAGTTAATTCTAAAATCAGGGCATTATTTTTGTTGTTGCTGATAATTATTCATATCAAAGAGATTTTAGAGACAGTGTTCAAATCCGCAATCAATCAATCAGGTGCTCTTTAGCTTAGGCGATAACGACCTTCCACGCCTCTCTAGCTCTATTCGTCGTCGCTTTCAGTGCATCTGTCGCTCGTCAACATTTCGCTCCTTTGCTAGATCTAGTCCAATCAACATCTTTTCACGCTGTTTTCCCATGCTGCGTTTTCCTTCGATCATTCCAGTTGTAACAAGATGCTCTAGTTTCTCTCTTCTCATCACATGGCCAAAAAGCGCTGCCAGCCGTATACGTTTCCTATTCATAGATAATCTTGTTGTATCAACTTCTGGTCACACTGTTTCGTTTGATTTCTCTCCAGTTTAAGAGATTCCTACGATTCTCCGTAGAAACCACATTTCTTGTTGTCTCAAGTTTCTTCATTATATAAAGCATTGAAAAGGACTTTCATGTAAAAAAAAAAAGAAATCAGTGAAATTTCCGAGAGACATAGGATAGAGGGAAACAGCCCTCACTTGATCTGGATTAAAATATTCCGCATATTTTCTGAGAAATAAATAAGATCTCGAGAAAACGCTTAAATTTTTTTTTTAAATTTTAAAGTTACCCTTATCAACGGTTGTGCCATTTTACTGTTTCCTTCGAATTGTCTCACGAATTCCTAAAACAAGACCTTCAAAACTTCATGGGAAAGCAGTAAAATAATTATTTTTTTCATAACATGAAATTTTCAATCACCTTATGCTTATAACTGTATTAAATTCACTTGATATGTTCGTATCACTTTTATCGCAATGCCTTGACCAACTTTATGTGCCTTTTATACCCACACAAACACTATGATATGCATTATTTTATGTGCAATATTTCTTTTTCATATCTACAGTTTCATGATTACTTGCAAAATTTTCATCGTACTTTTTTGTGGACATAAATTTAAAAGGTTTTACCTTTTTTTTTCTTTTGGGCTATACCTCCACCCCTTTTGCCCCTTTTCCTTTACTCCTCCTTCCTCTCTCTTTCGCTCACTCTATCTTTAAAAGTTAATGTCTGACTCTCTTTCTGTCAAATAACTTTTTGGAGCAATGATTTATTTCCTTAGCGCCATTTCTAGATACGATTATTAATCCCTGCTTTTTCTCTGCGTTGATTCTTAACGATACGTTTATAATCCACAATGCGTTATGTCTTTCCTCCCCAGGTACGTGTTTGTTTGCCACAATATGGTCTACGACAGAATCTTCACTAAGAAAGCTTGCATTGTCATGTGCGTCTCTGCCTGGCTGCTGGCTTTCTTCATGGAGTTTCCCAACTTCGTAGGTACGTATGGAGATTAAAGTAATAACATTAATGGAGGTATTGCCATGGCAACTTCATTATCTTTGTGCTTAGCCCTAAACATATATATTAACTCGTGTAATAAACTGCCTTAGAATTTGCTGGATTAATGTATTTGGTTTTCTATTTGCAGAACTTTTAAGACTTAATAAATGGTTTAGCTAATCTTTCCCTCTTTCTAATTAAGTGTTTTACAAATAGGTTAATGTAAATGTTTCCATCACCCTCTCTCGACCCACCCTCCTCATTCTCTCTTTTTGTCCATTTATGTCTTTCCCTTTATCAATGATACTTATCGTCAAACAATAATCAACCTTTTCATCTCTTCATCTCAAATCCCACAAGGCATCGGAGCTCATACGTTTGATAAGAAAAGTCATCAGTGTATCTGGGATCGCACAGCCAACTTTGCCTACACCCTGGTTGTGTCGGTCGTGCTCATTGGAGGTCCTTTGCTCACTATGGGCGTGTGTTACCTGCTCATCTTCAAGAAAATCTACAGGTGGGTACACGTCAGTTTTAATAAATTGAATGTTCATTATTTCCACCAATACCTGGTAGGTTTTATTAAGTGAGCCATGACTTGTAAAATATGTCATAATATCTTCAGTTCACTCTACAAAGACCTTAACTGTTGCCTGCTTCACTTCACTTTTTGATAACTTGAGAAAAACTCAAAATATGTTGAAGAAAGTATTACAAATATTGTTTCGAAAGACAAAAACACGCCGAAGCATGAACAAGTACAATAAGCGCGAGTAAGAATAAAATATATTTATTGGACAATGCTGATCTTTTTGGCTGATAAATCTACCTTCTTCTCACTCTTTGTTTTCGCGTGCCGTATTAAAATTATATTTCAGTAACTCAAATGGAGTTTTGATGCATACCGCAAGAAAAAAATGCTACAAATGGACTGGTTTTTATTGGTCATTATTAACTTTTATAATTTTTTCAGACCATAGGCAGGAAAACCCCACTAAAAGTGATTGAGAACATTTCAAAAATGTTGTTACAATATTGGATACAAAGCATACTGACGTTGTTCATTCGGAATTGACATAGGACATTCTGCACTAATCTATCATTGTTCAACTGTCTTCTTTCTTTTCATACGCGATATCACACTTTAAAACTTTCTGAGAGAACTTCCGGATGAGAATGGGAATGCATGAAAATATAGGGAGCTATTTAATCTTTGCAAGATGGGTTGCCTCTAGTTTAAGATCAAACTGGAATTATTAGCAAATAGTATGAACCAAAATGATTCTTAAATGCTCCAAACCCTGAATAAAAACAAAATAAAAATAACCTTAACTTTAATAACACAGTGAACACCTGGCTTTGATTTCTGCTACATTTTTAATGCTCTGTGATGTGGGATCTGTTGTTCTAATTTGTTAGCGCTCGAGTGGAAGCCATAAATGTAAATACCCACACTACTATTTGTGTAGAAGCTTTTTTTTTCACGCCAGTGCACAAATAATGGTACCCTTTCCATTCCGAGATTGCAAAGGTCGAGAACTAACCATACAATTTGTCCATATAGCAAACAATTCACTCCTTTATAATTATAGACAAAGTTACACGGGTAGTCTTGGATATAAAATCCTAGTATTGTATTCAATAAAGATGTAAAGGTCTTAACAAATTGCTTTCCACTCTCAATATAAAGAGGCTTTCATTTTCATTATATTCTTTGTGATATAATGCTCTCCGTACCTTACAAAATTTAACAGAGAAATTAGGTGAAAAAAAAACGAAAGCAAAAAAGAAAAAAAACAAAACAAAAACAAAAACAAAAAAAAAATCTATGAACACCACTACCCCCTCTCAACAACAACAAAAATACTTGTAAACATTTATTACCTTTTTTAATACCATTGAGCACAGCACCAAGCTCAACCTGTACCAGATCAACACTGAAGACCCGAGCAGAATGAAAAAGGTTTGGTCCGAGACGGTCAAGTCATGCCGGATGCTCTTCGTGATTTTCCTCATCTTTGTCGCTCTGTGGACACCCTACGCGGTGGTCATTGCGATGGATGTCAAGGTTGGTAAATCTCGTTGTAGTTCTCTCATTGTGTCGGCACAAGTTTAATCGTTTCATTATACAATATCCGCTGGGTGAGTAGAATATAGATTAATCAACTAACAAGACAAACTCCGTGTTTTCTTATAATTTTACGTCTATGCTTCTATTTGTCGGTCTCAAACTCGCTCTAGGTTTGATTTTGGTTCTGCTCTTCCATTTATTCCATAATGATGATGAGGATCATCATCATCCTCATTACCACCAACACCAACATTATACATGTTTATATTCACAGCTGTAATTTTGTTTGTTCCAGGCTCTAATGTTACTGCCTTCTCTGTTGCAGAATTAAGTAGTTTTTTTCGGTTAAACATATCTCCCGAGACCTGATGAAGGCTAGCTTGTTTAGGTTCTGTAAGAATATAGGCTTGGTCGTCTCAGCGAAGTAAGTTCTCAAACTCTTCAAGTCATCATGAAAGTCGCTCTGCATGAACCGACCCTGTTTTTGCAAATGAGGATGGCTCAATTGCCATCATGCCAGTTCTTGTGTTTTCATAATAGCTCCTCCTCCTCCCACTACTACTACCACTACTACTACTACTACTGCTGCTACTACTACTACTACTACTACTACTACTACTACTACTACTACTACTACTACTACTACTACTACTACTACCACTACAACTATTGCTGCTGCTGCTACTACTACCACTACTACTACTACTACTACTACTACTACTACTACTACTACTACTACTACTACTACTACTACTACTACTACTACTACTACTACTACTACTACTACTACTGCACGTACCATTACTGCTCATTTATACTTATTGCCTCTGCTGCTACCAATATTATACTGTAGTTATTATTTCAGGACAAGATGCCGACGGCTCTGCACTTGTTCGTGACGATGCTGGCCCACCTTCACTCAAGTGTGAACTGCGGGGTGTACATGGCCTGTAACCGCAACTTCAGACTGGCCATTTGCCGCCTTGTTACCTGCCGCTCCCAGGAGAAGCCGACCACAAGCATTACCGATTCTAAGACAACTGGGCAAAAAATATACAGCTCTTCAGGTTTGAGCAGCAGCACTTTCGCTACGGCCAGCAGCAAGGTTATCACACCGCTTTCCAGCTGCGAGAGCGAATAGTGGAATCAGAGAGTCAGGGGAGGACAATGTTCAGTAGTCCTGTGATGGAGAAAGGTGGACCAGAGAGTCAGGAGAGCAGTAGTGGATCAGGGAGTCAAAGGAGGACGATGTTCACCTGTTCTATACCTGTTCTATGAGGGAGAGAGGTGGACCAGAGAGTCAGGAGAACAAAAAAACAAAAACAAAAAAAACAAACATGTGGGCGAATAGTGGATTAGAGAGTCAGCGGAGGACGAGGTTCACCTGTCCTGTGAGGGAGAGGGGTGGACCAGAGAGTCAGGAGAACAAAAATCATGTGGGCGAATAGTGGATTAGAGAGTCAGCGGAGGACGAGGTTCACCTGTCCTGTGAGGGAGAGAGGTGGACCAGAGAGTCAGAAGAACAAAAATCATGTGGGCGAATAGTGGATCAGAAAGACAGGGAGAATTGTTTTTAGCATTGACGATGAAAAGTAGACCAGAGAGTCTGGAGATAAAGATAGCCAGAAGTGATAGCCAAAAGTGAGAGGAAAATCGGAAGAAAAATACACCATAAAGTGAGGGCGATTAATGGATCATAAAACCAGGAGAGACAGTACAGACATTCAGCACAAAGGCCAAAAAGTATCGCAGTGGATCAGTGTAGCCTTGCCAAGTAGAATTGTTACCCGTAATTAGTTTAAGTCGGTCGTCAGATGTCAATTTAGTTTGTTAGGTTAAGTTTGTGATTTAAATTTCTCTGACATCTTTCTTGCCAAAGTGTTTTGGGGTTTATAAAAAGATTTTCGAAATTATCATGAATCATTTGGCTTTCTTCTCGCCTCTTTATCGGGAGCGTAGCCCAACTCTCATCAACATTTATTTGAGTGTTCATTATAATTTATGTATGATAAAATCAAATAAATTTATTATGGCTACCTTGTATCCAAAATTTGGTTGTTATGAATCAATTGAGTAGAAGTGCTTTGCTTCTCTTTTTAAAAAAAAATCTTTCAAGCGAAAATTCATGTTCATTTTCCAAGACATGGCATTAAAACGTTTACTGGGAACCCCTTCAGCGCAAATGCAGAACTATGGGTGGAAAATAGATTAAAAAATTATAGATGAGTGAAAAATAGAAGGAGGCAAAGCTATAGACGAGCAATGGGATCTCCGGTCTTCTGTGCAATGGAAAAAGCCCGGCACAACAATAAATGTAATAAAAGAGAAGACGCAGGGTGGACGATCTTTTTCTTAATTTTCTCATTCTTTCTCATTTCACCTTTCTTCTCGTTCAATTAAGGAGCTTTGAGAAGATGTTTTTTTTTTCTGGAGAATCTTAGCCTAAGTTTTCCTTATTTTTCCATGATTTTTATTCCTACATTATTTCTGTTACTTCATTTTTTATTTGTTAATGTTCAGAACGTTTATTGTAGATTTCTATTAGTCATAAAAGACTCTTAATGTTTTTGCTACTTAAACTTAAAAGAATTATTGAGATATTTCAACAACACAGTAGCATTATATAATATAATTTTCTTTACAATTAAAGCCCCGTAGGTAAATTTAATTTTTTTTCCACTTGAGTTCTTTTTACATTGTATTAATTTAATATTATCACAGAAGCAATATTTTACAAGGATATAAAGGATTTTTTTCAAATCATTTTATTAACTGTTTTAAGAATCACAGACCCTAGGCAAGAAGTGAAATGTTAAAAAAAACCAGGTGTAAAGATCTTGTATTACTGAACCTATCCATATATTGATAAAAATTTTCTTTCCAATTTGTCACGCTCGATAATCTTTCTTTGTAACATAAACCATCCGTTTTTGAAGCATTTGACCTATAAATTTCTCTGCAAATTATTTGATACTAAATGCAAATTTTACCCTGAAGATGTTTAAATTCTTCAAAGGGATTGGATGGAGGTTTATCATTCTTTAAGAAAATGTTTGTCTCAAAAGGCTGCAGTAATTTTTGTAGACTTATTTGATAAAATTTCATTAATGTAAAAATATCTATACTTTTTGTTGCAGACTAATCAAAACATTATTATTTTAAAGAAATGCCTAAGAGACCTCAGCCTTACATTATTAAAAAGCCAATATCTTGACAATTACTTATATCAACATGGTCATCGACAATTCCATCATCGTTTTTATTTTCCAACTTAATCCCATCTCCGTTTAGACCCAAATACATTCATCACAATTAAAAAATAATAATGGGTTAATAGAATTGGATTATAAGTTTACAAGATTAAATATAAAAAAAAAACGTCCAAAAAATCCTTTTCTAAATACGGCCAATACCTTTCCTTTACTAGGGTGGGCGATTTCCGTTTTTAAGGCAGGTTATAGATATCGAAAAAAATATGTTTATCTCCGCTGCTGAGACCCTAATTAAAAATACGATTACCAGTTGTCACAATAGCAGCATTGAAAGTTTATTCTTTTGTTGTAAACAAACTTTCTTCACTTGTAATGTTTACGGTCAGAATATTTTTGCTCATTGTAAGCACCGTTAACATCCTCAATGGTTGATGGCATTTTTTGTGTCGATCTGACTGAATGTTTCATTTTCAAATCATATTGATTCTACGGCAGAATGACTAAAGCTTTCAACATACTCAGAATGTCTGTGTTGAAGGGTTAAAAATACAATCTTAAGTTTTCTGAACTACGAGGATCATTCTTTACCGCTTTCGTGAATCAAACACTCTCATCTTCAACGTAACTTCTGCCATCCTCATATGCATCATTTTATCACTTTTCATGCTTGAAATTCCCTTTGACGTGAATTTAACTATCGATTAATCATAAGTTATTTGAAACTTTTTTTTTTATAGAGTTATTGACACTTTTTCTTTCACCTCAACAGTCTATACTTAACAATTGTCTTGAGAACAATGATAATCATAGTAGGAAACCTTTAGCTGCAGTTTTTTCCTCTGTAGATTGATACATATTTCATTATCTCGTGTTCGCATCGCAGCTTCTCCTCTCTGTCCTACCTGTACCACCATCCCATCGCAGCTTCTCCTCTCTGTCCTACCTGTACCACCATCCCATCGCAGCTTCTCCTCTCTGTCCTACCTGTACCACCATCCCATCGCAGCTTCTCCTCTCTGTCCTACCTGTACCACCATCCCATCGCAGCTTCTCCTCTCTGTCCTACCTGTACCACCATCCCATCGCAGCTTCTCCTCTCTGTCCTACCTGTACCACCATCCCATCGCAGCTTCTCCTCTCTGTCCTACCTGTACCACCATCCCATCGCAGCTTCTCCTCTCTGTCCTACCTGTACCACCATCCCATCGCAACTTCTCCTCTCTGTCCTACCTGTACCACCATCCCATCGCAACTTCTCCTCTCTGTCCTACCTGTACCACCATCCCATCGCAGCTTCTCCTCTCTGTCCTACCTGTACCACCATCCCATCGCAACTTCTCCTCTCTGTCCTACCTGTACCACCATCCCATCGCAGCTTCTCCTCTCTGTCCTACCTGTACCACCATCCCATCGCAGCTTCTCCTCTCTGTCCTACCTGTACCACCATCCCATCGCAACTTCTCCTCTCTGTCCTATCTGTACCACCATCCCATCGCAACTTCTCCTCTCTGTCCTACCTGTACCACCATCCCATCGCAACTTCTCCTCTCTGTCCTACCTGTACCACCATCCCATCGCAGCTTCTCCTCTCTGTCCTACCTGCACCACCATCCCATCGCAACTTCTCCTCTCTGTCCTACCTGTACCACCATCCCATCGCAGCTTCTCCTCTCTGTCCTACCTGTACCACCATCCCATCGCAACTTCTCCTCTCTGTCCTACCTGTACCACCATCCCATCGCAGCTTCTCCTCTCTGTCCTACCTGTACCACCATCCCATCGCAGCTTCTCCTCTCTGTCCTACCTGTACCACCATCCCATCGCAGCTTCTCCTCTCTGTCCTACCTGTACCACCATCCCATCGCAACTTTTCATTTCGATGCTCAGTTTCAAGACTTCAAATTCTATGCTTTACTTAGAACAATTTAACTTTGCAGTGTGAACCTGTAATAATAGAATGTTTTGATCAAGGCAATTATAAAAGAACAATTGCTCAATTTCTAGACTTCAAATTCTTGGTTTTGCTAAGAACAATTCAATTTTGTGGTGTGAACCACACTAGTTAACGTGGTATGTCGAATCTCAATGTTTTCCCCATCTATTTTTAACATTAAGTATCTCTTCATGTTGTCTTGAAAGTAAATTTCTGGTTATTGTTTATTGTATACAAAGTACTATTTTACCTCTTGAAATTAATACAATTCTTCCCTCAAGCCGGACACATTATGTCAGGAAATCCAAATTCTAAATCTTTCACTTTAGGGGAAAATGCCTTCTTTATCTCTTTTAATTAAATCTTTGACATTTTGTATAAATTTCTCTACGTGAATTATGCTAAGAATATAATTCAAAGAAACTTGGCCTTCATTTAATTCAATAAAGCCACAATCTGACCACCTTGAGTGATTTGGTCTGAACGGCCCAAAACGTTATTGTTTTTTTTTTTCATTTAAGGCTTACAAAATCTTTCTTTATCATTCTCTAAATCAAGAATTAACTATGACATTGATTTATACGAGTTTTTAGCTTTTGAGCAATCGAAACAACAGGGTTTGATTTATGATTAGAGGTGATTACTAAATACACAGTTGTTTTAACTCTGAATCAGTTTCATTGCGGGATCTAGTGATGGCAAACAGATCTTAGACTCCCACTTTTTGCATTAAATTGAACTCTTTACAGCTCTCTCCCTGATAATGTGAATTTTTTTCTACAATGTATTGCTTTTCTAGTATGATCTAAAATATTGCTTAGCTTAGGAAAGATTGATATCTACTATTTGAAAAAAAAATCCAAATCATATTATTTAAAAAGACAATCTGAAAAACTTTGTTACTATAAAGCATGATTACAAAGTAAGTTGACGCCTTTTACTTTACCTATAATAGACGAAATCCTTAGGAGAAACAGTAATTTTCGGCTTATAACACTATCATTGATTTGATGGTACTGTATAAATTATATGTAATTAATATTGTTATAATGTTATTCTGTATCTGTGATTGATGATTTATTCACCTGTGTTGAATATAGTTGTTAATATATTTTTTTGGTGTGAAAAAAAAAAACCAATTTCGAAAATATTATAGAATCAAATTTCAATTTTTACAGAAACAGCATGTGAAAGGACATTTGACAATTGAAACTTAAATGAACGTGTCTAAATTTTGTTTATCAAGGCTAAACTATTTGAGATTTGTCTAACAAATAAAAAAATATTCTATCATTTCCTGGTGACGAATTTCCCTGACAGACGTTCATGAACACATTAAAATCATTTTCAGGTCTTGAATGTTACATCATTGTATTCTATTGAATAGGAAACATTGTTTTCTTATATACATGATTAAAGCATTCAGCCCGGATCCTATATCCCTCTTTTGAACCGTGATGTTTACATCGCCTTTTATCATTTTTTTCCAAATGAATTTGAGTTCATTATTAGACTGCATACAGTTTCATAAAAATGTACAGTATTTCTTATCTGTTAAAATTATCTTAAACAATTATTCTTTCAAGCGAAAAGCTTTATATAGTTGCATAAAACACTTTGTAAACTATTTATATTTTAGTTGACCAAACTATAAACCCCGAGATATGTGCATTAAATACTTTCTTCAATGAACAGTGCATATCTTACTTTATCTGTCGTTATCTTGGACAGTGCACGTCCAAATCAGTGAATAAAAACTCCAAACCTGTCAAGCCAAAGGTACTGATGGTTAGAAGAGACTCTACTCCAATAACAGACGACCTAAGCTACAATTGAATCATAAAAACATTTAAATGTTAAATCACCCCTTAGGCGAGAGCCTTAACTCTCTGACGTATATTTTCCCTATTCTTTAACTTTAAATATCTTTCAGCGTTCTGTTATTCAATATCAGTAAACTTTATTTTGACATTAAGATTGAAGAGGGATACAGAAACAATATATACAGACGTATGTGACTTTCTTTGATGCTGATCGCCACGTTAATAAGAAAATTAAACAAGTTAAACTTTGAACGATATAATATTATCTATAACGCACGTTAGTGGAGACACTGTTTTGAAGTCTTTATGTTGTCAACTATTTTTGCCTCTTTAATTTTTTCACTGTTGTCCTGCTTTGCTTGTAATAATTAAGCAATGTTGTCATCACGACTAAATTACACAATAATAAAATGGGTTTTCAATGAATTCAAATTGTAAATTAACTTCAATAACATAAATGCAATGAATAAAAATATATGTGGCCTTAATTAACGAATCTACATAAAAATAAATGTAAGCAAAAAATTTTGCTCATGAAAAAGACAAATTCGAATGTTTCCATTTTTTCTTAAGTTTTATATTAAAAAGGAGTAAGTGGAAAAGGGAAATAAAATGTAAACTTTGTCTAATCTGAAAAAAAAATTCCTCACCTTAAATACAATTTTGAACAAAGTATCTATTTTCTAACCACTACTCCTACCATCACCACCACAATTATAATAATATCAAAGACAAAAACAGCATGTACTGACACTACTACTACTACTACTACTACTACTACTACTACTACTACTACTACTACTACTACTACTACTACTACTACTACTACTACTACTACTACTACTACTACTACTACTACTACTACTACTACTACTACTACTACTACTACTACTACTACTACTACTACTACTACTACTACTACTACTACTACTACTACTACTACTACTACTACTACTACTACTACTACTACTACTACTACTACTACTACTACTACTACTACTACTACTACTACTACCAATTGTACAATTGCTGTTTTTCAATATTTTTCCTTAGCAACTATATTGACGCGCAGAACCGTGCCCATTATCAACCTTGGTAAAAAAAGAAGGAGTAATACAGTTTTAAGAAACTATTTTATAGTATCTCTTGCAGAGAACTTCCATAAAGAAACAAAATGCTTGTTTGTTTGTGGAAAAAAATGTTTTTCCTGTCCCGTTTATATGACATAAATCTTCACAACAGGATATTAATTGCAATCGAAAATATAATGGTATGGTGCGGTTCCAAATTGATCTTTATGACATTTCTATAAGTAAAAAACAACAACTCTGTTTTAGAAATGATTCAAATTTTGTTTCACAATCACTTTGGGTTCATAATCACTTTGAAGTGAAACATAATGAATCACGAAAGGAGAATCATCATAGGCTTTTATGAGGTAAATTGTTTATCTCAATTTCCTAGATTTCGAACATATTGTTTTAAATGAGACAAAAAAGGTAATCTTTTAAAACTCATTTAAAACCAAAGCTAATAATCCTGATTTTTCAAAATCATATCTCCCAATAACACATCATAAAAAATCAACTATTTTTAGAGGAAAATCTGCTGAAAAAAGGATATGATAGAGTTCTTGGATTATAATTTTGGTGAATACTTTTGTCGTATAGATTTCTCCTTGTAATATGTTTCTTTTCTTTTTCTGCATCAATCCTGAAAAGAAATATTTTCCCCTTATTGTTGTATATCTTGTACGTGTTACTGAAACAAAAATAAAGCTTACAGATAAATGTATTGTTCTATTTTCAACTTGTTTAAAACGTTGTCATGTCCATAAACTTATATTTCTTTACTTATATGCCAGCTTTACACCCTTTAAAGAGAATAATTAATCAGGTCCTTCAAAACAAAACTATTTCAATGAATTGTGATATGATCGGGTGTATTCACGGGATGAATAAATTAAGAATGTTTAATGTTAATAATAATAATAATAATAATAATAATAATAATAATAATAATAATAATAATAATAATAATAATAATAATAATAATAATAATAATCATAATGATAGTAATAACAAGAACAACAAAAACAACAATATCAACTAAAAGGATTAAAGTATTTTGACAAAGCTTTTGCAATGTAAAAGCCCAAAGCGATAAACACAAGTTTTCAACGCCCAGCGGGACAGTAAAAAAATTGGCAAATAATTATTTTGCAAATTATAGACTGCACAAAAAATATATTAATAACAAGCACGTAAGAAATGTACATTTCAAAGTAAAAACCTACTTGAATAATTAAACGAATACACGGAATGAAATAAACTCTTTAAAATATCGAATAGAACACTTACTGTATATCTCTGATTCCATGTAAATACAGTTTATAGTGCTTTATAAAAGTATGACAGAGTTTTAAGGTATATTCTTCTTCGTTCTCGTAATGTTGGCAAACAATGTTATACGGGTAAGGTAGTTGCTCTGGCAAATTTAGCAGTAAGGTCCTCAATATTGCAATTTAGCTTTTTGGTCAAAGAGGCTTCTTGTAACCAAACGAAAGTCTGTATGACCGTGGAGAAGTATAGGGAAATAATTTTATAAAAGAATAGCGCGTGGACCAAAGATTCTTTTTGTTTTTCATTATAATTATAACATATAAGTATAAACAATTAAATAATTCACTATTTGGCCAGTACAATATTTCCAATCCGGCCATTATGTTTTTATGGTAAATTTGCTCCATTTGATGTGAACTGACTTTTATGTTAAAAAAAGCTTTACAGTTAGATAAATAGGAGGTTCTGGTAATTCTGTACAAAGCAGTGTAGTTACACATTGCATTTAATCCCTTAAAGTCTGAAATTAACATCCGTCATAGGCAGCATATCTTTCGCTGTGAAGCATTTCTCTTTTATTGTGAACTTCCAAGTACCATAATTTAGGACAATTTCTGACGTGATAAATTTTGAAACAAGATTATCTTAAACTTAAGTTTTACATATTTATCTTAAGGGACAGCTGTGGCATTTCTTATTTAACAGCTTTTTCTTTATTTCTGCAAAGTCAGGGACCTGTTAGATTTACTTTGAACTATTTATTTCTTGTTTACGATGAAGTACCTGGCTAACCATTTCATCTACTATTCCGAACTCAAATATCATTTTTAACACCAATGCAAACTGTGTTTACCCTCCCTATAAAAGTGATGCAAAACATCTTGAATTCAAAAGATGACCTGTGCAACTAAAGACTTAATCTACATTCATAAATGTGTCTTAAATCCAGGGATAGTATGAATCTCCACAAAGGACCGAAATCAACTTGGTCAAATCAATAACATAAACAAGGGGAGGTTACAGAAACTAAATAAATGCATAATAAATTCCCACAACATGCTTAGTTACATGCCTTGTTTTAACAGATCTGTCAGAAAAAAAATCTGACAAAAGGTTAACTCTCAAGATGCTTCATAGATTAGTCAAACCATTTAGATTTAGTATCGAAATGTAATATCTTGTTTAGACAAACCTTAAAATACAACGATTTTGACGGTCCCCCCAAAAAATCGACTATTTATTTATCATCCTCAAATTTTACAAGGTGTGTATAGGATCGTAACAAACTCTGTTTCCCCCCCCCCCCACCTCCCCTTTTCCCCTCGCCCAAAACTATTAGGATTTTTAAACGACATGATTGGAATAAAGGAAACAACGATTCAGTCGACTAACTAACTAAGTAAAAATTAAACTTCCCAACTATTTCAACGTTTTCTTTATTGATAACTTCGAGAAAAGTTAAAACCACCATAATCAGTTTTTAATCTATAACGCTTTCAAGAAATTCAACAGCCGGCTCTTAGTGCTTTTACCCCGGTCACAGAGAATCATGTAAGAACTATCATTTCTAAAGGTACAGGAAGTTTTAAATAGCTCGATCCTTTCCCTGCAAAGTTGCTCTGGTAATGTCTTGATATCTTGCCACTTCATCATATAAAAAAGAAGAAAATTAACTATTCGTTGGCTATTTTTCTATCGAATTTCAAAGATTTTTCATTTTTCCACATTTCAATAAATCCGCTCTGAACAGTTATATTTTAAAGAATTCTATAAATGCCAATGCAGATCAATCAAGGCAATCTCCCATAAAAACGCATTTGCCAGAGAAGAGTTATTTTACTGGGAAATTTAGATCATGAGTAGCGAACTATTTGCGTTTTATATTTATTTTTATATCTTATAACTCTTTTGAAAAAGAAGGTTATTTGGCCCACAAGCTATTAGGTCAACTGTATCGTGTATTACCAAAGTTCTTGAGAGCACATTCCTTTCCCAAGTTTTTAATCACCTAGGCTCAAATAACCTTACCAAAAAAAAAAAAAAAATTGTGTCCGCCTATAACTCTGATAACAGCACTGAAACGGCACGAGTCCCAGTCATAGTGATATGCCTGGTAATATCGATACTGGCAATCTGTCATTCTTATTTCTAGATTATTCTGCTACATACGACAGCATCAATAAGGCTGTATTTCATGAGCACTGACAATCATAAATGGGATTGATGATATACCGTATCCACCCCTCTCTCTCTCTGTCTCACACACACACCGTCCTCTACAAATAAATCAGATCCAATGATCCATGTTAAATAAAGCTCAGAATGGTTATTTTTTTGTTTGTAATTAACAAAATTGTGATATTTCTCGAATTCTCAGATCTTGAAAAGGGCAGACAGGACAGGCAGAGCCACACACAATCAACCGGAACTGGATAAAAGAGAGGAATGAAAACGTTAGGGGAACAGGAGATAGATAGATAGATAGATAGATAGATACAGAGAGAGATAGAGAGATGAAAATAAAGATAAAAGAGAGATGAATAAATAGAAATATAAATGTGACAGGAAAGAGAGGGAACAAGTGAGAGAGACAGATAGTTTGAGGACAGAGAGAGAGAGAGAGAGAGAGAGAGAGAGAGAGAGAGAGAGAGAGAGAGAGAAAGAGAGAGAGAGAGAGGGAGAGAGAGAGAGAGAGGGAGAGAGAGAGAGAGAGAGAGAGAGAGAGAGAGAGAGAGAGAGAGAGAGAGAGAGAGAGAGAGAGAGAGAGAGAGAGAGAGAGAGAGAGAGAGAGAGAGAGAAAGAGACAGCGAAAGACGGTGTTATTCTACTGGCATCAGTCTTTGTTTTTTCAAGAGTCAGACATGTGAAACACCATGAAGTAATAGTACATTCAGGTCATAAAAAAAAAAACGGACAAAAAAGACAAATATAAAAAAACAAAAATTCAAATGACAACGACAAAAATAGTGTTCCATCAAATTTCTTTTATTCTTTTTTTATACACAAAAGATTCTACGGATTTATTTTCAAGTACACGAACTTTCTGTTAGTTTTTTTCCAAAACAGACCACAACCATTTACTTCTTTCAAACAATCGACTTTGGAATTTTATTTTTGGATATTGAATTTTGGTACGCCTTAACACAGATATTACTACATGTATTTGCCTTTGGTCATGTAAAATATTTCACAGATAAATTTTTTTATCTTTAATGATGAAAAAAGTACATTACAAAGAAGCGAAAAGATACATTCCCGGATTAAAGTACAATATCGTTTTATACAATTTAAAGTTTTAGTACATACAATTTTTAAGAGTTTGAACGTAACAGGCAATACTGGTCCTTTCTTAAGCTAATCACAAGCGAGGGCAAAAAATACAACAAAAACAATACAAAAAAAAAAAAAGCCCCGAAACGAAATAAACAAATATCGATACAGGCACACTTGGTATCGTTTGGCAATGTTAGGAGCTATGAAATATGACCTAATACTATTTGACCTTTACAATTTTTTTTGGCAGAATATTTCTACTCACCCTTGAGGTGACTGTCAGCTATTTTGAGAGATATGCCAAATAAAAAAAAGCCCTTCTTCTAAGCCAACAAGTGAGGATTAATATTCTCTTTACAAGCACCCTGTAGATTCTTACTACTCTATATTATTTGTATCATTCAAGTGAAGCCAACATAGATGCTTATCAAAGTAGGTAGCAAGCTTTGTTTTTGAACAATGTATTGGTTTTTAGAGGTGAATTTTAATGCTTATAGAGCCAAAACAGTGAAAAAACATAAAGAAAGAAAGAAGGAAATCAAAGGTAGCCCATATTTGCTTACGAAAAAAGTCGTAAATGGGCTGTCTACATATGGATGTTTCAATACATCTTAATAATTATTATACATTTTATTCACACAGAAAATTTTGACATGCAATACTTTGGCTTTAAAGATGACAATAGTTTGTGCTTTAAAAAAAAAAAAATTTTTTTTCTAACACCTTTCGAAATAGCTTAACAATAAATTTCCCATCATTCAAGTATTCATGCATTATGGTCACAGTTTTGAAGAATAAAATCAGTGATAGGTTTAAAAAAAATAATATCTTTTCCACTTCTTGGCCAAAGAAACCGAACATCTTAAAAATAGATTAATGCATCAAAAGCGAACTATAGAAAACAAAACCCCAAACTGCACTGATCATTGGTATAAACGCAAACTTAACTTCTGTGGATACTGCCTTGTGTGTATCCAATTCACTGAGATATAGCAAGATTAAAGTAATGGTGGAGTGCCAACCAATAATACCAACTACCAAAGTTTGACCCATAAAGCTAATTGTTAAATGCTCATATGAGGCAACCATAATAAATCAAACAAGAGTGGGTTTTTTATGTCTTGAATTAAAAAAGATATTTAGAGGGTTTTACATTATATCTTGTCCATATACATCATTGGACACAAACTTACAGAAGTTTATAATAATTGATTTTTGTACTCGATGACCTGTAGCTCAGGCGATTTGTGCCTTAAACTTAATATTTGTCTTTCATAATTCAAGAAAAATAAAATATTCAAAAACTGACATAATTAAGTAAAGAGAAACCACACAGCATCGGACTCAGTTAATGGAATGATAATAAACACACTATTCAGGAAGCGTGGGCATAATCAATTATTTTCACATATTGCGAACTCTTGGATAAATGTGCACATGCACCTATGGAATAATTTTCCTAGAGGAGGAAAACATTCATTTTATTTGCATGTATTTATATGATACTTCAGTTCAACTGGAAATTTTGAAAGTTCAGCCATCATAAAGCGGACTTTTAGTTTATTTTGATGAATTAAAACTTGTATTTAGAGGAGTCAAAGTTAAATACGGGTACGTTAAAATTCCATTCAGGCATGTCTTATGCGCCTTTATCATAAGGCTGGTAAGTCATGGCTATTCCTTAAAGAAATGCAATGAATACAGTATAAAAAATTTTATAAATTCACGTAACTTTTATTTCAAAATGTTATTCGTCAAAATAGATTTAAAAAAATGAAAAAAAAAATTTGTTAGAGCGGGATTACATTTTTACATTTTATTGAGTACGCAATGAACGAAGAATACATAAGCATATTCAATAACATTAAAAATAATTAAAAAAGAACGCAGCTTGATTATGAGCAATGCAATCCATTTACAATGAAACAGAAAATTAATTCATGAATCTGAAACCTTTAAACTGACACAGGAAGAAACCATTCATCCATGAAAAGAGTTTGTTATCAAATGCATGTAGTTTGACAAGTTTTCGATTAGGATGTATACTGAAAAACAATTATTATCACGCTCTTGAAGCATATTTCATCACATTTAAGCCTGCAGAGTTATTATGAATAAAAGATTACCAACCTAATTAAACCGGTGATCTGGTAAGTTAGTTGCTAAGCCAGTTATTTGCTTGACATAGTTAAAGGCCTCAAACCTCCGTTACGGATAAATTTGCAAATATACTAAGCTATTCAATCAATCAACCAATCTATCTGTCCTTTAACCTATTTGTTATCAAGTAGATATATTTTACATGTAATTCCTTATTTTTGAAGAAATATTAATTGCAAAAAAAAAAAAGGTTTCGATTACGCCACAATAAAAACAGACAAAACAACAATAACAACAACAAAAACAAAGCAAAACGAAAAACAAAATAAACCAAAAAACCAAAAAACAAAACAAAACGGGATAAGTGCTGAGTGAGCACTTCCCTGCTTAACCACGAGCGAATTATTTTCAAATTATTGTACAGATACAAAATCTGAACTTCTAACTTTAAAAATTAGGAATGCTTAACAACTGCTTAAAGACGAGAGTTCAGAATTATTTTAGTCTTTCAAAAATTGGAAACAAAAAGGTGTCGAAAATGAATAGGGTCTATTTTTTGTTATCATGACGATATGTGAGGAGTCCTTACGTTGCCACTCCGCACTCAGACATTTCTAAAGATTGCGACACTAGTTTTATGTATAAGATTTTTTAATCAGATAAACAGACTGTAACCAAAATATATAGTGTAAACAAAGTAAAAAAAAAAATTTAATAAAAAAGAGAAAAAAATCCCGTTCCCATTATGAAGGAACTCACATGCTGGTATTTAATGGCGGCACAAATAATTCTTGTCAGAAGCAAACATAAAAAGCTGTTACTGTGGGGGGTTAATGGAAATCCATCTGAAAATAAAGGTAATAAAAAGTTACGTCGGTGTATATAATGTCAGACCATGGAAAAATACAAAGGCATAAGGTATAAATTGTTTATACAATATCCAAGGCATAATATTGAAGGTCAATTATCAAAATCGACATAAATCCTACATCCTTCAAATTGATCGTTTTACAAATCGAAAATAATGAACATCACAAGAAAAATCAAGATCCTGAAGATTTAAAAAAAGAAAAGAAAAAAAAAAGCCCAAACATCCTAAGTCAGATTTAGTGCTCTTTATTAAAGACGTATCAAACGCATTTACGAGAAAAACTGGCATGAATGTTTTAGTCATGCTTTGAGAAGATCCATGCTCCGTAACTAAAGAGATTTTACTATGCAAGGGAGGTTACTGATGATTTTTAAACATATATGGCATGGTAGTGTACCTTTGCAAAATGCACCTCATCAGATTTTCCCATTCCCATGTCTAGACGTTACATTTACATAGTTCTTACAACAAATCAATATTTCATTAAAAAATAAAACGTCAATATAAATGAGGGGATAAAGTGGTGATGGGGCACCGTTCAAGAATATTTTTTTTATGCTCGAGGAATTAGAAACAAGATGAGAAACAAAACTCCCTCAGTTAATTGCATACATTGCACAAATTGACAATAATTCTTTCTATGTGCACTGAAAATGTATACAGATCCCAAAACAAAACTAAAACATAACAAAAGAACAAACAAATTAAAAAAAACGGAAAAAATACAGATGCATTAATCATTTTCTACAGAAAGCTCTTTGCGTTTTGTTTTTGTTTTTTTTTAAATAATATTTATATTAACAAATAAACTGTATGGCATAAACTTTATGACCACAAACTTACAGCCTATTCAATCTTTTAAAACTATAAATATTTAAATTATTTTCTCTCCAAATATGTTTTTAAATTTTGAAAAAATATTCATTTTTTTACATATCGGATCTATACCTGCGTCAAGGATACAAATATATTTAAAAAATCGGGCCTCAGATGTGGCCCCCTCCCTTCTTCTCTCCATGATCAAGTTTGACTGATCCATATTTCAGCAAAGTCTATTTTAATGTAGGATTACATTGATACCCTTGATACAATTGCGACATAATGTTTTTTCAGGTGGAGAAATTTTAAAATATAACACCACATTTAATTTCGAGATGACCGTGACACCGATTCTGAAAAAAATGCTGTCTACCCTCCCAGCCTTCTCTTTATTTTAGACTGGATTGAAGCGTTCTATTTATCAGATTACATCATGGATATGAGCATCTTCATGGGAAAAATAAAACGGAAAATTGAACATTTTACAAATAGTATCACAAAGATCAAATTAACAACACGTATTTTATCTCAGGCAACAACAGTTCAACTTCTGTCCGGCAGTATTAGCATACCCTGTGGAGGAAAGAGAGAAAGATAAAAGTACATCAACTAGTTTACATACAACATTTAGATTGGAGGGAATATAAATATAGAAAGACTAATGTTGTACATAATTCTCTTTTGGTGAGTAGTTAGTACAGCTAGTACATTGCCCACTAATAAATAGGACAGAAGTTAATCGAAGCGATAAAAATGGAAAAAAGTTTCCTGATTGTTAAATAATCAAAAAATTTGCACGCAAAAACGAACAAACAAACAAAGCAAGAACATCAAAACTATACGAAACAAGGTAATTATATGACTTTTTCCAATTTACAGAATTGATGCAAAGTTAATGGGTAAAGCTCTCTCACCCTCTTTGTTTTTTCAAGAAGATTCTTTAAAAATAGGCATCGGATTGAGCCAAATGAAGAGCACTAATAAGTTTAAATTCTTTCTGACTTTAAACGTACTTTTAATCTACTACTACAGTTAAGATTTTTTCTTTACTATAGAGATAACAGTTGTTCGAGTCTCAATTTTAATTATAATTTTGATATTTTATTGTTTACTCCAGTCTTGCCTTTTCTTTTTTTTTTTTTCTTATCCGTAGAAACTCATTATTTATCGCTATTCAGTCCAAAATTTTTCAATCCCTCTTATTTCTCTCTCACTCTCTGTAACCTTAGGTGCACGTGGACAAACACACACACACACATACACTTATGAGGCTATAAGTTATCCACGTGAATGAAAGACTACTTAGGATCACACAGATCGAGAAATGTCGATTCAGTTCAACAATTCACTTGTTTTTTTTTTCTTTTTTTTTCTTTTTTTTTTTTTTTTACAAAACGTTAACTTTTGCTCGCATGTTTTACCGTAATGATTAAAAAATGTTACTTTACTCAAAAATATAATTTTGCTTTTCCTCAACGCATTATCTCCATTTTTTAGCATGGGATTTTGACAAGTTCTTTTTTGTTTGCTTGATTGTTGAGGGACTTACCTCTGACAGCAATGTTTAAGTACAATATAATAAAATAGAATTTATCCAAATGCTTTGAAAAAAAATTACTAATTGATGAAGAAACAAAACATAATTCTGTGCAAAACTTTGCGGTGTTATGAAAGAATTAAAAAAAAAAAAGGTTTCAAATGTGATGGTGAATTTGTGACCGATTCAATCGCCCATTACTTTTTATACCCTTCAAGAAACAGATATTTCTAATTTGAAAATGACCTACGGGATGCAATAAAAAATTCAACAAATTATAAAACCTTTTTAGTATAAAATCTTTCATTACAACCCTCTTGTACTCTAATCCTACATTCATTTTGGTTTTATGTAACTTAAAGCTCAAATTTACAATGCGATAAAAACATAGTAAAGTTATTGATTTAAAGTTTTGTATATATCGTACAGTAACTTTGTTATTATCTTGCAGCCATTTCAAACGTGTCTGAAGCAAAAGGCTTCAATTTAAAAACATATTAAATGAAAGTAAGTTATCCTCTCCTTCTACCATGTCAAAAAGCAGTTTGTTTCTACAAGATAATATTTTCATCTACATTTAGAAGTTTAGAAAAGCACATTTCTGAGAATCACACATGTATGCTGCGACATCTGACTCGTTTGAAGAGGGTGCAAGACAAGATCAATCGTATCCAAAATCCCACACAAATTCTGGTTAAGATATCCTCGATCTTTGGCACTAGCTGAAGAACGAAAATGTTTTTAGTGCACTCTGAAGTGAAGTGAAGGTAATATCGTTATAAAAGGGTAACCTGAAAAAAAAAAAGAAACTACAGTCATGTACGTTATTGCAATCAGGAAAAAAATAAAGTTGGGAAATATATACTTCCAAATAAAAAATGAAATATCTAAAAATCATGTTGTACTGAAGAAAAAAACAACAACCAAAAACAAAGAAATAAACAAAAACAAAAAATTGCTACAGATAAGTGAGGAGAGCTTAAATTGGTGTCAAGATGTTGAAATAAACAAATCAAGAAATAGGTACTTAATTTCTGTGAGGAAAAAGTATTATGACAATAGCAGACTTTCTTCTACATTAAATTACTTACACTATCTACACAGATTGTTGCTTAAAATCAGCATCATACGGACAAGGAAGGAACAAGAAAGGCAAAAAAAAAAATAAACCAATTCCACGGGGACAAAAGAGAAACAATTTTTTTGAAAATATATTGCGATCAACCAAATGTACTACAGGTATATATGTCTACGGGGAAAAAATAAATGGAGAAAATGACTGCATACTAAGAACAAAACAATCTCGTCCCCACAAGTTGAAATTCTTCATACCATCTAAGTCACACGAATTACCCAACGTTAGGTTTAACGACGTGTACTTTTAATATCGCAAAATCCACCAGGAAAATGTTTTTTAAAAGATGAAATAAAATAAAAGGAGTTTGTGTGCGTCCTTCGGCGAACGAAACCACGAAAATTCCTTCTTAACACAAAGATCATACACATGGCATTCCGATATTTCTACTAATATATCAAAATCGATTATAAAAATTCGCGTGAAAGTAAAAGAGAAATTGATAAGTGAACAGGACTGATACCCGAGAATTAAACAGTTTATGAAAAAACAAAAACAAATTATACAACTACCCACTTCAAAAACTAAAATGAAGCAAATCTTTTTGGCGAAGGCCCACATGCAACGTGAGTTTCTAAATGCCGCAATGTTCAGAATAGAACGTCACCTGGTGAACAAGTTGCCTAGGATCCATAACCCGGTTTGGCTTTACCGGCATTGATTCTTTGAAGCAGGACGTTATCACTATCGTTTTCCTAGAGGTCAAATACAATGGTACAATGAAAGAACTTCTGAAATAAGTCCCCTTCAAATTGGCAAGAAGTAGGAAAAAGAAGGACAAATCACTGGCATTCTCCTACTTGGGTTGTGAGTTCAAGAAAACAGAATTATCCCTCTTGAAGTTGAGACTAGGAGAACTTTCTAGCACAGCTCTTATTGGACGGGTTATAAGAAAGATAGTTTTAAAAATCACAGTTGAAATTGCCAGAAGATGATAAAAAGATCCCCCCTTGAACATATCAGAAATTTATAAGCTTTAGCAATAAAGAGACAAAAATGTGAAAAAAATGTTTTGAATAATCCCTTGTAAAATTTGGCAAAGGAATAATACCAACTATTCAAGATTTAAAGTAAAAAAAAAATGAGATTGCAAGACAATGGCTTTCTCCATTATTCTATCCCCATTCTTTGCACGTCGTGTATCTCATTAAGGAAAAAATGGAAAAAATACCCCGGTGGTAATTCCCCCTTAGGAATCTTAGTTGCTGATTCCAAACAATTCATTGTTCATCGTCCCTTGATGGCAACATTGTCCCAGGTATATTAAAAAAAAAAATGAACGACGTACGACAGTCTTGCTTCTACTAAAAATAAAGTAGTAAGTTGTGAGTAAAACCTTATTCATATTGCAATATTTGCGGCAGACTTCAGGTAAGAAGCCCGAGCCCTTATTGTCTTCAGTAACATCAGACTTTCTATTTTTTTATTTCTATAAATGCATAATCCAGCTCCACTTTAACCAGGGGATAAGGGGTTGGGAGAGATTGGAGTTGTTTTAAAAACTTCTATCAAACACAGCAAATGGTGGTCTTTAATCTTAAAGCGTAAAATAAGTCATGGAGATCTGGAAAAAGTCCTTTCCTAAAGGAGGTCAGAGTCGTGTTAATGAAGCTCAACAAACTCGAAACTGAAGAAGTTTTTAGAATGGACTACTACTACTACTGCTGCTGCTACTACTACTACTTCTACTACTATTATTATTATTATTATTATTATTATTGTTATTGTTATTGTTATTGTTATTGTTATTGTTATTGTTATTATTATTATTATTATTATTATTATTATTATTATTATTATTATTATTATTATTATTGTTGTTGTTGTTGTTGTTGTTATTATTATTATTAATATTATTACTATAATCACTATAATTATTATTATTATAATCACACGCTTTAGTGTGCAATGTCACTCGAAATTGATTGAATCACACACGTTTTCAGATTTCAAGTGCGAGCGTCTAGTGAATGAAACAAAAGATTGGTGGTTAGACTACTATACTATACTATACTATACTAGCGCATTATGATATTAAAGAACTCTTTAAGATGAAAAGACTAAAAAATATATTCAAAATAGTCTTATCATTCTGTCTAGCGATAATCATGAGTGTGATTGGACTGATTTATAACTTATTTAAAAAATACTTAATAGCATAAAAAGCATAGATATTTTGGGATTTCCCAACACAAACACGACAAAAAAAAAATGTCAAAATCAGTACCACGAACAACAGTCGCTGCAGGTTTGGATAACGACAATTTAATCACTTCAACAACACCAGCAACACGACATACAACATCAACCTGTCCAACTTGTGGACCATCTCACCTCGTCATTGTAGGACATGGAATCATCGTGAGTCTGGTACCGAACACCGCCCTTCATCAGCGCTTTAAGATTCCGCGGATTAAAATAGTTTCTGAGAATTTTTACACAATAATGAACAATGAATTAATGACAACCCCAGAGAATTAACAAATGAAAAAAGTACATGACATAAAGATAATTTTTTTTTCTTCCCTCACTTTCATTTTTTGGACTCGTATAATTTATGCGCCATTATAATGACTTTTTAGACAAAAAAAAAAACACACACACACACACAAAACAAAACATAAAAAGCAACAAACGAAATTCAAAATCAAAATTAAACAAAAATGATCATTCTTCGATGTGTAAAATCATTCAATGTGAGTTGTTTGACTGTGATGAAGCCTGTTTACAGTATATCAATATTACGCTCTATGAGATTAAAAAAAAAAGATACCATCGCAACTAAATCAAAGTAGGCGTACAATGGAGTTTCACCTCATACTAGAGCTATGACTGCTGCAACAATGAGATCATAATCAGGTGATCAGCGCCTAGCGGCACTTTAATTTAACTATCATGTAATATATACTCAGAAATATGTGTAGGTTTATTTTTTTTTAATTTCTATTGTATTTTTTTTTCAGGGGAACGGAGGGGGTACCTGTTTCTGTAGGACCCCAAAGGTAGATTATTGATTATAATATTTCGAATTATCCCCTAGACTCCCTTAACCTCCCATCCCCACCCCTCCAAATACACACACATAGACACACATTATCAGTGGCCATCTATTCTTCCTATATATTTGGATTTAAAAAATGGAGTGCTTGGAGGTCGATGTTACAATGTTGCACTCTTTACTATTACCGTTAAATCGAAATTGATCGATTTTGTCCACGTGGTACAAAAAAGTCTCTCGAGACGTCAAAAATAAAATTATAAATACCTCCCCACCCTCTCCCCCTTTATGTCTACCAGATTTAATGTCAAGAAAATTTCCTTAAAAAAAATCAGGTAGGATGTCAGTAAAAATAAAAGGGCGCTATATTTATTCATTGATTAAAAGGGGCTTTCAACAGAACATAAAACGACCTGGAAGGATGAAAAGTGTATCAACTTTCGTCCATTTAATTATTTAAGAACTTAGGGGATATTACACTAAAAAAAAAAGATCAATCCACAAACCCTGTTCGTTTTTTAGAGCTGGTGCTCTTGGTTTTCTAGATATTTGATTTCTCTCCAAGATAAAATCATTAAATAATATCGGTCTCGACTAGAGAAAAAAAAAAGAAAAAGAAAAAACGAACTTAACTTTAGAAAATGATCTCTTACGTAAGAGATTTCATCTCATCGTGACTTTTTTGCAATTGAGGAAAAAAAAGCACCAGCAGGAAATCCGATCACTACAAGTTTATTAACTTTTGTATATTATAGTATTGAGTAGTATTATTACTCGCTCAGCATTGGCCAAAAAATTGGACTGAAGATCGAAAACCGATTCCAAGCTTTGGAATGTTCAGGATGCACAGAATGATAAGATCTAGACGTAAAAGAAAATTCTATTTCTTGACAGAGACGAGTAGGCTTTGGTCCCGAGTAAATGACAACATTGGCTTGGGAAGCTACGAAACTAGAGAGAAAACTCACAAAAGCAGCGAGAAACAGAAAACAAAATAAAGCTGCTTGGAATTCCATGCTAGTTATCCTCTGCATAAAAGCTCTCTTATTGCTTCTTTTTTATCCCAGGGTTTCCAACTATATTTCTAGAAAATTTTCACTGTTGAGATAATGAAACTGCTAACCAAGAGTAAAACCTCAAAGAAATTAATACAAAAAATCTACTAGACATCATTTTAATCTCAATTCCACGCCGAATACTTAAAAAGCACATTAAGTCTGTTTTAACGTTTCTTATATCTCAAGATCTGTAGAAATAAAGTTTATTCCTACTTCCATCCCATCGCAAATACTCATAGACCCTTGATTTGACGCCTTCATCTCCTCCTTTTGTGTGTGGGACATCTTCATTCGTTTTGCTGTTTCTTACACGTTATCAAATCAACACTCTGTATTCATTAATCAATAACCAACACCTTACATTCTTTACGAGTGAATTTCACCCTCGTCTTATCCCTGTCTCAATAGCTTTCTATATATGTGTGGTTATCGCCATAAATATAAACATCTATTCCCTAATTCGTAATATTTGCTTTTCCTTTCATTCTGCCTATTTCGATTTTTCCTTTCACTTTAGATTTATCACATTTCATCCTTCAAACAAGCAGGCTATCTAGTCTTTATCTTCAGTCTTCTCAATGTAATATCTGTCTAACTCTCTTTTTCTCTCTCTGCCTGCCTGTCTTCCTCTGTCTGTCTCTGTCTCTTTTTACACATACACAATTTTCGAAATCTAAAGAGCTATATATCATGTCGAAGCCAAAATCTTTTCATCACAGACGATGTGAAATCACCGTCTGGGGCCCAGCCACCATTATCAACTTAATAAGAATAAGGTTTTATTCTTCATTCATAACAACTTTACCGCTGAGAGAAAAATGTTCAAATGTTGCCTTATCTTCCAAACCTACTGAAGTGTTTTTCTCATTTGACTGAAGTGACTCGCTCATACTGATATCTGTAAGGCTATTCAAGAATCTGTCGTTTTTTTTCTTTGTTTGTCTTAACGAAAAGGCTCAATGTACAAACCGCTATCTACTACATATTTCAGTATTTAATTCATGATAAAAAGGTTGTTGAATGTGCTAATCAAGTGGATCGAGTATCCCCACAAGGGTATCCAAAACTTAAAAAATATCATTTTCAAACTAAGTCTTAGCTGTAATCCATGACAGCATTAAAAAAATATGAATTCGCTTCTGGGAACTGCATACAGGTTCGATGGATGATAATTATGATTGCGCTGCGAATAATTAGGACTTAAAATTCTTGTGACATCTTTGAGACACAAACATGACTGCTTCTTATAAGACATATCACTGACTAATTTTACGGCAAAGAAGGAACTTTGATTTTCGAAGCGATGCATGCGTTTTGCTTCATAATAGTCCAACTCAAAGCATGGGTAAAGAATGTGTTGTTGTTTTTTTTAAACATTTTAGGTGAGTTTATATTTATATGAATTTCATAACAAGACAATAATATGACAAAAACCAGAACGCAACAAAAAACAAAGATGAAACATCAATGAAATTTTTAGGACAGCACATTCACCTGCGGTACAGCACAACAACCAATGCGATGAGACCAATGATGGCCAGGGTGACAAAGATTCCAACGGCAGCTTTAGCTCCAGAGCTCATACCGCCTCCTCCTCCGCCTCCTTCCTGTCTATCTTCTTTGCCCTTGGGAGAACTCTCTCCACCTCCAGGCACAGGGACAGCAACCGTGGAAGAAGGTAAGCTTGCAGTCGCAGACGGAGAAATCGTTTCAGACCCTATTTCCACCGCTGTTTCAAAAACACCTGACATTGAAAGAGACGGAGTATATGATAATCCGTAGTCTGGTGAGAAGGTTTGTTGAACAGAGGCGCTTTGCGAATCGCCTTCCGGTGAAATTCCGGAGGGAGCATCTGCTGGTTTTACTGATTCAGAAGGTTGGATGTCCATGGAGGAGCTTTGGAAAAACGCCGAAGCGTCTTGAGAACCGGAGATTACCATACTCGCCAAAGCCTCGGAGCCGCTAAAATAATCTGAAATGTAAACCATAGAGCTGGCAAAGTTGCCCTCTATTTCTGAGGCGGGTAGGATGATATCCTTTCCTACAGAATTTGGGAAGCTATCAGCTGCAGAGGAAAATAGTATAAAATTGTTAGCAGTTGATGCTGATAAGGATTCTGAACCTGCGATCCCTGAAGGCTGAATGGCGTTTTCCGATGCTGTCCCTTGTGATTCCACTGCTGCCGAAGAAGCAAGAGGTTCCACATCGTTTTGAGTTGATTCTGCATATACTGGAGTTGGTGCGATTGATGAATCCTGTTGAAGTACAGTGCGCGGTAATGAGCAATCATGGTAAGTAATCGAAGATGAGAAAAAAAAAAGCACCGAACAAAAATGAAGATCATGTGTTATTACATTATGAAGTCACTACTTCAAATCAAATATGAAAAGCGCTTATACACGAATGGATAAAATTTTGCTAAGGAAAATAATAAAAAAAAACAAAAGAAAAAAACAATAATGATTCGAGAACAGTAGCGCCTATTATCCAAAGAATATCCTTAAATCATAACACTTATTATAGTAACACACAAAAAAATTAGTATGATATCTATATATCTGTTAAAGAAAAAAAAATCCCTAAGTTTCTTTTCAACACATCGTTTACATTCGGAGGCTAGCGGAGAAACGCAAAATAAATTTAAAGAAAAATGTAAAAATAGTCTTTGGTCTTTGATAATCCTCTTCAAATGCTCGGCTTGTATATTGGCCTTACAGTCGCGGCTACACTGAATAACATAAGGCATATCTGTATTTTTTTTCTCAACCCTGTGTCATGGATCTGACATTCTTCATACTGAAATCATACGGCAAAAAAAAAATGAAAACCATTCAATAAAAGCAATACCCCCCCCCCCCCAATTTACACACACACAAACTACCTCTTCTCTAATATATCTATAGAGAACAAGAACAAGAACAAGAACAAGAAGAAGAAGAAGAAGAAGAAGAAGAAGAAGAAGGACGAGGAGGAGGACGAGGAGAAGGAGAGGAGGAGAAGGAGAAGGATGAGGAGGAGAGAGAGAAGAAAGGCGAAGACGAAAATAAAGGAGGAAGAGGAGAAGGAGGAAAAGAAAGCGAAGGGGAAAAAAAAACATGCTGCCAATAATGAGCTGAAAACTAAGATCCTACTTATGTCATGAACTGCCTACAGCCGGGTATCTGTTTTTTAGACGGCTGGACTTGAGAAAG